>VZQC01007933.1:819149-875698 GCA_009823505.1 Rhizomys pruinosus
ACACACACACACACACACACACACACACACACACGCAAACACACATATTATAATTCTGTTTATTGATTCTAGAATTTTATGCTTTTTTGATCAAATGTTTTTTGGTCACATTCAGAAGCTCACCCTTCCTCCAGCCTCTCTGAACCTTGGAAGGTCAAAGTTTGAAACACATGTGCTATTCAGAGATAAATAGTCTGCAGACACCTATTCCTGGACATGAGGAAACTTCACTGATGAGAACTGCAAGACACATTAATCTATGAGTAACAGTAAGTCATTAGAAGTTGGTTTAATATGCTGTTTTATTTAGCAGAATAACATTCCTGTAGTCACTGCAGTGTCCTGTGACCTGCTAGCCACAGGTTTTTTCTACACCTGATATCAGCATCAGAGATTGGCTCCATTTTGTGAAGTGGACTTCAAATTCAGTCAGAAAGTACTTGGTTACTCCCATAAGACTGTGGCACAATTGTACCACTGGGCATATCTTGCTAATACTTGTAGCATACACCATTCACGGCAGCTCCCTCTTCTGGTGACATACACAGCACCTTGCAGCACTACTAACACCAGGCAGCACAGAGGAAGCTTTGAAGTCAGTGGCAGCATGATCTCTCCTTGTTTCTTCCACAACTTGTGTATGCAGTGTCTTCAGCAGTAGGATCTTACTCTGAAGTTGTCATGGGTAACCAAGAGCAGGGGCAAGTGTCTGCATTGTTTGATGGCTCATGGGACCCCATCAGTAGATTAAAAAAGGGAGTCCCTGTCCCCCTCCATTCCTTAATCTGTTTATATCACATATGCATATGCTTTAGGAAGTTTCTGTCCTGGTAGGGTTCCAAATGACTGTTTGGTTTGTTTGTTGTTTGTTTTGTTTTGTTGTTGTTGTTTTTGGGTCTTTTTGAGACAGGGTCTCCCTGTAGTCCCAGCTAGCCTGGAACTGGCTTTGTACACCAGGTTGGCCATGAACTCACAGAAATCTGCCTGCCTCTGCCTCCTGAGTGCTGGGATTAAAGACGCGCACCATCACGCCTGGCCTGTTTTCTTTGTTTGGTTTCTTTTTTTTTGTTGTTTGGTTTTTGTTTTTTGTTTGGTTTCAAAGCCAATTTTTATTGAAGCTTTGTACATTTCATATAAAATTTCCAGTCAAATCTAGACCCATGCCCTGATCCTTGCTCCCCCCACCCACCCCACCCGAGATCATGCATTCTGCCAAACATGTCTTTCATCTTTTTCTCAGTCTCTTAAAATTTTCAGTGCAGTTTACTTTTTCTAGCTGAGGTTCACTGCTTCAGTCAGTTCTTTGACCCAGTCCTTCTGCTGCTGTTGTTCTCTCCCATTCGCATCACTCCCAAATATGCACATATGCATGCCACATGTATCATAGGTTTTAGCATCTTCAGCTTATGATTTTTTTTTATTAGGCTGAAAGATGTCATATTTGAAGGCTCCTCTTTGGCAAGCCCAAACAACCATCAGTTCTGCCCTTGTGCTCCACACTGGGGTTTTCCCTTCCCATGGTCACCAATGAGGTCCAATAAGCACCAGGTCCTGTCTTGATCTTCCTGTACTTGGCTCTGTGATACAGCCTGGGTAGTCCAATAATGGGAGTCTATTCTCTGAAGAGGCTGTAACGTCAGTAGTAGCTCAGTCTACAAGCTGGATGTCTCAGCAGTCCCCATCTGGCACTGAAGGTTTGGAGGATTCTTGGAGAGATATGAGTCTTCAGTCCATATTGGAAGGTTGAAAAGCTGTTTCTTATGTCTTTGAAGGATGGCAAAAGCAGTGGCAGCCACAAGGTAGCTGCACTTGCCAGTAAGACAGGCAAAACAAATGTGCACTTTTTTTTTCTTTTTTTACTTTTTTTCTTTTTATTTTCACTATGTCATGGTTCACTGAGTGTCAGACAGGAAAGTTGATGGCCTGTATTTTTTTATAAGTTTTAAAATATTATTATGAGTATAATATGTATGTGTATGAGAGTGTGCATGTCACAGTTGTCAGGGTAAGAACTGTTTTTTTTTTTCCTCTTTTCTCTCTTGACCTTTTTTGTTATAGGCATCAAATTCTGGTCATCAAGCTTATGTCGCAAGCCCTTTACCCACTTAGCCAACTCCCTGTACTCTGACTAATTTTTTTTTTTATGCGTGGCAATTAATTTTGGCTTTTTGTCTTTACCTTATGATTTGGAAGGCTCTGAGTGTGTTAGGGAAAATATTACTATGTTGTTCTTTGACTTTGACAGTTGGTAGGTACTTGCTGATTAATCCTATGTGGGAACCTTCTTTTGCTATGAGCAGGTACAGCACAGTCCTCCTAAGGGAAGGGATGTACAGTGGTCACCTGTGGTCACTGTGGGGCACTGACCCCTCTGTGCAGAGGTCAGTTGGTTACTTCCAACTCAGGTTGTTATCCTGGATGGCAGAACGCCTCCCATCTCACTGTGCTTTCCCACCTGCCCAAAGACTGCTGGTCTCTGGACGGGAAATTCAGGCTGATGGTTGATGGCCAATCTTCATCCTACAGCTACTCACAATTCACTCCACAGGTTGGTGACCTGATTGGTCTCCGTCCAACCTCACGCTAACTTACCAGCTTGGTGGACCCTGTCCAACACACCAGCCATGCTGGCTTACCAGGTTAGTGATCTGATAGATCTCCATCCAACCCACTAGCTGCCTTCCAACCTTATGCTAGCTTACTAGGTTTGTGGTCTGATAGATTCCTTTCCAACCCACTAGCCACCAACACTGGAAATCCAGGCCTGCTTTGGCCACTATATGGACCAGGAATTCTGTGCTATGATGGTAATAGAGAATTCAGTTTATTGCCTGCTGCAAGTCACTTTTTTTTTTTTTGTCTTTTTTGAGACAGGGTCTCCCTGTAGTCCCAGCTGTCCTGGAACTCACTCTGTAGGTAGACCGGGCTAGCCTTGAACTCACAAAGATCCACCTGCCTCTGCCTCCCAAGTGCTAGGGTTAAAGTCATGTGCCACCAGCCTGGCTTGCAAGTCACTTTTTTTTTAATTTATTTATTTTATTTATTTCTGTATGTATATGAATGTACTGTCTTCATGCAAGTTTGTGCACCCATGTCGTGCAATGCCACGGAGGTCAGAAGAGGGTGTCAGATTCCCTTGGAACTGGAGTTCTCCTAGAATTGGAGTTTCAGATGGTTCTCGGCCGCCATGTGGATGCTGGGGATCGAACCCCGGTCCTCTGCAAGAGTGGTTGGCGCTCTTAACCGCTAGGCCATCTCTCCAGCCCCTGCAAGTCACTTTTATAAGCAAAGTGATGTCATCTACCAGAGCCAATCACAGAATCTCAGTTTTGCACTACTATATACTGCTGTTCCACCTAGCATCATGTGCCTGGAGCATCTGGCTCCCTCTTAGGCGAGGGTCAGAGGAATCCCATGACTCTCGCATTGTGCCTTGGGGGATGCTAGGTGAGAATTATTCCCTAATTCAAACTGGATTATCCCACAATCCTAGTCAGTTTTTCATTCAATCCCAAATTATTTGGTTTGGCAAGCTGTGACTTTTACCCTTAAGAGTATAAAACGAAATCATGAATTTTGGTGGCCCTACTTCCTGCCATACCCTATTGTAATCATTTTCCCCCTTTTCTTCCTGAGACAGGTGTTTTTCTTCATAGCATAGGCTGACTTGGACTTCTGAGCTCATGTGAACTTTGTCTCATTCTCTGGCACAGCTGTGACTATCTATACACACAGGCCAACAAAATTGACTACACTGAGTTCTTCCTGAAGCACATTCCCTCTTTAGACTTACTTTATTTGCATTGGACCTTACCTAAAAACAAAGTATTGTTTTATGATATTTAAATATTAACTGTGTGTCCTATAAATTATTTGACTAACATTGTTCTTCAGTGACTGGAAAGATGGCTCAGTGATAAAGAGTAATGATTGCTCTTGCAGAGCATGCTGGCTCTACTCCCAGCACCTACCTGTATGGCAGCTACCAATCATCAGTAACTCCAGTTCCAGGGAATCCCTCTTCTGATCTCTTGTGTGCATTCCACTTACATTCATGCAAAATAAATAAAAATACTAAATTTTGCTTGGGTAAACTACTTATAGCAGCATATACATTATTTCTTTGGAAAATTCATAGAATGGGTTCATTTCCCCCACTTAAGAAGTTGTGATGACATGTGTGAATTTGTGTCCAGAAGGGAACCTTATTATACCAGTGTCTCTTATTACTTGGGTTGACATAGACTGATCCTCTAGTTATCTCTCTGTGTTCTGATTAGATTTATGGACTTTCAGTATGAGATCCACTCCTAATGTACTACAGAGTTTGTATAAATGATTTATGCTAGGTGATTTATCATTTATGTTCATGTAATCTGTGTCATGTGTTAAATTTCCTCACACCATCAAAACTTAACATTATGTCCTGGTATTCCTAAGGACAGGAAGGATCTGTCATGCTAATTTACCTCTGCTGTGTACATTACATGATCAGACTTTCTTTTTAAAAAAATTTTTTTTAATTTTATTTAGTTTTGTATGTGTATGAGTGTACTGTCTGCATGTAGGTCTGTGTGCCCATGTTGTGCAATGCCGCGGAGGTCAGAAGAGAGTCTCGGATTCCCCTGGAACTGGAGTTCTCCTGGAATTGGAGTTACAGACAGTTCTTAGCCACCATGTGGGTGCTGGGGATCGAACCTGGGTCCTCTACAAGAGCAGTCGGTGCTCTTAACTGCTAGGCTATCTCTCCAGCCCCATGATCAGACTTTCTTAAGACAGGTAGTAAATATTCCTTGTAGTTAGACAATTGGGGCAGAGCAGCAGCACATCTTCCACCTTGTACCCAGTAGTGTGAGGAGTGTCCCTCTAGTGTTGTTTCCTTTCAGAACCGCCCATAGCTTGCATCAGAACTTCTGTGTGGTGGAACAGAATCTGTGCATAACACAGAGTTATAAGAACATATTACCAGTGGAGTCTATGGAATGTTTAGGAGTCTGTGACACTTGAGGATGTTGCCATGGACTTCGTCCAGGAAGAATGGGCTTTGCTGGATCCTTCTCAGAAGAAACTCTACAGAGATGTGATGCTGGAAACCTGTAGGAACTTCACTTTTATAGGTGAGAGTATCTTCCCTTTCCTTACTGTACTAATAAGTGTTCCTTATAATTGATGCTCTTCTGTGATTTGACATATTTTAAGGGAAGAATGTGCCTGTATAACTCAGGCACGGTTCATATATGCTAAAGCTAGAAATTAAGTTTTTGGTAATTTTTAATTCAAAAATTTCCTTGACTACATTTTAGGAAACTATTGTGAAGATGAGAAGATTAAAGACCATTATAAAAGTTCTGGAAAGAATTTAAGGTAATTTGATAACAGTAGAAGGAAAGTTTCTTTGAAGGAATTTTAAGAATATATTTGTTTAAAGATTTATGTGTGTGTGTGTGTGTGTGTGTGTGTGTGTGTGTGTGTTCCCAAACTGGGCTGCGTATGCCCCATGCAGTCAGGAGAACTTGCTCAGCTCATGGAGTTGGAATTACAAGAGGTTATGAGCTACCTGTCTTGGGTGCTCACAACCAAAGTCCAGTCCTCTGAAAACTGGCAACTGTGCTTAACACCTGAACATCTCTCCAGACTCTCATTTAAGGTATTTTTATTTGAGCATTTATGAGTAAATAAACCATAAGCACAACTTTTTATAGCATTAGGAAATGTAACATGTACCTCAATTTAAGAATCCTATTCTGTGTTTGCAGGGCATTTCACATGCAAACTGTACTAGGAAGTCAAATGATCAAATGTCACCTTTTTAATGATAGCTGTGTGGGAGCCATATTGTATATTATCAATCTATTTAGTTTCCTGCCATTCACATCTGGCAGAAAACATATTCTTTACCAGTTTTTCAGAACAGTATGTTTCTTACACTAGGTAGTAAATATTAGTACATCAACTTTTGCTAATATACTTGTTATTTTTATAGATGTTTCATGTTTGAGACACTTTGTGAGCATAAAGAAGATTTTCAGGATGAAGAAACTTGCACTTGGATACCAAATGTCAATTTGATCATGAAAATTTCTAGCGATGCTCTCACAATGTACAAAAAATATAGAAAGGCCTCAGCTTATGGCAGTTCACTTCAAGCATCGGAAGGAACTCAAGCTGTGAGAAAGCAGTATGAACGTCATACTTGTTTGAAAGATCTGAGTTCTTCCTGTTCTCTCCAAGGACATGAAAGAATTCATCATCCAGACAACCCCTATGAATGTAATTACAGTCACCTTAAAGTGCATGAAAAAAATCTTAGTAGGGAGATCCCCTATGATGGTAAACAATGTGGTAAAACCTTTGTAGAAGACAGTTCCCTTGAACTACATGAAAAAATTCATACTGGAGAAAAACCATATGAATGTAAACAGTGTGGTAAACCCTATAGATCTAAAAGTCTTCTTCAAAATCATGAAAAAATGCATACTAAAGAGAAACCTTATTCATGTAAACAATGTGGAAAAGCTTTTGGATGTACCAGAGGTCTTCGGATACATGAAAGAATTCATAGTGGAGAGAAACCTTATGTTTGTAAACAATGTGGAAAAGCCTTTAAACAAAGCAATAACCTTCGAAGACATGAAAGAATTCATAGGGGAATAAAACCCTATGAATGTAAACAATGTGGTAAAGCCTATACAGATAACCGTGACCTTCAACGTCATGAAAAAACACATACTGGAGAAAAACCATATGAATGTAAACTGTGTGGTAAAGCCTTTCCAGATAAAAGTGACCTTCAACATCATGAAAAAACACATACTGGAGAAAAACCATATGAATGTAAACAGTGTGGTAAAGCCTTTATACTGTCTAATACACTAAGACTACATGAACGAATTCATACTGGAGAAAGACCATATGAATGTAGAGAGTGTGGAAAAGCCTTTATACTGTCTAATACACTAAGACTACATGAACGAATTCATACTGGAGAAAGACCATATGAATGTAGAGAGTGTGGAAAAACCTTTATAGTGTCTAGTACCCTAAAAAGACATGAAAGGATTCATACTGGAAAGAAACCTTATGCATGTAAACAATGTGGTAAAGCATTTTTATGTATTAGTTATCTTAAAAAACATGAAAAAATACATACTGGAGAGAAACCTTATGCCTGTAAACAATGTGGAAAAGCCTTTACACGATACAGTCACTTCCAAACTCATGAAAAATTTCATACTGGAGAAAGGCCATATGAATGTAAGCAATGTGGTAAAGCCTTCAGATTGCACCATTATCTTAAGTCACATGAAAATCTTCATAGTGGAGAAAAATCATATGAATGTAAACAATGTGGTAAAGTGTTCAGATGGCGCCATTATCTTAAGTTACATGAAAACCTTCATAGTGGAGAAAAACCATATGAATGTAAACAATGTGGTAAGGCCTTTACATTTCCTAATTCTCTACTGTTCCATGAAAGAAAACATTCTGAAGAAGAATATAAAGAGTATGGTAAAACTTTTAGATGGAACAGTGGTCTTCAAAGACATGAAGAAACACATAGTTCAGAAAAATTCATACATGCCGTATGAATGTAAACAATGTGGTAAAGCCTTTCGATGTATTAGTCATCTTCAAAGGCAAGAAAAATACTGGATAGACACCCAATGTATATAAAGAATGTGGTAAAGTGTTTACAATGTACAATAACCTTGAAGTACATGAAAATTTCATACTGGAGAGAAACCCTATGCATGTAAACAATATGGTAAAACTTTTATACATAATCATTATTTGAAAGACTTGGAAAAAATGCACACTGAGAGGGACTGTGTCAATTCAGGGGAAATTGCTTGACAACAGTCCAGATATTCCTCTGGCTCTTTTTTTTTTTTTTAATAATGTACGTAGATCTTGTGGGTGGGGTTGTGGAAATAAACATGTCTGTGACTAACCTCAAATCACTATGCCTTGCCTACCATGATGGAATGCATCCCCTGAAAATGTAAGCCAGCATCAACCTTTCTTTTCTTATAATACTTCTTCCCAACATTTTGCTGCAGAAGTAAAAAAAGTAACTAAAAAGTATCTCATCCCTTGTTGGATTGTAAGATTTTTTTTTCTGTTGATGGTTATTACTGTTTTGTTATTGTTTTGTTTGTTTATGTTTGTTTTCCATATTTGTTTGAATATTTATGAGTATGTGTGTCCAATGTCTCTGGAGTCCTGAAGAGGACCTTAGATCCCCTACAACTGGTATTTGATAGGTTTTAGCTGACATTTGGATGCTAGAACCTGAATCCTGATTCAACTACTGAACCATCTCTCTACCCTTGAAGTATGTTTTTTTCAAAGCCAATTTTTATTGAAGTTTTGTGCATTTTATACAAAATTTACCATCGAATCCAGACCTGTGCCCCCTTCCTTGCCCCCCACACCCCTCCAAAGCTCATGCATTCTGCCAAACATGTTTTTCATCTTTTTCTCAGTCTCTTTTAAAATTTTCGATGCAGTTTACTGTTTCAAGCAGAAGCTCAACATTTTTGTCAGTTCTTTGACCCAGTCTTCTCGTTGTTGTTGTTGTTGATATTCCTTCCCCTGGTACTCTGTGCTTCAGGTGTTCCTGGGAAATCCCCCAATCTAAGCTCTGTGCACTCAGGTCTCACAGTGGCAACAGGCCCACCTTTTATACCAGCTGGCAGGGCAACTCCACCCCCACAGCCACACAAGACAATGATTCAATTATCCAAAAATCCACTTGGCTGAAGTGCCTGGCCCCTACCTGTGCTTCAGGTGGTCCTGGGAAATCCCCCAATCTAAGCTCTGTGCACTCCAAAGTATAATTTTTTTTTGGTCTTTTTCGAGACAGGGTCTCCCTGTAGCCCCAGCTGTCCTGGAACTCACTCTGTAGACCAGGCTGGCCTTCAACTCACAAAGATCTGTCTGCCTCTGCCTCCCAAGTGCTAGGATTAAAGGTGTGCACCACCACACCCAGCCAAAGTATAATTTTTATCAATAGCTTTTGTTCCTGAATGTGGTGACCTGATGACAATCTGCTTTCACTAGTGTGCTCAAATATTCTGCATTGTCTCCTCACGTGGATAGTACTTTATGTGATTTAGACCTCCTTTGGTTTGATCAATCAGTTTGGTCCATTGATTTAGACTGAGCTAGCTGTTAAGAGTCCTGTCTTCTTTATTTTCTGTTGTTGTGATTTGAAAGACACTGACCAAAACCTGCCCAGTGCTGACTGAGAGACAACTTGTTGTGTGATCATCTGGGAGGACAAAGTCTCAGGAAGGGAGCCTTAATCCTTCTCATCCCCCAGAGACATCCCTACAGGCTATAAAGTGGGTGACCACAAAGGTACTGTTGTTATGCCAATTAAAATTTCATTTTACATCATATTCAAATAATTTCCACGAGTGCATTGCATATGTAATAGGGTTACTGCAAAAATATTCACAGCAATAAATATTAAAGTTACTAGTTTATATTTACTTCGTAATCCAATGTGAAATAACTATTAAGATTTTACAAACAGAAGTTTTAAATGCCCATCCAGGTCTAGGCTGAAGAGTTTCCCTCAATTGGTTTGAAGTCTTGTGTGTAATAAATCATTAAAATGCTCATTCAGGGGCTGGAGAGATAGCCTAGCGGTTAAGAGCACCAACAACTCTTACAGAGGACCCGGGTTCAATCCCCAGCACCCACATGGCAGCCAAGAACCGTCTGAAACTCCAATTCCAGGAGAACTCCAGTTCCAAGGGAATCCGACACCCTCTTCTGACCTCTGCAGCATTGCATGACATGGGTGCACAAACTTGCATGCAGACAGTACATTCATACACATACAGAAATAAATAAAAATAATAAAAAATTANAAGATATCATCTCATTCCAATAAGACTGGCTAGGATCAAGAAAACAAATGATACCAAGTGCTGGAGAGGTTGTGGGGAAAGGGGAACACTCATCCACTGCTGGTGGGAACGTAAACTGGTACAGCCACTATGGAAAGCAGTGTGGAGAACCCTTGGAAGACTTGGAATGAACTTGCCACCTGACCCAGCCACACCACTCCTGGGTATATATCCACAAGACTCATCTTACCTCAGAGACACATGCACAGCCATGTTTATTGCACCTCTCTTCACAATAGCAAAGAGGTGGAATCAACCCAAGTGCTCCTCAAATGACAGGTGGATAGAGAAAATGTGGTACATCTACACAATGGAGTTCTATGCAGCGGCAAAGAAAGATGACATCATGAACTTTGCAGGTAAATGGATGGAGCTAGAAGATATCATGCTCAGTGAAGTAACACAGTCCTAGAAAAACAAACGACGAATGACAAATGGTATCCCTCATCTGTGGAAGCTAGCACCAATTACCTAATTGTATGTCAAACTGAGCAATGTTAATGTGATCTGAAAACAACTGTGCTCTTATATTGTGAATTCCTTAAAAAAATAATTTAATTAAAAAAAATACTGCACAAAGAACAAAGTAAAAGTAACCCATGAAGGCAGATTTTACTTTTGCAGAAAAGTGTCTTATGTGGTCAGTAAGATCCAGCAAGCACAGAGGACCTGGAAGCTTGGCAGGCTTTTATCCCTAACACAAGAGTGCTAAATATTTCCCCCATTGGCTGGGGTCCAACCTCACAGTCTTCCCTGGTTGGATAGTTTAAAAGAATCAGCTCAAAGGAAGAAGAGCTCCATTTCCCCAGGCCATCAGGCTCAGAAATGCATCAAGGCCTTTCCTTAAACAAAAGTCTTACAGGGTGTGGTGGGATTGGAATATTAGAATTCCTTGCCATAAACCAAGTTCCAAGTTTTGCAGGGTTTGAAAGTCTAATATTTAATGTTTCTTACAATACTAGCTTGCCCTAAGAACAAGGAAAGACTAGCAGTTTAAAACAAAAGTTTAGATGTGTTACTTAGTACATCTTTCAAAATATTACTACATTTATTTATTTGGTGTGAGCGCACGTCCGTGTGTATGTGCGCACATATGTGTGTGTGTGTGTGTGTGTGTGTATGTATGTGTGTAGGTCAGAGGACAACTTTCAGGGATCAGTCAATTCTCTGCTTCTACTAAGTGGCTTCCAGGAATGAAACTCAGGTCATCAGGCTTTGAAGCAAGGGCTGAGTCATCTTGTTGCCCCTCAATGAGTATTTCTTAAAGTGATTAATTTACAAATTTTAAGTTCCTAATGTTTTCAAGAAAGAGTAATTGCTCATCTCAATGTATTAGGCTCAAATTTGGCAAAATTGCCTGTATTAATTTAAATTTGCAAGCTGTTCCAAAACACAGAAAATACCAGTTCTAATGTTCAAATATTTGTAACTTCCAAGATTCTAACAAAGACAGAGCTACAAATTTCCCAGTAGACTCAGAATAGTTAATTAGACTAAGTTCTGAACATTTGATTTTTCAAAATTCCAATGAATAGGAATATACTTAAAGAGCGTAAAGTAGCTAAATGTTCCCCATCCCTGAAGCTAAGCATGGTGACTATTACCTGTGATCCAAAGACTGGGGATGTTGAGGCAGAAAGACTATGAGTTCACATTTAGAACAGGTTACATAAGGAAGTACTATCCAAAGGAAAAGGCACATTATTGAGAACAAAAAAGTAATATTGCCTATGCAGGCACTATGCAGAAATAATGAAAATTATTCACTAGGTGAAAGGATGCATTTCTGGTAAGCAAATGTAAGTACACAGAAATTTTATAAATGACAAAAACTTCAAGTCTTAGAAAAAACTACACCATTCCATTCTAACAAACTACAGACAACCTTCATTTTTTTTTACGGCCAGCAAACTTGTTTTGTAAAGAGCCAGGAAGTGAATGAAATTTCAGTCTTTATGGGGCGTATGATCTCACGCACAACTACTCCATACTAACACTGCAGCATAAGAGCAGCCAGAAATACTACACAGGCAACACATAAACAAATGGGTATTCTTGTGTCCCAATACAAATTTATTTATAAACATTGATATTAATTTTAATATGCTATGAAATACATTTCTTCTAGTTTTTTTGCCCATTTGAAAATGTAAAAATCAGTCCTTGCTGGTGGGCCATACAAAGAGAAAGCACATCAGATTGGCTTAAGTCCCACGTCTGCCTACTTGTGCTTTCATCCATGTTTGTGGAAATACAATTTTGTTTCTCTCTTGATAGTTCATTATTTCTTCTCCCTATCCTCAATTCTAAGTCTTCCATGGAAACTTCCTGAAGTCCTCATTTCCTCATTTCCTTTTTACAAATTCTACTTTCTTGAACTACTGAAGGCTTCAAATCTTTTTGTTTGTTTGTTTCTTTGTTTTTGTCTTGAGACAGGGTCTCCCTTTAGTCCCAGCTGGCCTGGAGCTTGGTCTGTAGACCAGGCTGGCCTTCAACTCACAGAGATCTGCCTGCCTCTGCCTCCCGAGTGCTGGGATTAAAGGCATGCACCACCATGCCTGGCCTAAGGCTTCAAATCTTTTTATTCTCAATCTTTTAATAAATATGGATTTTTATTATTTCCTTTCTCTTTCAACCATCATTTAGGTTTAATTCTATACAGGGAGACCCTGAGAGCCAGAGAAGGGTTAGTTACAAATATATTTAATGCTGAGAATTCCTCCAGCAACTGTTCAGACCAATTTCTAAGAAAGCTCAGAAAGAAGGCCATGTATTGTTCTAAACTGCTTCTCTTACCAGTTTCTTAGGGTTTCTTTCTTATTTTAAATTTATTATTTACTTGATTTTCCTAATTACGCTTGCTATGGTTGTATTAAATTTAAATTTAAAGTGACATGGTACTAAAATGTTAATTATTTTTGTGGATGTTCTTTTTGGTTTTGTTTAGGGTCTTCCTGTAGCCCCGGCTGACCTGGAACTCACTATATAGACCAGGCTGCCCTCAATCTCATAGAGATCTGCTTGCCTTTGCTTTCAGTGATAGGATCAAAAGTGGACACTAACTGGGCGTGGTGGCCCATGCCTTTAATCCCAGCACTTGGGAGGCAGAGGCAGGAGGATCTCAGTGAGTTCAAGGCCAGCCTGGTTTACAAAGTGAGTTCAGGCCAGCTGGGACTGCAGGGAGACCCTGTCTCAAAAAGACCAAAACCAAAACCAAAACAGACACTACCATGCTGGAAAAATGTTAAATTATTTAATTAATACAAATTCACATTTATTTCATGAGATAATATATAAAATGTTAAAAATCAATACTAACTTTAAAATTATAACCACAAACCTGTGGTGGTGGGGGGGAATAATTTACTTCACAGTGACCCTGCGGGTGTGAACTGTATGAATGCATAGTCTCTGGTGCTGGAGACTTTCAGCAAAGAGGAACAGTAGGAAGTTAAGTGACAAGTTATATGGCAGGTACAGAATTGTATTCTTGAAAGGTGATGGGTAGGAGATGAAGCATGCAATAAAAAAATGAGATTTTACTCTCCATCTCTCTCCACATGTAATTAAAACTATTCCCAGTAAATCCAGTAGAACAGGATCAATGAAAGTGCAGAAGTTTAGCAATTTGTGTATAACTGTGAATAGCTCCTCCTGAAGACAGTTGCCATCCCAAGGAACAAAAGAAGAAAAACAATCTAATGTATAACCAGAGGCAAAAGGAAAGATTAGAACTGCAAGTCTCCTACTTTCTTCAGAGACTCCTAACTACATGTTTAGAGTATCTAGTATAGGCAAGAAAAAATGTAATTTCCTACATAAGAAGTTCTTTGCCATTCACTTTGCTGCCAAGTATAGGATTTTTGTTACCTGTATTCCCCCAAACTGTGAATCCAAAGAATAATGCCCCAAACCAACAACTAGCATTCATGAAAAGTCAAAACATTTTTCTCAACTATTTAACATAAAAAAAGACATGCCAGTTGTGGTGGCACATGCCTTTAATCCCAGCACTCTGGAAGCAGAGGCAGGCAGATCTCTTTGAGTTCAAGGCCAGCCTGGTCTATATAGCAAGCTCCAGGCCAGGTGGAACTAAAGGGAGACCCTGTCTCAAAAAGACAAAAAAACAAAACAAAACAAAACAAATGGAAAAAAAAAAAAACACAAAAAAAAAATGACAAGCATATTGTCATGCTATAATATTAATAAAAACTTTTAGAACAAAATAGATTAAATATACTTGATTTTTAAAAAAATATTTTACTTATTACTTGTATTTATGTATATGAGTGTATTGTCTGCATGTGTGTAAGCGCATCTGTGTTGTGCAATGCCCACAGAGGTCAGAAGAGGGCATCAGATCCCCTGGAACTGGAATTATGGATAGTTGTTAGCTACCATGTAGGTCATCTGCAAGAGCATCCTGTGCTCTTTTCTGCTGAGCCATCTCTCCAGCCCTATGGTAAATAATTTTAATGTGAATGCCATGTGAGAAAAGAAGCCTGCATGACAATTTCACCTCATGTAAGTTCATAGTAAAATGTTACTACTTGTAGAAAAGATTTTATCTATACCTTTAATGTTTTAACTCCAGTGAATCATCTCTATAATAATAAAGGTACAAACCCATAATTTACTAAGAGTTCAAGATAGCTACTGACCATTGTCACCCTAAATTCAGTATAAGAAAAAAGATGGTATATGTTGTTGGAATGTCAACTGCTGTGTTTTCCTATATTACAATAAATGCTTTGATTTTAAAGTTATACTAAAAAGACATTCCTTCTCCTTTTGACACTCTTTCTCTTTGCCCCACTGCCACAAAAAAAGCAGTTTCACATCCGGGTGTGATGGCACATGCATTCAATCCCAGCACTCAGGTGGATGTCTGAGAGTTCAAGGCCAGCCTGGTCTACAAAGTGAGTTCCAGGCCAGCTGGGACTAAAGGGAGACCCTGTCTCAAAAAGACAAACAAAACAAAACAAAACAAAACAAAACCACAAAAAATCATTTACTGAATGTTCAAGCTCAATTTCTTTCAAAGAATAAAAATAAAACTGTAACCCAAATCTCCAGTCATCTCTAGTACTCCTACCTCTGCAGTGAAAGAAGGTGTCTGGATGTTGATACACTTATATTAACCTAAGTCTTTTTCTCTATAGTTAACAGTAATCAGAACCTCAAGTCTTTGTAAATGCAACTATTTCAGCAAAACTAAAACTGTACAATAAGCAGGCTAATTTCAAATATATACAATGTGAAAGGTTAGCAGTTTCTGGCCAGGTATGGTTTCACATGCCTATATAATCCTAGTACTTGGGAAGCAGAGGCAGAAAGATCAGGAATTTAAGGTCATCCTTGACCATATAAGGAATACAAGGCTAGTCTGTGCTACATGAGACCTTGACTATCAAACAAACAAACCAAACCAAACAAACCAAAACCAACAAGAAAACTAATTTTTCAATGTTCAGTTTATTCCTATTTTTTCACTTAAAGCCTTTTTTCCATTCCTCAGTTCAAAGCCAATAAATACAGACTAACAAGTCTGTTATTAAGTCATGTGTACATGACACCAAAGAGCAAACATCCAATGAGAAGTGAAAAAGATTAGCAACAAGTTCTCATTATTTCAAGAACTACTCTCAGCAACTAAATTTATTCCATTTGCCCGTTTTGTTGCATGCTCAAAGAGAAAGGGAACTTACAAACCTATACTGAATGTAAATCAAAGTTTTAACTTAAAAAGCACCGGATATTAAATGGTAAAGAGTAGAATAGCAGGAAGGTCTTTGGTTCCTTCCACCTGCCCAGTATTCTTGGGTTGCAGCTTATCTAAAAGCTAATTTTTCCTTCTTGTAGGGTTTTGCTTGGTATGTCTGGCATGCCACTTCCATTTCTACCCCTGTAGTTTTAAAAAGGAGATAAAGCAACTGTATAAGAATGCCTAAAGACATCAAAGACCAAAGCTTTACTAGCTGTGTGTGGTATAGGAAGAATAAGAGGAAAGCGTGAGGTAATGAGGATCAACTGTATTTACCTTATGTGCAGGGCATGTGGACAACAATAGAGACCATGTAGGGTGCACTTTTGGTCAAAAAAGAACATGGCAGCCTAATGGGAAGCCTTTGTTCTTCAAAAGGGTCTCCTTTCCTCCTTTTGTGCCTCAGTTAATTCATGGCATCTGAGCTACTCTTGAACTTGACAGACTGAGAAAAAGAAAGGGAGAGGAGAGGGGGAGTCAGACACACAAAGAGCGAGGGAAAAGGAAGGAGTTCAAAGAGAATTTGTTATAAAAATTTAGTTCTACTGTGGATTTGGTGAAATTTTGGAATTTTTTTAAAGGGTTAGCAAGTATAATACTCAATTTTTCCAGAGACTGCACTAAGAAAGTAGATGAGTAAAGTACAAAACCAATTCTGTACTAAGAACTCAGTGTAGATTTTTTTTTTTCTGGTACAAGTATTTAATAATAGTAAAGCACTGATTTTCAGTAGTTACATGAAGGGGAAGTATATTAGCAAGATCAGTAATTAAATGATTTCCCAGTTTAAGGAAATTATTTATTTTTTTTTAATTTTTTTAATTTAATTTTATTTATTTCTGTATGTGTATGAATGTACTGTCTGCATGCAGGTTTGTGCACCCGTGTCATGCAATGCCGCGGAGGTCAGAAGAGGGTCTCGGATTCCCCTGGAACTGGAGTTCTCCTGGAATTGGAGTTTCGGACGGTTTTCGGCCGCCATGTGGGTGTTGGGGATTGAACCCGGGTCCTCTGTAAGAGCAGTCGGCGCTCTTAACCGCTAGGCCATCTCTCCAGCCCCCTAAGGAAATTTTATTTGAGAACTAAACAACACTAAAGAATACCACAAACCACCAGCACCACCTACAGGAGAAAAATGTACATTCAAAGGTAAGTTTTTTTTTTAATTAATTTTATTTATTTCTGTATGTGTATGAATGTACTGTCTGCATGCAAGTGTGTGCACCTGTGTTGTGCAATGCTGCGGAGGTCAGAAGATGGTGTCAGATTCCCCTGGAACTGGAGTTCTCCTGGAATTGGAGTTTCAGACGGTTCTCGGCTGCCATGTGGGTGCTGGGGATCAAACCCAGGTCCTCTGTAAGAGCGGTAGGCGCTCTTAACCACTAGGCCATCTCTCCAGCCCTCAAAGGTAAGTTTTTAAGACTGGCTTTCACCTTGAAGTCAGGAATTAAAAATAAACAGCAAATAACAAAGGCCTAGGAATCTCTAGCCAACTTAAAATATTTGATTAATATAAATAAATGTAGCATATACTAAAGCAAGCTGACAAAAGTCAGCTTCAAAGCAATAAAAGACATAGCTGTAAAGAGCCAGAGAGATTGCTCAGTAGTTAAGAGCACATACTTCTCCTGCAAAGGACCCTAATCCCATTCCCATGTCAGGCAATTCAAAACTGCTTATAACTCCAGCTCCAAGAGACCCCATGCCTCTGGCCTCTGCTGGCACTGCACTCATGTGCACAAACCCACATCTGCCTACCTATCCCACACAATTAAAAAAATTTTTTAAATCAATCTTAAAAAAAAAAAAGAGACATGGTTATTAAGTGACTGTCCCTGGCTTTAACAGTGTTTGTTATTTTGTATACTCTGTAAGAAAAAAAAAAACAAACACTTCAGATGTAGAGAAAGCTGTCCTATTCCCATTAGATTTAGTATTTATTTCTCCTCGTCTTTCTGTAATGTGTGACTTAGATGTGGAAATGTGTATCTTAACTCATAAATTCATTCTGTGGCTTTCTTCTTACAACTTCATTTCCCCTGTTATTTAACATATATATCATTATGCATAGCTCTCATTTCTAACATACTAATGATTTGTGAGCAAGACATTTTGATGAGTACTGGATTATTTCTATTTCCACTTAACAATCAAAGCTTCAAGAGACAGTACTATATGTGTATCTCAGATATTCTGTCACAGAATAAATATTTCTGTGACAGAATATCTGAGACAGTATAAATATTTAAAAATCTAATACAGTCAAATTACTCCCCCAAAGTTGTGCTTAGATAACTTCCAATATTATCAGAATATTTGTTTCCCTGGACCCTATACAACCAATCTTTTAAATATTTGACATCTGATAAATTACCTGAGAACAACTTCACAGACTTTCCTTTAAATTAAGAATATCATATGCTTATTCATAATATTTACGATGAAAAGATTTTGCAAAAGTATCACTTTTATTTATTGTTTTTTGTTTTGTTTTTTTTTGAGAGAGGGTCTCCCCTATAGCCCCAGCTGCCCTGGAACTCACTCTGTAGACCAGGCTGGCCCTGAACTCACAGAGATCCGCCTGTCTCTACCTCCCAAGTGCTAGGCTTAAAGGCATGCACCACCACACTCAGCTTAAAGATGGTTCTTAGCCACCATGTGAGTGCTGGGAATCAAACCCCCGGGTCCTCTACAAGAGCAGTTGGTGCTCTTAACCACTGAGCCATCTCTCCAGCCCCATATATCACTTTTAAACTACCGTAAAGCCAATTATTAGTCATATTTTAATTTATAGCCAATATTTAGTGCCCAATCTCTGATTCTTCACAGTGCATTCAGAAAGCACCAATCCACTCTTAAAATATAATAATAACACTAAGCAGACTTAAAAGATTTATGCAATCTCAAAAACAACTGAAATAACAAGCAGGACTCATTATAAATAACTATTTTGAAAATGTAGCTTTCAACTGAATGCATGTGTATGTACATGAAAGTCAATCAGTTATATAAAACAATTGTTTAAAAGATGTTGGGCATGGTGGCACACGCCTTTAATCCTAACACTTGGGAGGCAGAGGCAGGCAGATCTCTGTGAGTTCTAGGCTATCCTGGTCTGGTCTACATAGAGTCCCAGGACAGTTGGGGCTGCAGGGAGATCCTGCCTTAAAAAGAAAGTGAAACCATTCTAATCACTCCTTGTATAGATACAAATTTATTTTAGGGTACAAATTTATGGATATAACAGCAATAGCTGTAGGCCTAATACTGACCTAGGAGTTTTAACCCCTGAATCTAAGTTTCTTGAATATAACACTAGAGATCTTTTTGGACCAGATATTTCTCTTGGGGAAGGGAAATGGACTGACATGTGTATTGAGGGCTGTTTAGCAGAAAACAGGTCTCTAGTCACTAGATGTAAAGCAACCTCTAGATATTGCCAAATGTTCCCTGGGAGAAAAGATGGATTAAAGTACAACCACAGAACCTAGTTGGAAACTATGAAATCATATATACTTCACAACAATGTACTATTTCGCAAACTCCATTTTAAAACATGTTCTATTCTCAATCATTCATTACTGACAATGCTACTGGATTAATCTTCCAAAAAGCATAGCTAAGATCTATTACTCAAAAAGCTGCAGTGGCTCCCCACTGTCTACTGAATTAAGTCTGAACACCTTGGTCTGATATTCAAGATCCTATACAAACTGGCCCAAACTTATTTACTTGTACTCTCCTATGTTCTAGCCAAGTAGAACTGCTTTTGCCCCAAACATAACTGCCTCTATCAGCCCTTACTTTCCACTGTTCCTTCTTTTTGAAATTCAGCCTTACCTTCCATTCATAATCCACCCGTCAAAATCCTACCTTCAACATTCATGTCCCAGCCCACCACTCTCATGTATTTACCTAGTTCATCTCAAGTACAAATAATCACAATCCTAGAGCATAGGAAAGCAAAACTAAAGCAACTTCCTCTGCAAAAGCAAGATGGTAAGTATGTACATTAAAGCAACTATATTAATAATTCATGTATTGTTCCCAGAAACTGAGGGCAAAAGCTGTTTCTCACAATTTTTTAAACAAAGTATGTACCTGAATAACTATTGACTAAAAAAAGTCAAAAATCTTAAATACATAATGTATCTTTTGTCTTTCTCACTGAACCACATTAAAAGGAAGAAGAATTTATTAAGCATCTACACTGCAGTTAGCTATGCTACAAGGCAACAGAGATTATTAAAACTAAGAACAAAAATCATCCCAAGGCTGACAATGTAACACAATGATCCAGTATTTGCCTAACAAACATAAGACCCTGGGTTTGCTCCCCAGTATCACTGAAATTTGAAAATAAAAAATAAATGTAACCATTCTTGTTCTAAGAAGCCTCAGTATTCTTAGGAGCACAAGCCCTTATTTTCAAAACAGCCCGAAAAGTAATAAAAGTGCCACCACACATAAGCAAACTCCGAATGAGTATAATTATCAAAAATCAGCACAGAATCACGTTATAAGAAATCTAGAATGGAGAGACCAAAGTTGGCTAGCCTCAAGGGAGAATACTTACCAGATGCTCAGCTAGGGAGTAAGAAGGAAGAAAATAAAAAGTCATGTGTTTTGTAGGCTGCTTCACCAGCACACCCAAACAAAGAGCATGTGGAGATCACCTCCAACAAAGTGCTCACAGGTCTATTCTCCACATAGAAGTCCTCTTACTAACACAGTCATAAAAATCCACAAACCACGAAATGTTGACCACCATTTTCCTAAGCACAAAATCATTTCCCTTTTTTTTTTTTTTTGTCTTTTCGAGACAGGGTCTCCCTGTAGCCCCAGCTGTTCTGGAACTCACTCTGTAGACCAGGCTGGCCTTGAATTCACAAAGATCCATCTGCCTCTGCCTCCCAAGTGCTAGGATTAAAGGCGCGCGCACCACGCCTGGCTATTTCCCATATTTTTTAACATGCAAAAAGATAACCATTTATCTCTTTATTTTTTTTAATTTTATTTATTTCTGTGTATGAATGTACTGTCTGCATGCAAGTTTGTGCACCCGTGTCATGCAATGCCGCGGAGGTCAGAAGAGGGTGTCGGATTCCCGTGGAACTGGAGTTCTCCTGGAATTGGAGTTTCAGATGGCTCTCGGCCGCCATGTGGGTGCTGGGGATCGAACCCGGGTCCTCTGTAAGAGTGGTCGGCGCTCTTAACCGTTAGGCCATCTCTCCAGCCCCAGATAACCATTTATCAATGTCAGTTCCAAAAGCTAACTGCAAGTCCTCATATCTCTACCTTATCTCAAGAATACCAGTAACAGAATGAATTTTAGACTCATTATGGTTGACTAGAAACTCTTGTTCAAACACTTCAAATCACAAAGATCTTCCATAAACTTATTAAAATGAGAATCATAGGCTTACGAGGTGGCTCAAAATGTAAAAGTGCTTGCCACCAAGCCTGACCACCTGAATTTGATTCCAGGAACTCACAGAGTGGAAGGAAAGAATTGTCTCCTGAAAGATGTCCTCTGATCTCACAGGTACACTGTGGCATGGGGACACAGACATGGACACGGAGACACACAGACACACACAAGACACACACACAAAAAACACAACACACTAAATAGGTATAAAATTTTAAAACATTTTTGTCTTTTTGAGACCTGCAGCCCCAGCTGTCCTGGAATTCACTTTGCAGACTAGGCTGGCCTTGAACTCAAAGAGATCCGCATGCCTCTGCCTCCCAAATGCTGGGATAAAAGGCTTGCACCACCATGCCTGGCTCTTAAAACATTATTTTTAAGAAGTAATATAGCATCTTGACTTTATTATTAAGGCCGTTGAGGATTACTGAGTCCATACTCCTAGCCAACCAAGGGTCCTCTGGGCCTCAGTTAATACTAATCTAAAAGCAGAATAAGAAGAGTTTACTATTTTTTTTTTTAATGTGTACGAATGTATTGCCTGCATGTAGCCAAGATAACTCCTGTTTTTTGTATGGCACATAAGCTAAGAACAGAATGAAAGTGAAAACCAGGGTATGAGATTGAGTTTACCTATGTTCAAATCTCAATTGTCTTGCTCAGAGCTTAACTTCAGAGCTATGAGCAAGTTATTTCACATAAAGCTCAGGATTCTTCTATAAAATGTTTTAAAACATTGTATACTTTCAGACACACCTGAGTATTAATTAAATAACACAGTTAAGCACAGAGCCTAGTACATCATGGTTGTTGATAAATGTTATTAAAGTCTTGTCTAAGTAGATTGTTTAATGTTTCCTACAAAGCAATCACTTTCAGTCTGTTTCCCGTTTTTCTCTAATGCTCCTTTGCTTCAAATAGTGTTTTACTAAAAGTTTTTCTTTCACCTCTCAGCAGCTTTCTTTAGACTTGAAGCTACTGTATACTATAACCTTTGTATATTTCTAGCATTTTCAACTGAAAAAAAAAAGAATCAATGGTAGGGCTCAAGACATCTTTCTAAAGGAGGAATTACAGTAACTAACATTAGGCCAAAATACCTAATCATTTGGACACAAGTATATGTTACCATAGTTTTCTTGCTTTTATTTTTCAGAGAGCAAAAATAAGGTCAATTCTTTAAAAAGAAGTTGTCTGTGAGTTATCCTTCTCATGCTCAAATGACCATTTGCTGGTTTTTCAGTTTAAATCAAAGGAAAGTAGTGCCAGTGTCAGATTTTTCAAGTGAGACCATTTGATGTCCCAAATGAGACATGATTCCTCAGTACTACCTATTCTTGTACAAAACAATAAATGATTCCCTGCAGGACATGGTCTACCGCTCACCTACCCAACTTAATAAGAATCCTATCACCAAAAGTACCCTGAGCAATAGACAGCATCAAGAAATGGCTCTGTTATAAATTTAGGAACAAAATTAAAGGTCCTAGGGAGACATTTTTCACAAGCATATCCTGACAGTGAAAAGGGACTGGCACATTCAGACAAGATTTTACTGCTTTATAAGTATCTCTCTCCCTAAAGCAACTAAAATTATGAGAGTCTCAAAGATTTGTGAGGCTATAGACAGAGCACCCAGAATCCTAATACATCAATAGGTATTCAGTATCTTCACAGCAAGAAAGTTATTGCATGGCTATATTCAAGTTTCCAAATACACACATAAAACACACATAGAATTCTTCCCCTTTTATCTATAGCAGTTCACCCAAAGACGACCATTTCTTTTTTTTTTTTTTTTTGGCATTTTTGAGACAGGGTCTCCCTGTAGCCTCAGCTGGCTTGGAACTCGCTCTGTAGACCAGGCTGGCCTTGACCTCACAGAGATCCTCCAGCCTCTGACTCCCAAGTGTGCCACCATGCCTTGCAAGACCACCATTTCTTAACTTTCTAGTGGAGATGAGACAATATAGTTGAAACCTCACTGAGCTTAAGAATGTATGAGATTTAAATTCTAGTCTCAGCTGTCACTCATCACATCCATGCAAGTCACTTGAACTCAGTTATTCTCAACTTGGAACTCAAGGTTACTTTGGTAACCTTCAACTGAAAATTCTTATTTCTGCCATCTACACCTGACTTAACATCCATTTCCATTTCTAGTATCAGTTATGGTACTACTATTTCAAAGTATTCAACTATTTCAAAGTACAGAAAACTCCAACACAAACTAAGCAAAACAAACCAACCAGAAATTCATGGCTCAAATACTCTTTTTGTGAATGAGAAATCCCTCTCATCTCATAAATCCAACCAATCATCAGTTCCTACAGATTCTACTTCCTTGCTTTTCGGGTCACCTGGCCAATAGGATGCTTTTTATGTTGAAGAACGCATGGACATTAATGGACATCAAGAGTAAGTAGACTTGGCCGGGCGTGGTGGCGCACGCCTTTAATCCTAGCACTTGGGAGGCAGAGGCAGGCGGATCTTTGTGAGTTCAAGGCCAGCCTGGTCTACAGAGTGAATTCCAGGACAGCTGGGGCTACAGGGAGACCCTGTCTCGAAAAGACCAAAAAAAAAAAAAAGCATCCTATTTACTACCACATCCATCCTCTAGTTTAATTCCAAAATTCAGTAAGGTCCTAGGGACCTTATTAATTCAATAATTCCTATCTCTATCCTTTGATTTGTGTTGCTGTCCAGGCTGGAATTTACTTGTGATAATCTCTAGATTCAAGGTGTTCCCCTGCTCTAAAATCACCTGGAAGAACAAGGCTGAGAAAGATATTTCTATGTTGATGAAACCTTTCCTGAGGACTTTGTGTCCTTTTTTTTTTTTGTCTTTTTGACACAGGGTCTCCCTTTAGTTCTACCTGGCCTGGCCTGGAGCTCACTCTGTAGACAAGGCTGGCCTTGAACTCACAGAGACCCACCGGCCTCTGCCTTCCAAGTGCTAGGATTAAAGATGTGCACCACCACGCCCAGCTTTGTGTCCTTTTAAAAATACCAATATGGTTATGGTTAGTCCTTTCTCACAGGCAGAAGAAAAGTTCCAAGACCTCAAGTGATTTTTCTAAAAGACTGTATTGACTTTTTTTTTTTTTTAGGGGAGATAAAGTTTAATTTATAAATAAGGCATATTCAGAGAGCAATACTGAACAATTCCAAAACTATAATATAAAACCTGTGAATGTGGTTTCTCAAAATACCCTTATTGTACTATGTAGATCAACTTCACCATGATTTGAATTGTTGTTCCTTCAATGGATAACAACCTTAACATTTTCGCTTAAAGTAAGCACTTTGCAACTTCTCTTGGCCCAGGTGCCAGTATTACTACTCTTATACTTGGGCCCATTGTTAAGTAAAATAAAGATAAACAGAACAGTGACTAACATGTAGACAGTGTATCCAGCATGGATAAGTTAGGCAAAGGATGATTCATGATCTCAGCAGGATGAAGTAATATGGTACAAGATTTTACTATGTATTTCAAACAGGAAATTTAAAATTTATATATTGTTATTTCTAGGTTATTCCATTTAATATTTTTAGATCAAGATTAATTATGGGTAACTGAAACCAAGAAACACAAAATTCTGAATGAAGGAAAACTTAAAAAATATATATAGTCATCTCTCACAGAATCAATAACACTTCATTTATTTACTTATTTACAGATTTGTCCTAGTCCTACAACTCTTTTTTTTTTTTTTTTAAATATTCATCAGCTATTTACTGGCAGCTTTCACTTTTTATTTATTTATTTTTGGTCTTTTCTAGACAGGGTCTCCCTGTAGCCCCCAGCTGTCCAGGAATTCACTCTGTAGACCAGACTGGCCTTGAACTCACAGATCCGCCTGCCTCTGCCTCCCGAGTGCTAGGATTAAAGGCGTGCACCACCACGCCCAGCAGTCCTACAACTCTTAAAAGCAAAAGTACATTAAAGGCAAATGAATTATAACATATCATAGATAGACAAGACAGACAGATATGCAGGTGCGCGCATGCGCACACACACGTACACTGTCTTCTATCTGTCTCTCGTTGTTCAATAGCAGATAAATGAACCATAAAACATTTTCTGTACATTCTAGTTAAAAAAAATTCTTCACTAGGTGGGAAATTGGCGGGTGGAATGTAAAGTTAAGACGTGAATTAAGGCAGGTGTGGTGGGTCATACCTTTAATCCCAGCACTCGAGAGGCACAGGCAGATGGGATCTCTTTGAGTTCAAAGTCAGCCTGGTCTACAAAGTGAGTTCCAGGCCTCTCAAAAAGACCAAAAATTAAGAACTGGACAACTGCTGAAACCAGGGAGGGTATGGTTCAGATTTTAGCTTCAAGGTCTTCTATGTTTAAGACTGAATGACATTTGTGGCTTTTCCTACATAGAAATTCAATCTAAAGTGGGTATGTGTTGCACATCTGTAATCTCAGCAGTGAGGAGACTGAGGCAAGAGGACAGCAAATTCAAAGATGGCCTCAGCTACAAAAATCTCAAAAACAGAAGGGTAGAAAAATACCAAGTTAGTATTTTCTGCCCATCATCAGAACCAAACATCAGTTGACTGAAGTCGTAAGATGAGTGAGATGCACAGGGCTGCTCCTTACAAAGCTGGGACACAAGTGAACACACAGCAGCTAAAGCACACTAGAACAAAATTCAAACATACTTTAAATGGAGACTGTCGCACATTTTATTTATTTCATTCCATAATAATCTTTTTTTTAAAAAATAGAGAAGCACTTATTCACATTATTCAACTGGTCTCGCTATGTAGCCAATGATGCCCTGAATGTCTGGTTTATACAGTGCTGGGGATCAAACCCAGCACCTTGTGCATGTTAGGCAAACACTCTACAAACTAAGCTATACCCTCAACCCCATAATTTTTAAAATCAAATTAAGTCTTATTTTATGAAAATTATTTAAACAAAGGCATTTTTCCAAGCAAAAAGTATTATTTAAAAAACTCTTCTGGGCTGGAAAGATAGCCTAGCAGTTAAGAGCGCCGACTGCCCTTGCAGAGAGGACCCAGGTTCGATCCCCAGGACCCACATGGTGGCTGAGAACTGTCTTTAACTCCAGCTCCAGGGGAATCCAACGCCCTCTTCTGACTTCCGCAGCAACACGGGTGCACAAACCTACATGCAGACAGTACATTCATACACATAAAAAATAAATAAAACTTAAAAAAAAATCAGTTAACAACAACAACAACAACAAAACAAAAACTCTTCCGGGACTGTAAAGATGGCTCAGCGGTTAAGGGCACTGACTGCTCTTGCAGAGGACCCGGGTTCGATCCCCAGCACCCACATGGCGGCTGAGAACCGTCTGTAACTCCAATTCCAGGAGAACTCCAGTTCCAGGGGACTCCGAGACCCTCTTCTGACCTCCGCGGCATTGCACGACATGGGTGCACAAACCTACATGCAGACAGTACACTCATACACATACAAAAATAATTAAAATTTAAAAAAAAATAAAAAAATAAAATAAAAAATAAAAAATAAAATAAAAAAGCTGGGCGTGGTGGTGCATGCCTTTATTCCTAGCACTCGGGAGGCAGAGGCAGGTGAATCTCTGTGAGTTCAAGGCCGGCCTGGTCTACAGAGTGAGCTCCAGGCTAGCCGGGACTAAAGGGAGACCCTGTCTCAAAAATACCAAAACAAACAAACAACAACGAAAAACTGAGTAACCTATGAACAAAAAATCATATTATACAGGAGTCAAAAAACTTATGCTCCCACACCAGAAAAACATTCTATTCTGTACTCTAGTAAAAAATAAAATAAAATTTATAAAACTGCCTTGATGCTACTGAAGGCTGAATGTTTCTGAAGTTATTTTGCACCAGAAAAGCAAGAGGAAAAAAAGATTAGAAACAAAAGAATACAGCAAAACTGAAACTTTCCATTAGCCAACATTTTATATTTACCCACTGAAGCAGGTAAACATATTTCAGTTTAAAAAGAAAAAATAAAAACCAATGGTAAACCTTATTTCTTTAAAATTAAAAAAAAACATAATTCCAATTGTAACTCAGGAGAAAAAACTATGAAAGTAAAAAGATGGAAATGGGCAGGAAAAACATGGTGCTTTCTAAGAGTTACTTAAATCATTACAGAATTCTGAGAGTCAAAGTTTTGTTTCTGACTAAGTATAAACTCTTGGGCTGATGAGACTAAAAACATAATAATTCAAAGCATTAAATAAAAACTATAAGAACTCTTGTCCTCCCTAAGTGAACTTGTTTCTTTTCTTTTTCTTTTTTTTTTAATTTTTTTTTATTTTTTTATTAATTTTATTTATTTCTGTATGTGTATGAATGTACTATCCGCATGCAAGTCTGTGCACCCGTGTCGTGCAACGCCGCGGAGGTCAGAAGAGGGTCTCAGATTCCCCTGGAACTGGAGTTCTCCTGGAATTGGAGCTTCAGACGGTTCTCAGCCGCCATGTGGGTGCTGGGGATCGAACCCGGGTCCTCTGTAAGAGCGGTCGGTGCTCTTAACCGCTAGGCCATCTCTCCAGCCCCCTTCTTTTTCTTTTTTTTAAAAAATATTTTATTTTATTTATTTATTTTTATGTGTATGAATGTACTGTCCGCATGTAGGTTGGTGCACCCGTGTCGTGCAATGCCGAGGAGGTCAGAAGAGGGCGTCAGATTCCCCTGGAACTGGAGTTAAAGATGGTTCTCAGCTGCCGTGTGGGTGCTGGGAATCAAACCCGGGTCCTCTGCAAGAGCTGACAGCGCTCTTAACCACTAGGCCATCTCTCCAGCCTGTGAATTTGTTTCTTGATAACTTTCTGTTTCAGCAATTGATGAATTAGCAAATTCATCATTAATTGCTCTCTGGACCATCCCACTTTAAAATATGCATTGTAATGTGCAATAAAACAAGATTAAATAATATTGCAATGTGCAATAAAACAATATTATGTAATCTTGAATAAAGCACATGCAAATCAATTAGTGCTCAAAGATCTCTGCAAAATGCAGCCAACAACAGTCTTTAGCATAAAAATAACAAAGGCCACCCTAGAGGAGTATGCTTTCTTTCAGTGTCATCACAAAGTATACTAGCCAGACGTGTGGGAGTACATCGGTCATCATAGCAGAGCACTCAAAGGCTGAGGCAAGAAGACTCAAGTTCAAGGCCTACTTGGGCCATATAAGGAATCCAAGGTGTTCTAGTTTCTCTTCAATTGCTATGACAAAACACTCTGACCAAAACAAACTTGGGGAGAAAAGGGTTTATTGGCTCACATCTCCCAGGTCACAGTTCATCACTGAGGGAGCCCAACATAGGAACTCAAGGCAAGAACCTGGAGGCAGGAGCTCAAACACAGGCCATGGAGGAATGCTGCTTACTGGCTTGTTCCCCTGGCCCAAGCTCAGCCTGCTTTCTTTTATAGTACAGAACTACCTACCCAGGGGTGGCACTGCCCATAGTGGGCTGGGCCCTCCCACATCACTCGAACAATCAAGACAACACTCCACAGAAGTGGGCACAGGCCAGTCCAATGGAAGAAATTCCCCAATTGAGGCTGCCTCAACCCAGGTATGTCAAGTTGACACTAAAGCTATCCAGCACACAAGGTCAGCCTGGACTACAAAGCAAGATCTTGTCTAAAAAATCAAACTACTTAGCCACCTCACCCTGACTCTGCTGAGAAACAAATTCAGTTACACTTTTTAGAAAAGGTTAAAATACTTTTTTCTAATAAGCAGAGGTATTTTATCTTGCCACCTGTAGCTCAGTTATAAACTTTCTTCAATTTAGAATTTCTTCATTTAGAATTTACAACAAAGTAGAAAACCAAATATAGCAAGAGCTACAACTTAACTATATAATTTTTTCAGAACAGTAATATGGTTTGTGTTGTCAAATTATCAACAGTTTAATAGTATTGGTTCTCTTTCATGAAGAAAAAAATGAATAAATGTTGAAGACAAATTTGGGGTCTTAGATTCCCCCCTACACAACCTCTTATTCATTGATTCCTGCATGGACTTCTTCAACATGGAAAACTATGCAGGAATAACAATTTGGACAGCACTGGAAAGCACACTTGGATTCTTCAGATAAATCTCATAATAACTGGGGTTTTTTTGCAGGCATATCTTACAAAGGAACTGTACATATCTGTTTCTCTTTTCTAAAGACATAACAAATAAAATCCAAGTCTGGGTTCTAAAGTATCTTGTCTACAAAGGTCTGTTCTGCTAATCATAATAGCAAATAGGATGGAATTCTGTTGTGATATAAAGGGTAACAAAACACTTTTACCTGCAATGCCATATATTCCACAGCGACAAAAGATCAACCACTCTGCAAAGCATAGCATGCCAAGCAGCAAACAGAAGCATTCACAACCAAATGAAGCAGCTCAAGCTATAAGAACAGGAAGGGGTTCAAGAAAGAGTGATCATTAACTGGAAAAAGGCTAACTTCTTAGTACTCAGTTAACTAAGAGACCATGAAGGAAAATCGAAATAAAAAATTTCCACTAATATACTAAATCTGCCTTACGAAACATAGTTAAGTATATTTCTCCCCATACTCAACAAGATAAATATGTAATTTTAAGAAATGCTGGGCTTAAGTTTGTATGGTACAAATGAATTGTATGGTACAAATGATTGGTTTTAAGGCTATAAAACATCCCACAGGCTCTCTCTCTACTATCTGAAACTTTTTTTTAAAGTGTGTGTGTGTGTGTGTGTGTGTGTGTGTTTGTGTGGTGTGCCTGAGAGCCACTGTGTACCTGCAGAAGTCAAAGGAAACAACTTCTATGGAATTGGTTCTCTCCTTTCACCTTTTTGTGGATTCCAGGGATCAAACCCAGGTCTCTGGGCTTGTGCTGCAATCATCTTTTACCCAGCGAGTACTGACTCATTTTCAATTCCATACTTAGGCTCCAGAACCCAGATTCTTGCACTGTTCTACCCCTTAAGACTTTGCAAGCCTTATTCAGGGAGGACCTTGAGCTATCTTGTAGGGTGCCACCGAGATTTGTGTGTGTGTGGGAGGCCCATTTAATCCCAGGACGATCCAAATTGTAAGGGTCCCACTGAGATTTGTCGGGGGGGGGCATTTAATCCCAGGATGATCCATGTGGAAAACACGTGCAAGAAAGCACACCACATGGATGCATGTTAAGGTCCAAATGCAGAATTTTTATTCCAAAATGTCAGGTTATATAGCCAGCATGACTCATATCCCAGGGCCAAATCCTAAACCTTTTTGTTACTACATCCCACCCCATGGGTTTGGCCAGGGAGGTCCCATTGGTTTAGAATGCTACCCATCTTAACTAAGTTTTCCCACACTATCTGAGGTATCTCAGAATTTTCAGAACCAGAATAAGAAGTGATGGTTATGCCTGGCGTGGTGGTGCACGACTTTAATCCTAGCACTTGGGAGGCAGAGGCAGGTGGATCTTTGTGACTTCAAGGCCAGCCTGGTCTACAGAGTGAGTTCTAGGGCAGCTGGGGCTTACAGGGAGACCCTGTCTTGAAAAGACCAAAAAAAAAAAAGTGATGGTTAATCTTAATTGTTAACTTGACACACCTGCGGAACCTCACTGAGAAATTTCCTCTATCAGAATAGCCTGTAGGCATGCCTATGGGGCACTCTCTTTACTGCTAATTGATGTGGAAGGACCCAGCTTACTGTAGGTAGAGCCATTCCTGAGCAGGTAGGCCTGGGTTGTATAAGAAAGGTATTTGAGCAAGCCAGAGGAAGCAAGTCAGTAAGCAGTGTTCCTCCCTGGTCTCTGCTTTAGTTCCTTCCTCCAGGTTCCTGCTTTGGCCTCCCCTCAATGATGGATTATAACCTCTAGGCTGAAATAAATCCTTTCCTCTACAACTTGCTTTTGGTCATGGTGCTTATCACAACAGAAAAGCAAACTAGAACAAAAGAATAGTACCACTATAATTAAAACAGTACCACTATAATTAAAAGCATGTATAAACATGCTCTAAATAGGTGATTTAAGCCTTCATCAAATATGCATAGATATATCTAACAGAAGAAAAGAACTATTCTGTTATGACTACTGAGATCTGTATCTACCATGTTTAACATGTCTGTAGCAGTGAACATGAGGCATGTTATGTAAGAAACAGACTCAAGAAAATGTTCAGTATCCAGTATCAGTATGAGCTAAATCCTATGCAAAAATAAGGTAACTAAAGTGAACAACACTTTGCTTCTTCCCTCAAGGAACTCTAATTTAAACTATACAGAAGGAAAACTGAAATCCAGTTTGCCCAAATAAAAACTAAATGTAACTTTAAATATGTTACTAACATTACCATTTTAATTGATATAAGTAATTTAAGTCTTCCACAGATTATTGCTTATATCCTGTGATAGTATTTTTAAATCAAAATTACTTTTAAAAAACATAGAAACTGTTAGATCTATAATGGTGCAAACTCCCAATAAAAGACAGGCACATGAGGCTTGGTCATTCTGGGAACATATTCACTTCAGGAATTGCCAGGGCACAGCAGCTGTGGCACCTGGTGGGGTGGGCCGCCAGCCAGAAAGATGGTGACAGAGGTACACTCTTTTATAGGCCCTGGGTGGGACCTCAGGTAAAGGGGAAGAGGTCATAAGATTGACAGCCTCTGCAGGAAGTGGACATCTGTGTGTCCCTTGGGATTCTGGGAAACTCAGACCTAACAGAAACAGAAGAAAAACAAAGACAACTTCTGATCTTTCATTACCCAGATCCATTCTGTCTTAAGCTACACTACCAACTGAAGTTGTCTGGTAATTAATTTTTCTTTTATTTTTTTTTGAGACAGAGTCTCCCTATACCCCCAGCTGGCCTGGAACTCACTCTGTAGACCAGGCTGGCCTTGAACTCAAGAGATATCCGCCTGCTTCTGCCTCCCAGTGCTAGGATTAAAAGCATGCTCCACCACGCCCGGCTTAAAGATGGTTCTTAGCTGCCATGTGGGTGCTGGAAATTGAACTCGGGTCCTCTTCAAGAGCAGTTGGCACTCTTAACCCACTGAGCCATCTCTCCAGCCCTGGTAATTAATTTTTCGATTCAAGTAATACATCCTGCTGTCAACTTATTTACAACAGTAAAGGTTTCAAATTCATTCATTTAACAGCATCACTTCATCTGCTCAAGTGACTTTTACTGACACCACTATTTACAATTCAATAGTAACTAGTCAAGATCTCTGATGTCTTCCCTTAAAAAATAACAAAACAAAACAACTTTTAATTTTTTCAGAATTTCTTTTTGTTTGTTTTGAGAAAGGGTCTCCCTACAGCCCCAGCTGTCAAGGAACTCACAAAGATCCACCTGCCTCTGCCTCCCAAGTGCTGGAATTAAAGGCCTGCACCATCATGCCTGGCCCCAGAATTTCATACAATGTGCTCTGGTCACATTCAGGCCCTCTGTCCTATCTGCACTCCCCCTTATTACTGCCCACTCAAAGTCATATACTTTATCTTAAATAGATTTTAATGCCTATTGAGGCAAATTAGCATCCACAAATGCTCTTCAGTGTGGGTCCATCTATTGGAGTCTGGTTAACCCCTTAATATCACACCCTTAAAGAAACTGACTCTTCCTCTGCCAGCAGTTTTCAGTTGCCCATAGTTCCTCAGCTAGGGTTGGGGATTCTGACCCACTTCCCTGTATCTATGCTGAGACTTTTTTATGGCTCGAGCTTATGTAGCACTTGTGCATGCTGTCACCATTACTGTGAGTTCATATAAATACATGCCCATCTGTCTGGAAAGCTGTTTCTTTGTGGTCATCTACCACCTCTGGCTTTTACAATCTTTCCTGGTCCTCTTCCAAAATGATCCCTAAGCCTTGGGAGGCAGGGGATTTGGTGATCTTATTCAGGGCAGTCTCTTATTCTCTGCACATTGGCCAGTTGTGGATCTCTGTGTTAATCATTGTCTCCTGCATGATGGAGCTTAATCTATGGGTATAACAATGCATTAATCTATGGGTATAACAATGTTGTTAAGAGTTGCATTAATCTATGGGTATAACAATGTCGTTAAGAGTTGGTTTAACACTATGACCATTTAGCAGAATAATAGTAGTTGGTTCTTCCCTATGTCTAGCCACAGATTCCTAAGTCTGATACCAATATCCATTTTGTGAAGCAGATCATTAAATCTATCAGAAAGTGGTTGTTTTTGTTTTTGTTGTTGTTTTTGGTCTTTTTGAGACAGTCTCCCTGTAGCCCCAGCTGGCCTGGAAGTCGCTCTGTAGACCAGGCTGGCCTTGAACTCACAGAGATCCACCTGCCTCTGCCTCCTGAGTGCTGGGATTAAAGGCGTGAACCACCAGGCCCAGCTTGAAAGTGCTTGTTTTTTAACAAGGAGAAATCAAGCTGGTACTGACCTCAAAGCTTCACCTTTACTGGCTAGCTTTCATAGTGCTGGAAGGTGCTGTGCCTGCTAGGGGAAGAGAAAAGTTATCGCCAACTTTGTCTAGCTGGGAATCCTGCAATCTACAATAACTGAACTGACAAGATATCCCCACTGGTGCAACAGTGACAGAGATGTTATGGAATTCCTTTCTTTTCAAGCAAAACATCTCATTATTTCAACACAGAAAGAGAGAAGGAAGGGAAGGAGGGATTCAACAATTTGGAGTTGTGTATACAAATGATTTGTAACAGATTTTTTGTAAGCTACTGCCTGAAACTGGCCAATGAAAATTAAATGGTGAAATGGGAGAGGAGAGGAGCGTCAGTTAACTGACTCCTGAAATAAGAACTTTCTGGAGTAAGTTCATTGCAGAAAATCAAAAGCTTAAAATCAAGTTCTAAATTAGAGCAAATCCCCATAAAAATAATGGTAAAGAACTCTGCAGAAGGGCTTCAAAGCACATCAAAAGAGGAACTTTTTACTAGGACATAGCAAGAGTGTATTGAAGGTATTTGTCGAACAAAACAAAATCAAAACAACAACAGAACATGGAGGAGAGGCTTTCTTAAAAGATTTAAACTGACAGGAAAACTATTATTTAGGAAACCCTGACCTTGGGAGAAATAAACAATTACTCCATAAGCTTAGGCAAGAGATAAGCTCACAATCATTTATCTGTCAATGTCCACATTGAATTCATAATGGCAGGAATCTCTTCTCTACTATTTTATGATATCAAATATTGCCTATTACGTAATAAAATGACCACAGGTACATACAAAACATACATTTATCTCTAAGTTATAACTACTATCGTTCCAACTTTATTCTTTCACCTAATATTTTAGTTTTTCCACTATTCTAAGAAAATACTCACTTCCCAACTTCATACTTTAAAAAAATAAATCTTATTCATTGGGAGTATTGTGGATGTACAATGTATGGGTGGGTATGTGCCATGGGTATGTGCCACAGTACATGTGTGGAAATCAAAAGACAACTTGGTGAAGCCAGTTCTCTCCTTCAACCTTTCTTTGAGAACTCAGGTCATCAAGCTTGAGCAGCAAGCACTTTACCTGCTGAGCTGCCTCACACTTTTTATATCTGTCCTAGAAAGGGCTTTTTTTTTCCAAAGAGGGTCCTAATAAAGGTTAATATGTTCATAGTTTGCATTCTAAATGAAGTGTATATTTATACACTTTGATCAATCTTCTATTGAGGTATTTGTCATTTATTCCAAATGTCTAAAAGTACTTATATATTTAGGGTAACAATCTATTATTCACAAAATATTTTTCACAATATTTTTCTACCATGTATTATGTTAACTTTCTATCTATAGAGTCTTTTAACTGGTAGACCCTAAATAATGTACTGAAGGACCCCTGCTCCAAGGTTTTATGCACCCTTAAAATCTGTCTTTAGGAACCATGGTACCGCCATCTTAGAAGGCCTCCAAGTCATGTACGCTATAGGCCCTCCCCGCTACCCCCCCTTCCCCCTACTGCCTGCTCACTAATCCAGGAACTAGCTAACCACAAAGACTGCTGCGTTCTCGGAAATATTTGCTTAACTGATTCTTGAGGAATGTTTTACTAGGTTGCTCCCGCCTGTGTGTCGCCGGCCTGCGTGCCGAGATAAGATTTTTTTTTACTATTACACAACCCTTCCCCCATTTCCCCATACCTTGTGATCTCTGCTTTTAAAAGTTCCCTATCCCAGTCCCTGGGGGTCGATCTCCTCTGCCCCTGCGTGGGTTACGAGTTCGGCCCCAGTGCACTGATTTTTCCCGAATAAACCTCGTGTAATTGCAGCAAGAACGGTCTCTGGCTGATTTTTTGGGCGTTGTTCCATCCCGAGATTTGAGTGAGAGCCACCCCAGTCTCTGGTGGTCTTTCATTTGGGGGCTCGTCCCGGATCGACGACCCCCCTCAAATCGCCAGAACCCTCTTGGAGGTAAGGCTCTTTCCCTGCCTGTTTGTCTACCGTGTCTGTCTGGTTCTCGGGGGCGCCAAATCTGTTGCTTTCAGTCTACAGTCGTTCCGCGCTCGTGAGAGCAACGAACTCCCCATTCCAGACGAGGGGGGAGAGTTACCGACAGACGTGTCAGGAAGGTAACCGACTGTGTCGCCCTGGGAGACGTCCCAGGAGGTCTGAGGGAGGCCCGAGGACGCTCGGAGCCCTCCCGTCTGGGTGCCGACACGGATGTTGAGGCTCTCATCGAGAGTTTTCATGTCTTCTCGGCCGTCTGAAACTGTTTCTTGGTGTTGGAGGACTTGCAGAAGATGGGTCCTGGTTTCTGTTTCTGTAATAGCTTCGAGTGCTTTGTTCGTATTCTGTGTGACTTTGACGATGGGACAGACTGTCAGTACTCCACTTGGACAGACATTAGACCACTGGACCAAGGTTAAAAAACGAGCCCATAATCTGTCTGTGGAGGTGAAAAGGGGACATTGGAAGACTTATTGCTCCTCCAAGTGGCCGTCCTTCGGGGTAGGCTGGCCCCCTGAAGGTACGCTTAATCTAACTGTTATTTTTGCCATTAAGGAGGTATCTATGTCTTGTGTTTATGGTAACCGTGTGCCAAAGATTCATGTAGCTTGTTATGCATCTAAGTTTTTTTGTGTGTGTGTGTGTGTGTGTGTGTGTGTGTTTGTAATTCAGTTACTGTGTTTGTCTCATGTTGGTTCTGTCAAACAAAGTGGCCACTTCAAGTTTCAATCCTTTATGTGCACAGAATCATTTCATTTTGGCATGCCAGACTAGATATGCACGTGCAAAGTTTAAAAATTGATATTTAAAAATGCATTTAAAGGCCTAAAATTTGGATACTGTAGTCATCTAAATTTATTGTCTCTGAGTCTCTCAAATGCTTCACAACAGGTGATAGTTGTTTATAGAAATCAGCCTCAGAGCTGACTGTTTAAAGATCCCATTTTGGTTTGTATTTGCTTTCAAAATGTAACTTGCTTGCTTTGGAATTATCTATTTTTTTAAGACCTTTGTGGACCAGATTCAGGACTGGAAATGGATTCTTGGACTAGCTTTTGTTTTGGGTGGGGCAGTTTTGTTGCCCCTTGGGACCGGGTGTGGTGGCACACACCTTTAATCCCAGTACTTGGGAGGCAGAGGCAGGCAATTCTTTGTGAGCTCAAGGTCAGCCTGGTCTACAGAGCGAGCTCCAGGCCAGCTGATAATTCCCACATACATAAAAATTACACATGTGTATGTGACTATTGGTAATTTTCCACCTAAAGTAAATAACGTGGTGTTAGACAAAATAAATACAGGTAGCGGTCTCCATTGAAATAGTTCTTGGCATTAGGCAGGTCCTCCAAGGGACTCACAGCTCCTGGCCACAGGGGTGTATACCATATGCACAACTCTGGCTAGAGAGTGGGACCCCCCTGGTGCTTAAGGTCCCGGCCGTACTCCCAGTCCCATCTGGTCAGTGGGCTGGGCCTTAGGTGTGAGTGAGAGTTGTTTTTGAGTAAAAGGATGCATCAAGCATATTGGAGCCAGTAAGAGGGATGTGGGCAAGATGAATGTGCATGTTTGAGGTGGCTGGGGCTTACTGTCCCTGCACTGGGAGGAGTTGTGGATGTTTTCAGGCAGAAAAGGTATGGAAAGGCTGAACAAGGGACTGAAATTGTGCTGTTTTTACTGATGGAAGAAAGGAGAAGCCTATTCTGAGTCTCTGATGAGAAAAAAGGCAGGTTAGAGATTTTTGTGATGCATCAGACAGGGCTGGAGTTTGGTCATAGAAGGGCCATTTCTCACCTCTCACCACCTGTACTTGCTTCAGACTCAAGTCACATTTGAACCCTGACTGCTCTGGTGACCACTGCTCAGAGGTGGGTCACTTTAATGTTCACACCCACTTAGAGCCCCACAGTAGACTCTGGATCAGGACTCCAGCAGGCTCATCTGGGAAGGTGACTTCCCTTGTCTCTAATGACCCAGTAGGGTGCCCGTCAGTAGCTGTGAGAAGCAGGCTGCTTCATGAGCAGCACCTTGTTTAAAACATGTATTTACAAAAATCTACCCAGTTGCTATCTCAAAGGACCAGAGATAATCTGCTTCTTACAGGCTAGTAAAATTTGCATCAGCAGTCTGCCTTGGGAGGAGGTCTTTAGAGCTTGGGAAATTCCTGAGCACTCTGGAGGGCACACATGGCAACCTTTCCATCTTTGCTAGAGATGGATTTTGGAGTCTGGCATCTGGATCAGTGGGGTGTTGCATGGCTTCCAGGGGTGCATTACAGGCTCTTGCTTCCAAGGAGCAAGAGAGAGCAGTCCGGAGCAGCTTTTTGGGGCTCTGTTATGTTTCTGCAAGAATTTTTGAGCCTGTTTCTCCTCCCTCCCTTCCTCCTTATGGGAGGAAAAGGGACCTCTCTGGGTCTGTGCCCTCCTTGCTGATCAGGCTGGCAGACTGTGTGTTTGTGTTGAGGAAGGGTTGGTCTCAAAGAACTGGGTGAATCAAATTCATGAAAACTGTACTTCATGAGGTTTTAGTCTCCTAGCTCGGCATGGTGGCACACACCTTTAATCCTAGCACAGTCAAGGTCTTTAGGTGCAGAGATCATTACTGTAGAATTTCTGAATACTGTTACAAACTTAAGAGTCATATTTTACTCTGATTTAGGTTTTCATCTCTAATTTAGAGTTTTCATCAAGGTGCTAAAGTTTTGGGTTTAAAACTAGTTAAACATATTTGTTTCATGGAGCTGTTTAAATGAATAGGCTTGCATCTAATGCTAATGATTTACTTGATAATTGTATCTGGAAAGGAAGGACAGACTTTAGGCTCTTCATAATCTGCTGCTGAAAGCCTGACAGGGCTACTTGAATCCTCATAGACATAGTCTTTGGCCCAGAAGGAAAGTTTAAAAAAGTTGCTGTGTGAAGTTGTTTGTCATTGACCATTTGCATTCCTGCCATAAAATAAGCAGCATGAATGCCTGAGTGGATATGGAGAGTGTTCACTCCTGAGATGTTTAAAACTAAGAGCTCAATTTTTATTGAGCATTTCTGTGATTTTTCAAACTATTGTATTTGAGATAACTGTCCCATCTTGTTACACGGGAAATAAGTATTAATTACTTAGTAAATCTGCCCAATTAAGGGTTAAAAGGATATAAAAAGAAAATAATGTTAAAAAGGTATTTTTAGTAAAGATTTATGTAAAGATGATAAAAAAGTATGCAAGTGATAAAAGTCTGAGGAGGTTTGTTGTGACAGGTAAAAAGGACAATATACAAATAAGCTAAAATTTGTAAGGTTCAGTCAACTCGTTTAAAAATCAAAATGTATATGTAGTCAAGGTTTGTTTAAGAGTGTTCAGTTTTTGTCCAACCTTTATATGCATATCACATGGCACTTCAAGGTTTAGTAAAAATGATAAAATACCTGTATTAAGTTAAATTGGTATATATATGAATACTCAAGCTGGTCTACTAGTGGCCTGAATAGGATTGTGAATATACAGAGTTGTTAATTTTCAGTCCTCTCCTAGCTTGAACCTGACTCCCTGTTGCAGGTTTAGATTAAATGGGCACAGGTAAATGTTGGGTTACCTATGGCTACTGAAAAATGTACTTTATGCTGTTTCTTACAAGATTTGCTATTTGATATTTCCTTTAACCTAACCAGATAATTTGGCTTAAAAGGCTAGATTCATTCTTCCTGAACCAGCTGCATGCAGTCCAGAAGAAGACAGTCTGGATGGGCTTGGTAATCCTTATCAGTTTATTTCCTGTCTTCTGGTATGTGTTACAACTCCTGTCTTTCTTTGGAAAACTATAAATCAGGATAAAGGGTCTGAGAAAGAAAGGATTGTCCCCACTTGTAGTAACTGTAGTGAACAGTTTTACATTTAAAATAAGCCTAAAATTGTTTAATTCAATCTTGCAGGTTATGCCTGCTTAACATATGGTGTTAAGCCCCTCCTCCAGTCAGTATTATACAAGGCTGCTTGAACTTTTGTCTAAGCCTTATCTAGAATATTATACAATAATTAAAGGTGTTAGCCTGGTGGAACTTAGCCTTTCTGGGTGGATAACTACCATACTTAAATGCCCATACCAATTCAGCTGAGGGACCTAAGGAACATCTTTGCTCCTTGCCCTCTGAGGTCAACCAATCCTAGGAACTATGTCTGGGGGCATCTCTTGAAATGTCCTGCAATTGTGAGTCACCAGTCCTCCTAGGCAGGGAGGTCTTGGAGACCCACTAACGGGACTCTAGCCAGTGTCCAGTCTGTAAAAAGGAAAGCCTGGTCTAGCAAGACCTGACTTTGTCCTCGTGTGGATGGAACTGGTGATTGAAAAACCAAGAGGAGCCAGAGGCCTCTCCCCCCCAAAGGCCCGAGTGGTCCCTGAAGACCAGATCCTCAACTGACCTTGAGAAAACAAAAGATGGTTAATCTGGGCTAACTGTATGGATTTAGACACCCAAGAGGAAGAGTATAACCAAAAGATAAGTAATCATTATATTTCCTTTAAAGTCTGAAAGACTGTGCCTCCAAACACTAGATTTTAAGTCATTTAAAGTCATATGAGATCTGTTGTTATCAAATAATAAAGTTTCCTCTCTCTCTTTAAGCAACCACCTAAGGGAAACTCACACCAAGATTATTGAAACTTGCTGGAAAGCAGATCCTGAGTCCAGACAACACCATAGCCAAATGAACAAAAGGAGAAGCTCAATGGATGCTTCGGAACCCCTCATTGAGAAATTCTAAAGGACTTTTAAGTTGGACATTTAATTCACCCTGTTCCTTTCCTGGTTCCCTGTCTAAAAATGTACCTAGCTACTCTCTTCACAGGCACTGGCTAAGGATTTTGTTCTCTATCCTTTTGGGGTCTTTCAGATAGATCCACTGAGGAGGAGTACCCCAGTTGCCACCTCCTACGCCCCTTTTCAGCATGGAAGAAGTCAGAGCGGTCAGCGCCCCAGTTCCTCTTGGCAATTGGGGTAACCTCCTCAGAGGGTAATGTGATAAGAGTAGGAGCTAAAAATTGGCTAGGCAGTTTAGGGTCAAGACCCCCGAAAGGAGCCAGTTTCTTCCTCAGCTGAGAGCTGAAGACTTCCTAGATCTGCCAGTAAACTTATCCTTGTGGGTGCTCTGACTTGTGGACCATACATCCTTAACTCACTTGTCAGATTTATTAACCAGTGGGTAAAATCCATTAAAATCGTGGTACTCAGGACAAGGTACGGCCCCGTATATGGCCCCCCTGAAAAAGAAGACGTTGGAGTCTAAGCTTAGCCTCCCAGTATACAACTCAAGGGGAAAATATAAGAGAGGCCCACACTGACTCCATTTTAAGTATAGCTACCATTTTAAGAATTACTAAAACCTGCCCAATCCAGAAAAAAAGGTTAATTGCCCAAAGACAGTTGCTCAAGGCCTCAAGAACAGCTAACTTAAAGATAACTGTTGGTATAAAGGGTGGTTCTCCAAGTCCCCTTGGATGACTACCCTATTTTCCGCCCTGATGGGGCCCCTGGATGATTCTATTACTTTTGCTCACCATAGGGCCTTACATAATCAATAAACTAATTGCTTTTGTTCGCCAGAGAGTAGGTGCTGTGCAGATTTTAATGCTTTGCCAACAATATCAGCACGTAGAGCAAAAAGGGCCTGAAAAAAATTAAAAAGGTACTCCGAGCTTTAGTTCTATGATTAGAACTATGTCCTAGAGAGAGTGGGGAATGAAGGACCCCTGCTCCAAGGTTTTATGCACCCTTAAAATCTGTCTTTAGGAACCATGGTACTGCCATCTTAGAAGGCCTCCAAGTCATGTATGCTATAGGCCCTCCCCGCAACCCCCCCTTCCCCCTACTGCCTGCTCACTAATCCAGGAACTAGCTAACCACAAAGACTGCTGCGTTCTCGGAAATATTTGCTTAACTGATTCTTGAGGAATGTTTTACTAGGTTGCTCCCGCCTGTGTGTCGCCGGCCTGCGTGCCGAGATAAGATTTTTTTTACTATTACACAACCCTTCCCCCATTTCCCCATACCTTGTGATCTCTGCTTTTAAAAGTTCCCTATCCCAGTCCCTGGGGGTCGATCTCCTCTGCCCCTGCGTGGGTTACGAGTTCGGCCCCAGTGCACTGATTTTTCCCGAATAAACCTTGTGTAATTGCAGCAAGAACGGTCTCTGGCTGATTTTTTGGGCGTCGTTCCATCCTGAGATTTGAGTGAGAGCCACCCCAGTCTCTGGTGGTCTTTCAGTACAAGTTAAATCTTTCCCTTTTATGGCTGCTGTTTTACTATAAAGCCTTTTGATCCCCAAACTTACTCCTGCTATTGTTCTGGTTCTATTCTTTGTAATTCTGTTCTATTCTTTGCAATTTAAACTTTAATCCTTCCACAATTAATATTTGTGTGGGTGTGCAACATTGACATATAATTTTTCCCTATAAAATAGGAGGAAACCCAACAACAACTGGTCCTTCTACCTGATGTCAATTTCAAGCATTCCAGGGCTTCTGAACTTGAGTTTAATGCTAACAAGAAATTTTCACAGCTGCATTAAAATGATCACTTTTCAATGTGTACTGTTGTTCAAAGGGCTGTGTTTTGCTTCTAACATTCCTAGTACATGCTAGAATGAAAATATAAGAGAAGGTGGGACTAAGTATCAAATCTAACTACAATGCCAAAATCTAACCATTAAGCCACCAGAGCAGTTTGCTCTGAGCTTTTACATTGTAGTATGAACACTTGAATTGTTGCCTATAGTGCTTTTAGTTAAGTTCTTTTACTCTAGTAAAGCAGCAAAAACTATACATGATAGGGTTCATATTTATTTTAGCTGGAAGTTAACTGCATTTTGACAGCATGGCAAACAGGAACATGTATGTGGAGATTCATAAATAATACAAATATCTAATATCCTAACTTAAAGGCTTTTAAGTATACCTATAGCTTTTTCTGTCTGTGACAAATAGAATGTTTTCAGAGGAAAATGTGATTTAAGAATGATAAGGAGAAGGCTGGAGATGAATTTTCAAGACACGCTTAGCACGTCTGAGACAGAGTATACTATAGCCAACTCTGAGAGCATATCCATCAGGATAATTAATTTCCTTGGCTTTGACCAAAAGAGTCACTAAGCAACTCTTTTGACTATAATTTTAGCTTCTTCTAAAGAAATCTTCTAAAGCAATGTACTACTGAATGGCTTAGAATTCAGTGTGCTTTACAACTGTATTTCTCCTGATAGGTTAACAGTTTAAGTATCTTTCTTATCAGGTAGAACATTAGCAAGTGTCAATTACCTGCAGCTATGCTGATGACACTGAGTTTTTGAGAAATAGGCCAGCCAATTAAACTGCCAATGCAGTATTACCCTTGGTAGACCACCTGAGTGGCCAATACATTCATCATTCTGTCTTCAATGATAAACGCCAACAAACACAACTTCAAATCCAGTGCAATCAGTATTTATTTCAGCAACACCTTTTGATGATCTCTCCATATGAATTACTGAACAATCTTTTCTCCTTTTAAGGCAGACTGTTTCAAACAGTTCCTACCCAACATCCCCACCACAGAACTGTTTTTTTTTTTTTTGTCTTTTTCGAGACAGGTCTCCCTGTAGTCCCAGCTGTCCTGGAACTCACTCTGTAGACCAGGCTGGCCTTTAACTCACAAAGATCCGCCTTCCTCTGCCTCCCAAGTGCTAGGATTAAAGGTGTGCACCACCACGCCTGGCTTAGTTTTTTTTTTTTTTCAGAATTTTTTTTTTTTACCAAAGGTGTTCTGGTATGATGCATTTGACATATAGAGAAGAAATATGAAATTTGTTACCACATCCACTGTAATACTACTGTTTATAACATTATATAAGGTCCTGCTTATGAAATTTTCTTCTTAGTGCCATGAATTGTGCTTTCTATATAATCATAACTTTGAGCTGGGTATGGTGGCACACACCTTTAAGCCCAGCACTCGGGAGGCAGAGGCAGGCAGATCTCTGTGAGTTCAAGGCCAGCCTGGTCTAGATAGTGAGCTCCAGGCCAGCTGGAACTAAAGGGAGACCCTGTCTGGAAAATAAAAATAAAAAATAAAAAAAAATCATAACTTTGCTTTAAAGTTTTATGAACCTAAATTAGTTTCATTTTTGCAGCATCTACTATTAACTTTAGGAAACTTTCCCTCCCCCATTGGAAGCAAATATTAAGTTTGCAATCAGGTATCCTAGTTCCTATTTTATTTTGCATTTCTTGCTATATAGGTTATCAGTCTCTATTATAAATAAATTGGTAGGAGGAAGACAAATGAACAACTAAATGAATAAATAATGCTTACATCATTGCATCTCAGGTAACTTTTTTTTAAGTGATGAAAAAAAAGTCATGTGGGAAGTAAGCACAGAGTAACTCAGAATACAAAACCATCTAATTAATAAAACAGGAAAAGGATACCTAGGAAAAGCAGAAAAGGAAAGATTAGAAAACAATCCAGAAAAAAAATACTTTTATGTGTATGAATGTAATGCCTGCATGTATGTAAGTGCATCTGTGTCTTGCAATGCCAATGGAGGTTAGAGAGGGCATCGAATCCCTGGAACTGGAGTTACAGACAGTTGCCAGCCCCCATGTGTGCCCAGGTCCTTTGCCAGAGCAACAGGTGTTCTTAACCACTGAGCCATCTCTCTCAGTACAATTCAAAAAATTTATTCATAGAAGTTAGTTGAAGAGTAATGCAGGATAACTGAATAAATTGTTTTAGTCCGACTTATTTTGCTCTGCTGCGGGTATCACTCAAAATGGCAAAAATAATTTACTGACAAGTGACAAAGAAAATAGAAGTTACCCAATAAAGATAGTACTACAGAAATAAGACTGTTACTGTGACCTGTTGCTTATCTGAGCTGCCCGCCACCATCAAATATTGGGGGGGGCGGGGCAGGGGGAGAACCTATGTATGCAAAAATGTGTGTCTATTGACCTTTCAGATTTCTAAACAACCCAGTAGACAGTCTAGGTAGGTAATCAACATCTATAGCATGCAAGAACATGTTCTTGCTTGTTGCAAAGCCTCTCATTCCAAGTCACTGTCATCTTTCCTCACCACCAAGAGACTTTCCAAAGCTGATACTGCTGTGTGTCAGCCACAGTTCAAACATTCCACTCACCGATTAGCCATCACTACTCAGAAATCAAGCACATTCCTCCTTATTCTTGTCCTTAAATTGTTTCCTATCTTCCAAAGACTCTCGAGCTTGCTGGAAGGTTAGATTCCAGTTCTGTCAGTACAGGAAAGATTTCAGAATAAGCCTGTTAGCTCCAGGTCCAGGTAGGACTAGACTGCCAAAATGGCAGTATCTTTCCATTCTCCTTTATCCCTCCCACCTAAATCTTTGAATAAAAACTTTAGAGTAACTGGGTGTACTGAAACATACCTTTAACCCCAACTTGGGAGGCAGAAGCAGGGCAGGCAGATCTCTGATTTTTTTTTTTTTTTTAAAGTCAGCCTGGTCTGGTCTACATAGCAAGTGCCAGGCCAGCCAGGGATATGTAGTGTCTAAAAAAAAAAAAGAAAAACGGGCCGGGAGTGGTGGCACACACCTTTAATCCTAGCACTTGGGAGACAGAGGCAGGTGGATCTTTGTGAGTTCAAGGCCAGCCTGGTCTACAGAGTGAGTTCCAGGCCAGCTGGGGCTACATGGAACTACCTGTCTCAAAAAGACAAAAAAAAAAAAAAAAAAAAAAAAAAGAATGTGATTTGGAAGGCTGGAGAGATGGCTCAATGGACAGTTCCCAGCATCTATGAGGTAGCTAGCTATCATCTTTAACTCCAGTTCCAGGGGATCCAACACTCTCCTGACTTCTCTGAGTACTGCACACACATGGTAGTCCACTTACATACATAAAGGCAAAACACTCTTACAAATAAATAGAAATAATTTTTTTAAAAAGGAATGTAATTTGATATCATTCTCAAAGGCCTGCCACTAACAATCTTTTAAATGCATGTTATTCTATTAAACAAAGTTTATGAGAGACCACTGTATTAGACAAGCCTCTTGCAGTAGGCCCCTGAAAAATCAAACCAAATCAAAATACAGTGAAACTGTCACTTACTCAAAGTGAACTTTGAAACAAGGCAGTTTTCCATAAAACAGGAGATACAGAGTGACCAATCGGCAGGGGTATAGGTTACCTAAGCCAATATAGAAAGGAAGTCCCCTGAGTCAACTCCATAAAGGGGGAAAAAAATCACTACTTTTGTCCCATTTCTGTTTTCATAAGCCCTTTTCTGTCTAAATCATCAAGGCTTCTCTGCTCAACTCATTAGGAGACTCATTCCATTTTAAAAAATGAAATGCTGCCCAGTTCTAAAACTGCAAATAAAAGCCAACTAGATCTTTACCCTAAGTTTGTTATAATTATGCCCTCTAGCTATTCTTTAATCTTGAAATTCCATTTCTGAGTTTTGTTGGTATCATTATTATTATTTTGTGGTACTAGGGATCAAACTTAGGGCCTTGCTATATACTAGGGAAGTGCACTACCAATAAGCTACATCCCCAGCACTATTTGTCTTAAAAAATGATACTGTACATAGTACTTATACCACAATAATGGGAAAAAAATATATATATAGAGAGAGAGGGAAACTAATAAACTGTTCAACACAATGAAATATTATGTCCTGTCAGGAAAGTTTTCAGAGATAAAAATTATAACAAGTAAATGAGCTGATGCAGAACATGACTGAATTGGGTGATACAACTAGAAACCAATGCCATAAATAGTTTATTTCTTACTAGAAACAATAATCAACAGTTATGTTTCCTGAACTGAAGGCTACCCTCCTAGTTTAGTAGGAAAGGGAGAAGGAAAGTCATAAGCAAAAATGATTTTTTTTCTTTTCGGGATTTGCTTCCATATCACTCAAAGACACAACCTATCTAAGAAACATTAAAATTATTTTAAAACGTATTTTAAAAAGTATTAGTCCTAAAAATTAAAATAAAATAAATTAAAAAAATTAAAAGTATTAGTCCTAATTTCCCATGCACCAGCTGGAGGACAAAAACAAAACAAAACAAAATCATGTGACCCTCTCAAATTATAATTATTCAAATAATAACCTTTGTAATTTTTTTTTGAAATCAAGATCTCATTATATAGACCATACTGGCCTTGAACTCCTTGTCCTCTACCCTCAGCCCAAGTACTATGATTACACGCATATACTCTCACAGCCAGTTTAATGTTTAATATTTAATACTTAACAGAAATCCAAAATGCTAAAGATTTATGGATTACTAGCAATTTGCATACCAATAGCTTCATAACAATTCATAGCTAGCATCTGGAAATGTCTGAAAGCTGTTAGTATTAGATTTGGTAATCAGGTATCCTAGATTTGGTAATCAGGTATCTACCTTGCCAAACAGCAAGACAGAAAGATGAACAATTCAAAGTCAAGTCTACAGCAGACTTAGCTACAGGTCAAGACCCTGTCCTCAAGAAGTAAAGTTAAAATAAAATGCACAATTGACTCTATTCCTACAGGATGACCTAGATTTGGGAACTATGCAAGAACAGAAGATAAAGAACATAGATCTTGCAGCAGAAATTCAGAAAGCACCCCTAATTCTACTTGAGATATACAATGCATCATTCAAGTAGTCTGAAGCAAAAGTCAATGATCAAGAAAGTAATAATGTTCTGAATTACTTAGTGCCATCACCAAAACAAATGGAGACTGAGCTATGCCACTCAGCCTCCTTAACCCTGTTTCTTCACCTGAAAGTTACAAGACAATATATCCCCCAAAGGGTCTTTATGAGTAATAGAATCCATGCAAAGTACTTAATATAGTAACTGGCACGAAAACTTTACAAATAATAATCACTGTTGCAGAAATTAATGCATTTCTGTTAGAAGATATATAATCTCTTCTGTAATATTTAGCTACTAAAAAGTACAAAGATCATGAAAATAACCCCGTAATTTGGATATCATGTTCAGCGCTTCAACTAAATCTCAACCAACAATGCTGAACTTGCAGTTCCTTGAAAGTGCGATTTTCAGTACTGTGCAGTGTACATTTTGTTCTCTTTGTGTAGAACACTTCATTCCTACTTCCTACTCCCAAAACTTTGGACTCATCAACTCCTACTCAGCTTTCATGTCCTACCATAAACATCACTTTCTCAGAAAGCTCTTCCCAAATCCTCTGCCCAGATTAGGGCCTCTACCCAGAGTGTTTCCAGAGTACTATGTAAGAATCTCCTACATTTTACTCTAGAAACTATAAATAGTTTTAATGTATGATTTCACCAACAGATTGAGCTTTGATAGTTGAGAAGGTATCTATACTAGCCCAATTCTATCCATAGTTCATGGCAAGGAGTGAAAGCAGAAAGCAGTTCTATAAATATCTGTTGAATTAAATGAAGGTAGATGGGCCTGTAAGATTTGCTAATAGTAAACTTGCTCATATTCGCACTGAGTACTACAATCCATGGCAAACTTAGGCCCTTGTTCATTCAGTCTAGTAGGATGATTCTAGTTTAAAATCTAAGCCCTACCTTTCAGTACTACCCATGGTACATGATCTAGCTCTGTTGCTAAAACAGCATCAAGCTAACTATGTTCTATATCAAAATAATATTCTTGTGAAAGCCGAGATATATCTGCTGTGCTTACTGATCTTCATCCACAAGATGTTTTAGAATAATTCCATAGTGAGCAAGTGAGAGGAAAATTTAAAGAAAAGTATGAAAATTATTTAGTCAATCCATTATTTTCTATGGGTCAGAAAAGTTAGGTGATTTAGTAGGGATCTGAACGCTAAAACAGTGCTTGAAACAAAAGCAGCAAACTAGGTTCTCTCCAATTAGTCTGTTTCCCATTATGTACTTGTTGGGGGAGGGATTAAATCTAGGGTCTTAAGTATTTGAGATAAGTAGTCTATCACTGAGACCCACTGTTTCTAACATGCTAGGCAATAAGTAATAATCTTCAAGTGCAACAATAACTTAATGCTACCAAATTCCCCCCCCCCCCGAAAAAAGGATTTTCTGACTTCTATATTATAAACTCAGGTGATGCACACCCTTTTTTTTTTATTTTATTTATTTTATTTATTTTTATGTGCATGAATGTACTGTCTGCATGTAGGTTTGTGCACCCGTGTCATGCAATGCTGCAGAGGTCAGAAGAGGGTGTCAGATTCTCCTCAGCCGCCATGTGGGTGCTGGGAATCAGACCCTGGTCCTCTACAAGAGCAGTCAGCACTCTTAACAGCTAGGCCATCTGTCCAGCCCCGAAAGCCCTTTTCATACCTGGGTGATTCTTAGCCCAACAAAGAATGAGAACCACTAATCTAATCAATCAACCATTATTTGCTAAATGCCTACTCTGTCCTTAGCAGTATGTTCCTGCTCTCAAAGCTCCTGAGGAAAGATTTACTTATAAAGTCAATTAGGACAAGAAAGTGTCTATACTGAAGGGCTGAATTAGCTAAATGAACACAAATTAATTACCAAATTTCAGAGAAAGTGGGACAAGAACTGAGACTGAAAAAGTAGCTATTTGTGGAGACGAAATATGATAGATCCCTTAAGAACAGCAAATGAGATCACTCCTTCAATGCAAAGGAAAGCGTTTAGATACTGCCCCTAAGGAATCCTAAAAATCTTGCTTAGGAGCTCAGGACCTCAGGGCCCTGGCCACAGTGGAAAGTCAAGGGACAATGCCTTCTTTCCTTGCTCTTACATGGGTGTCAGAAGAACTGCTCTTTTGGGAAGCTGGAGTGGAGGGCCTTATTTTGGTTTATTTATTTATATATTTATTTTCTTAGTTAGTTAGTTACTTAGTTAGTTAGTTAGTTAGTTAGTGAGCTATCTAGCTAGCAGTTTTGAGACAGGGTCTCACTGTAGCCCCAGCTACACGTGCTATGTAGACCAGGTTGGCCTTGATCTCAGAGATCCAATTGTCTGCCTTGCAAGTGCTGAGATTAAAGATGTGTACCATCACATCCGGCTCTATTTTTACCCTTAAATAAAAACATCAAAGGCTTTTCAAGGCTTGGGCTGGGATGTAGCTCAGTGGCAGCATAGGTAACTAACACTGGGTATGATCCCAGCATCACAAAAAAAGTGTAAAGCTCCTCTTAATTAAAAAAAAAAAATTGCTGGGCGTGGTGGTGCACGCCTTTAATCCTAGCACTTGGGAGGCAGAGGCAGGCGGATCTTTGTGAGTTCAAGGCCAGCCTGGTCTACAGAGTGAGTTCCAGGACAGCTGGGGCTACAGGGAGACCCTGTCTCAAAAAGACAAAAAAAAAAAAATTTAGGTGGGTGTGGTGGTGTACGCCTTTAATCCTAGCACTCTGAGGCAGAGGCGCATCTCTGTGAGTTAAAGGCCAGTCTGGTCTACACAGTGAGCTCCAGGCCAGCTGGGACTAAAGGGAGAACCTGTGTCAAAAAGACAAATTAATTAATTAAAAATAATGCAAAAATTTTATAAGTTCACAGCTAAGTCATGACACAGAACACAGGTGTCTCAACGGCGGAGCTTTTTTCCTACACATACATCACAGCATTTCTACACAGGGACAATATTCCACAGGTTCTCAGAACAGTCCAAACACTCTGGCTTGCCCAAACAAAATAGTATGTTGACTCAAGTCATATCTCAAACTGGTGTAGGACAATGGGAGAAGGAACCAGGCAAGCTTCAAGATAAAATATACCCATCCTCCCAAAGCAAGTCTTTTGGGGTGGATGACTTTCCTAAAAATGAAAACCTCATAAAAGAAATACTCTATTTGGGTCTCTATGGGATCCTTTGTTGGGAGCTTGATAAGGGAACAGTAGAAAGTAACAATATGGAGGTGGGGTGAGAGCTACACAACAGAATGCAACACTGCCACTGTTCAGCTTTCCTAAAAGGCACGCTTCTTTCCCAGAGAACTGGCTGGCTACACACAAAAGCGGACAATCTTCCAGACGGAATCCTACAGAATCCATCAGTTGCTCCTTCTCTACAACAACACAAGTAATAAACTGCTGATTTTACTCTTGTGCTCATGTAAGATAAAACATTACTTTAAAGATGCTTCTGCTATCAATTTGTTCCTCTCCACATATTACCTCTAATACTGGCACTATCACTATCTTATTGTTGACAAAAATACATGCAGATGTCAGTAGTTAAGCCAAAATGAGATACCCAGAATTTGAAATGTTCACACTCAATGCTCAGTCCACATACATATCACCTGCTCAATCTGAATAAACAGACATCATCCCTGTATTCTTGTTCATCATCCATTTAACTCACGTATTTTTTAATTTTCCACAAGTTGCTGGGCATAGTGCAACACACCTTTAATCCCAGCACTCAGGAGGCAGATGCAATTTTTCACAAGAAAATTAAGATAAAATATGTTTAAAATTAAATTTGGGAGTTGGAGAGATGGCTTAGCAGTTTAAGATTGCAAGTTGCTCTTTGAAGAGGACCTGGGTTCAGTTCCCAAATGGCATCTCACAACTACCTGTACCTCCAATTCCCAGGGATCCAATGCCCTCTTCTGGCCTCTGCAGGGCCGGGATGCATGTAGTGCATGTACACTCAGGCTCACACACATACAAATAAATAAAAAAATAAACAGGCCAGGCATGGTGGTACATGCCTTTAATCCCAACACTGAGGAGGCAGAAACAGGCAAATCTTTGCGAGATTGAGACCAGCCTGGTCTACATAGTAAGTTCCAGTCCAGCTGGAGTTACAGATAGACCCTGTGTCCAAAAGACCAAATAAATAAATAAAATAAATAAAAAAATATTCAATAAACAAAATTGAACTCTTACCTTATTTTCCAGATAGCTCTCTCTCCCAACTTTCTTACATCTATCTTTCATGGCACTACTATCCATATAATCCAAGGCTAAAAACCATGCTATTCCCCTTGATTCTGGCTGCCAAACACTTTAAAACATGGACTTAATAATAGCACTGTCCAGAACGACTAAAAACTGACTGCTGGGCAACAAACAAATAAATACAAACTCTTAAACCAAATCAAAATATTCATACCCATTCCAGAGTTCTCCATGATAAAACCCAACCCTAGCTTACTCTACTGTCCAATAGAAGCCTAAGTAATAGCTAACCTGGAAGCCTTTCTAGTTCAACACATATAATGCTTATTAAAGTATGTGGAACTTAGGAGTCACTTAATCAGACCTTTATTTTTCTCAACTATAAAATGGGCATAATAATGCTTGCCAGTAAGGTCTAGCTGAGGTAATGAAAATGAGGATGCCGCTATATAAATTTTAAAGCACTATAAAAATACAGACATTATCATTATCCCGTGATTATGGTAATTTTATTTATAACTGCTTTCCTTAGAAAGGAAGTAGCCCACATAAAACACAAGACTTTAAAGATAGGATAAAAGAAATACAAACAAATATAAGGACATAAAATGAAAAATACTAAAAAATGCATACCCTAACTGCCTAAACATTTATTTTCTTTCAGGCTACTAATTTGGTGTAAACTCTGTATTTGGAAAAGAACCTAAGCAATTAGACAACTCTGTGTCCACAAGACTAAAAGCAAACCCACAGACCAGAAGTAAGAGTTCCTACTTAAAGAAAAGCAAGAGGGGCCAGAGAGATGCTCTGGGGTTAAGAGCACTGACTGCTCTTGCAGAGGACCCAGTTTCGATTTCCAACACCCACATGGCGGCTAAGAACTGTCTTAGGCTCAGAATGGTGGCACACATCTTTAATCCCAGCACTCAGGAGGCAGAGGCAAGCAGATCTCTGTGAATTCAAGGCCAGCCTGGTCTACAGAGCGAGCTCCAGGCCAGCTGGGACTAAAGGGAGACCCTGTCTCAAAACAACAACAATGACAACAACAACAACAAAAAAACATACACATAAGATAAAAATAAAATTTTCCCCCCAAAACTTTTTTGAGAAAGGGTCTCCCTGTAGCCCTACACTCAATAATGCAGACCAGGCTGGCCTAAATCTCAGAGCTCCTCTTGCCTCTCCATCTCTTGTGTGCTGAGATTAAAGTCTCACACCACCACCAGGACCCTGCTTTTAAAAAAAAGTTTTTTAAATAAGGCAAGAATCTTTTCTAAATGTCCATCTTCTTTTGTCAAACAGGACTTAACATCTTGTCATGTCTTCTGTCATTACATCACCAGTAGACTGAAAAGCATCTTGAGGTCAGGTAATTGATTTATTGTTTGTATTTCTTTTTGGGGGGTGGTATTTTTGAGACAGGTCTCCCTGTAGCCCCAGCTGGCCTGGAACTCGCTTTGTAGACCAGGCTGACCTTGAACTCACAGAGATCTGCTTGCCTCTGCCTCCCAAGTGCTGGGATTAAAGGCATGCACCACCACACCTGGCTATTTGTATTTCTGACTGAACTAATAGCAATTAGTCAATAAACAATTTCTCTGCACTTATTTCTATAGATCCAATGTTCTCCTCTATCAAACCATCCTGCACACCACCATGTGCAATCATGGTCAGTCCTTGTTCAAAATCCTCTAATAGCTTCCTTGCTGAGAACAAATGCCTCTTCACCCTCACCTAAAGTGGCACATTGAAAACAACCCATTCTGTAATGGCCTTCCCTTTCTCAATTCTTTTTTTAAATTTTTTAATTTTATTTTTTTTTCTTCTTTTATTTATTTTTTTAAGGAATTCTACAATATAATAGCACAGTTGTTTTCAGATAACATTGACGTTACTCAGTTTGCCATACGATTAGGTAATTGGTGCACTTTTTTTTGAAGTGAGCCAAACTATTAAGCATAAGCAATGAATGTAAGTAACATTCATGTAAAACCAATTTGCAAGTATCTATGTCCAAATTTTGAACAACCCAAGGTTCCCATAGTCCAGTTGGAGAAGCTTGTATGCACAAGCATGTTGATCAAATAAGAGTCCAGGATATATTGCTGTAGTCTCACGATTCACCCCAATCTCTCCGCAGCCCTTACATTCTACCACGCCTCCTCTTCCGCAAGTTGTTCCCTAAGGCTTTGGGAAAGGGGCACAAAACAGTCTATTTTCTCTGGAGATGCCATTTTGGACTCCAGTCTGTTCAGGTTGTTACCCTTCATGGGTTGACAGCTTATCCAGGGATACCTTTTTAATCCTACTAACCTCGGAGCCTTTCTCAATTCTTTTGCAGGCTCCAAACTCAGGAAGATGAAGTAGGAGGATCCAGAGCTCAAGAGCAGCCTGGGCTACACAGTGAGTTCCAACAGTGTCAGGTTACATAGAGAGATCTTGTCTTCAGAAAAAAGGAAAAGTACGGGGGCTGGAGAGATGGCCTAGCGGTTAAGAGCACCGACTGCTCTTACAGAGGACCCAGGTTCGACCCCCAGCACCCACATGGCGGCTGAGAACCATCTGAAACTCCAATTCCAGGAGAACTCCAGTTCCAGGGGAATCCGACACCCTCTTCTGACCTCCATGGCAGAAAAAAAAAAAGGAAAAAAAAAAAAAGGAAAAGTAGTCTCATCTATATAAAGCCTTTTCAGACTGGCAGCAAAGAGATCAGAGAGTGGGAAGAAGAAGCTAGAATGTCCACAGTGTAGGTAGGACAGACAGCACAGCTCAGTGACAGAACAAAGTCAGCATGCAGTAGGCACTAGTTACATCTCCAGCATTACAAGAAGTTAGATGTTCTAGCCAGGCGTGGTGGCGCACACCTTTAATCCTAGCACCTGGGAGGCAGAGGCAGGCGGATCTTTGTGAGTTCAAGGCCAGCCTGGTCTACAGAGTGAGTTCCAGGACAGCTGGGGCTACAGGGAGACCCTGTCTCAAAAAGAGAAAAAAAAACAAAAACAAAAACAAAAAAAACCCCAAAAAACTATGTTCTTATGTCTATACACTTCATATATGTGTACATGTTCATATGTATTATGTATGAAAGGTTGCAGGTGCACATGTGCATGTGTGTGTGCCTGTATATGTGTGTGTCTAGGTGAGCAGTCAACAATGGGTGCCTTTCCCAGCGGCTCTCCACCTTTTTCCAAGAGTTTACCCACTGGCTGCACGGCGAATTCCAGGAATCCTCCGGTCCCATCCCCATCCCTGTCCCCACCAATGCCAGTACTAAGGATCAAGTACCTTACCAACTAAGACAGTTCCCCAGCTCAGGATTCTTATATGTTACTTAACATGATTGTAAGCAAGTCAATTAGCACTGAGAATATTTTCTCATAGTGAAGCAAAAGCTTTGGGATAGATTGCATCTAAATTACCTTCCAGCTATAACATTCAGGGTGTTTTGATTCATTCAAAATTGAACACACCCTGATCTCTTCCCTGATCTCCATCATCTGTTACATATTTAAATATGTAACTATATAAATTGTTTTAAGTTTTCCCTGCTTAAGTAAGCAGACCAACTGTGCTATAACATTTTAAAATTTCCTTGTTGTCTCCAAGGAAAACTGGCAAAAGACCAGGAACACAGCAGATAATGATTTATAAGCCAAGAAATGTTAAAGATAACTATTTTAAAAAATTCATTATGAATCAGCAAAAAAAGCTATTCACTAACCAAACCATTAACATGTGCAAAAACAAGAAAACTAGATTTTTCTCTTTAAAAGTCTATTTTCTATTCTCTTTTTAAAAATAAACAAAAGTATATTCTCTTAAACCCATCATCAGTAAACTCCATCGCTTAAGGTGATCACATGTTAAAACAGAAATGTGTCTTTTTTTTTTTTTTTTAGAAATGAGTCTTCTAACATGCACAAAATAATGTTTATTTCCCAGGCATTCTATTCATACTTCCTAATGCAAAGAGAAAGCTAAGAGGGGAAGAGAAAGCTACTATAATTTTTATTATTTTAGTGATTTAATTTCATCTACTTCTATGATTCTAACATAAAATCCAATAAAAATCATATGGCAAATTAAATTGTACTTACTGTAACTTTCAATATTGTCAGCTAAGTAAAACTACTACAAATATTCATATTGAGTTCAGTTTGAGGCTTTTCACGTCTTTTTTTTCTTTTAATTAACATAAGATATCCTCTTTAAATGTTTCCTACAAAGTATTTCAAAAAGATTCTTATAAAGCTAGCAATCTGCTGAATCTTCTTTTGCTCAATTACTACTTTTGTAAGTCAAATTTAGTCAACAATGAATAGGGTGAACTTTCTTTAAAGCCTTTTTTGTAATTTATGTGTGTTTCTGTATCTCTGTGTGTGTATTCAAACATGCATGGTACCCATGGAGGACAGAAAAGGGCATCAGATCCCCTAGAGCTACAATTATAGGTGGTTGTGAGCTGCCCAACATGGGTGCTGGGAACTGACCTCCCCATCCTCTGCAAGAGCAGCAAACACTCTTAACTGCTCAGCAGTCTCTCCAGGAGATGAGGGGGTAATTTTTTTGGTTTTTGTTTTTTTAAAGAAATGAGTTGTGGGGGATGGGAGATGGAGAAATGGAGAGTGCCAACTGCTCTTGCAGAGGACCCAGTTCGATTCCCAGCACCCACATGGTGGCTAAGAGACATCTTTAAGCTGGGCATGTGTGGTAGCGCACACCTTTAGTCCTAGCCCTTGGGAGGCAGAAGCAGGCAGATTTCTGTTAGTTCAAGGCCAGCATGGTCTATAGAGTTCCAGGCCAGCTGGGGCTATGGGGAGACCCTGTCTCAAAAGAAAGAAATGAGTTGTACCAGTCACTGAGTATATAAAGAAGATATCCTATCAGTGCTCAATAAATTAACATCCAATAGTAAAAACACACAAAGCTTTGGCAACTACAAGCAATGCACATAAAGAGTTTCTTCAAGGGGGCTGGAGAAACGGCTCAGCAACTAAGAGCACTGGCTGCTCCTGCAGAGGACCTGTGTTTGGTTCCCAGCACCCACATGGTGAATAACAACCGTCTGTAGCTCCAGTTCCAGGGGATCCAACACCCTCTTCTGACCCCCTAGGGCACTGCATGGCACAGGTACACTTACATACA
>VZQC01007933.1:875868-964668 GCA_009823505.1 Rhizomys pruinosus
AAAAAAAAAAAAAAAAAAAAAAAAAAAAGTAATAAAAAATTAAAGTGTTTCTCATACTCTAAATTCTCATACTCTAACCAAAGCATTTCTCATACTCTAAATTCTAAATGCAATGTAAACGGATCAATAGGTTAGCTCCATTCATGCTTCTCTCATTGTCACTGCCATTTTACTATCGAAAAAGTTTAAAAACTGAGCTCATCAGTGTATAACTGAAATATGGAAATATAATAGAAAATTTCACTTATTACACTGCTACTTGATATGAATCTTATTTATTACCTTTGAACTACTCATAGCCACATGCATTATTTACATAACATGCCAAAAATTATTCAAGATTTTGGCCCAAAGACTTTCCTTACAAGAGGAAGGGAAAGTGCAGCACACCAGAGCTGAGGCAGAAGCAAGGAAATGAAGTAATTCAAGGCCATGCAGATGACATATCAAGTCCTAGTCTCAAAACAACAACAACAACAACAAACAAACAATGGTGGGGCAGGGGAAGGATGGATTAATTCCAGAAGAGTATAGAAATTCAAATCCACAACTTTCACCTCTAATGCAATATTGAATTCCTATGATGAAACAATAAGTATGTTTGCCTAGATACTTAGCACTTAGGGAAACATCAGAAAGAACACTGGTGACCAAAAAGGGGCATGTTTTATCTGTGACTCATTTTGTCATTTAAACAATAATTATTTGAATGATTCCAATTGAAATAACTTCCATTAGAAAAAAACATATCATTACTAATTTCCAAAACTGTGTTACTAAATCAATACTGGTGTAAAAGCAAACTGAAGGCAGCCCTGTGTCAGTGTATTAGAAGCACTGTAAATATGACTAAAATGCAAAGATAAGGCTATTTTCCAGCGCTTAAAAAAAGGAGCAATAAGGCACTCATAACCACTTATTACAGTGTTCTCAGTATAGAGGAAACAGTCTTAAGAGTGGCCAACACACACACACACACATACTCTTCAAGATCAAGGAATAAGATCAAGGAATAAGATTCAAGAAACAAACTCAAATGTTGCATTCCTTAATAAAAAACACTTATGAAAGTATTTCCAATTCTGTCATTTTAAAGCCACTTGCCTAAGACATTAAAGGCTCTATTGACTATCTTTGGTGACCTGATCAAAGGCAGTTTGACAATCTGCACCCTAAACTTATTCCAAAATCTACTGACCAGGTAAATTACAGGCTAACAATTACTTCAGCCTAGGCAGGATGAAATACATTTTGTTTCGTTGGCTGTATAGCGCCTACTGATGCAGAGAATAACAAATTTAAAATACAACAGAGCACTACGCCATTTCAAACGGAATAAGGGCCACTGCTTGTTTTTCCTTGACTACTGGCATTTTTTGACCATGACAAAAATGAAAAGAAGCAAAAGTTTAATTTAAGGGAAGAGGTTAATAACTACTTTTACAATAAAGACTTGGAAGCAGAATAGTCTTAGAAATTAAAAACATTTGGTCAGTTGTCATGAACATTGGAGACTTTAATCCAAAAGTTCCATTATAATTAATAGGTGGGGCAAATTAAGAAAGAAGTGACAACAGATTTTTCTAGAAACCTGTATGAAAGCTGTCTGATAGATGCAAAAGGAGACAGAGGTTGTGAGCTTATGAGGGCTCCAAAGTAACAGGGTTAGGAATAAAACACTCTACTACATTCCTAAAGTAACTTAGTCATTACCTTAAGATAGCCAGCAAAAATATAAGAAATGCCTACCAAAATCCACTAATCCAAAATCATGCATGGAAATCATCAGTTTGCAGCATACAAGAGGAAGATTCTTAAACTACCAATCAAAACACAATCCACAAACTTGTACAAGCAACCCCCCCAAAAAATTCTGAATTTGTTTTAAAAGCTATTTCAAAGAAAATGCTTTAAGTATTTTTACGTTGTTTTAAACAGTATAATTCTTCCAACTCAGCTTTATTCATTAAAGGCTCTACGGCAAATGGTCTCTCCATAGGCCTGGGCCATATCCTGATTAAGAAATAACTTCTCAGGAGTGCTTCAGAGATTATAAACCACTAATAGAAATAGCTTCTTAGAAGTGTTTCAGGGATTACAAACAACAACAACAACAACAACAACATAAAATAGGCTGGTATATGGATCACTTCTACTTCTGGCCTTATTTAAAGTCCATAGTCTCCAACTGAAAATTCGAGGTAATGAATTTTTACTGTAACAAGGACAGCCAACTAAAACATAAGGCCAGTTCACAATACCTAACCATTTTTCTATATGACAAAAACTTTAATGGTGAAATTTGATTTGTAAAATGCAATGTGCATTCTATCATCTTGGATAAAATATCTACAGCCCTAGTGGTGGTTAAATTGCAGTTATAAAGGAAATTGTCTAGAGATAAATGGTTTCCCTATGAGAAAGCTCCACTGCTACACTTCACCTCAGGACAATAAATCACATTAACTGCACCTTGTCCTCTATCCAATGACATCATCAGTTTGACCACATCTTGGGAATCGGGTACAAAAACATATGCTATTAAGGCATGAAATCATATTACTGCTTTTTGTCCATCCAACCTCATACTTCAGCTCTCTGAAGCAGTTATTCACCTGAACACGCTCATGAAAAGTATCTTTTTTCTACTGCATTCAAGACCTACCTACTAGATGTGAAAGAGAAAGAAAAATGGTGAGATCTTTTTTTTTTTTCTTTTTAGGTCTTCTGACAGGGTCCCTGTTAGCCCCCAGCTGGTTCCTGGAACTCCCTCTGTAGACCAGGCTGGCCTCGAACTCACAAAGATCCACCTGCCTCTGCCTCCCAAGTGCTAGGATTAAAGGCGTGCGCCACCACACCCGGCTGAGAACTAGTTTTTTGAAATTAGTTTGCTTTTAGTCTGCTAAATCTGGAAGTCTGTTACAAATTAAATGGTAAGTGTAATATATCTTCATATACAACTAGCCACAAAATATGCAGCTAGCCATTCACAGTAGTGGCTTAGTGTGTTCCCAAAGGTTTACTACATTAAACTCCTCCTCCTCCTCCATACCTTTAGAAAGCAAACGCATTCTAACCACACAAAATAAAAAATGTTAAGGAAAACTTTCCTATGGTAAAGATCAAATATCAAATTACTGTTTCTTCTAAACAGTAAAAGCTAATTTGCTTTTCACAGGCCAACTGTCCTAAGTGTAGATAAAACATAAAATCAATTCTGACAAGTTAAAGCAAGGAGTGGGCAGCTGAGAGAGCAAGTTTCAAGATCAGGGTACAATGCCTGTGTTTATTCTTCCATTTTCACTCATTTAACTGTGACACAAACACTCTAAGAAAACATAACTGCATTTCTGTTTTCAGGAGTTCGACAATTAAAATAAGCAACCCCCAAGACAGAGAGTGCACAAAATTAACAGCAGCCTGGCTTACAGTTAGAATACAACACTGGCAAGGGGGCACTGCTGAGAAATTATGGAAGTTCTCTCAACTAGAATTTCTGAAATATTTAGCTACCCCACAACTCCTGGAAAAGAAAAAAAAAAAACAAAACCCTGGTTTTACAGTTACTACGAATCTTTACAAAGCTTGAAGGGGGGGATTATCCCCACAACAAAGTTCTCTATGAGTACTCAGCCAAAATAGACCTCATAGCCTCTGAAAATGGGAAATAAGGTCCCCATTACTGCAAACTGTAAGACAAACTGCTTTTAGGAGAAAACAAGCCACCCCGGAGATGATGCTTGGCTAAGAGCTGCTTTAACGCTGGCCCCAGGAGAATGTGTTTTGCCCGCGGAGGAGGGGACTCAAGTGGCAGTTGGTGGGGGAGTCATTTTGGTTATTAGCAAATAAATCAAGCTGCAGAGAACATGAGGCCTAGGCAACTACTGGAGCAGCCCAGGCCTAGCTCCCTCCTTCTCTTCGCAGCACCGCCTGGGTTTGATCTCAGAGCCCTGTAGATTGCCAAGAAGAAGGAGGAAAAAAAAAAGGAGAATCATATCGAACCACAAAAGCACATGGGGCGAATGTAAAATATAAACACGATGTTGGGCTGTGAGTGGCTGTTATTAAAGGTCTGAATTACTAAACATGAGAGGCGGGGAAAGCCAGGCGGCCATTTCAATAATATAAACCTCCCCGAATTAGACATTATTCAAATGAGAAGAGGTTCCACTAAGAGAGCAGAGGACCCAGCGGAGAAAGCACCACCACACACCGCCAGAGAGGGGATCTCCGTGCCCGGCCACCCACCCCCACAGGGGAGGGGAAATCCAGAATTGGACCCACTTGTCTGGCAAGCCCTGAGGGGCAGGAGGGCTACGGGCCACACCAGCTCCGGGGCGTCGGAGCAGGAGGGCCCCGGGGCCACCCGCGCGTGGTCGCGGCCGGGCGTGGGAAGGGTCTGCGTACACCTCCAACCCAACTGTCTCGCGACCCCACGGCCGCGGGGGGCTTCTCCAGACCCGCGGGGACTGCTGAGCGCCGGCCCGGGGCACACGCGCTGCCGAGCCATCCCCTCGCAGGGGAACTTTCCCCGAGGGCCCCTCCCACCAGCCCGGCCCCCAGGGGGACAAGCGGACCCCGGAACAGGCTCGCGGCGCCCACCGTAACGCGGGCCTGCCTCGCGTCTGGCCGCCGCCCGGGGCACGAGCAGGGCGCGGCCGAGGGGCCCGGGCCGTGACCCCCGGGCTCGGCTACACGCGGACCCCCGCGCGGCCGTGGGCAGGACGCTCTCCCGGAGCCCCGCGGCCAGCAGCGCACCCCGGGCTCGACCCCGGCCCGCTCCGGACTGCACGGGGCCGCCGCGCGGGGGTCCGGCCGCCCGGGTCCGCTTCTGCCCCGCAGCCCGCCGGGCATTGTGCTCGCCGCCACCTTCGGCCCCTCCACGCCCCCCCCCCCGCCGGGCCCGGTCTCCCGCCGCGCCCCGCCAGCACCGCCGGCATGAATATGTAAAGTGTCTTTATTGTCCTCTCCCGTGCCCCGGCCCCGCCGCCGACCCACTCGGGTTCGGGCACCGTGCGCGCGAGGAGGCGGCGGCGGCCGGCGGAGGAGGAGGGCCGGGGCCGGCGGGTGGCAGGCGCGGTGGGCCGGGGGCCGCAGCAGCGCCGAGGGCCGCAGCCCTCTTGGCCCCGGGTCTTCTCCCACCGCCCGGCCGCTCCGAGCTCCTTTCCCCCTCCGCTCGGAGCCCGGCGGGGGCTGTGCTCCCCGGGCCCCCATCTCCTCGACGTTAATTATAATAATCCTGAGTACTAATAAATTATGCTAAGTCGCGGGGGGGGCCGCGGGAGCCGGGGTTGAGTATGAATATGAATATGTAAAATGCTGTAATGATTACCTGCTGCTGCTGCCGCCGCGGCTGAACTCTCATCTTGACTCGCTGCTCCTCCGTCCGCCATTTTGAATATTTTAACCAAAATCGCCCGGTCGATAAACCCTCCCTCGCTCCCGCTCCCCCCCCCAGCACGTTCTGCGCACGCGCGTCCAAGCTGCGACGCTCCTTCCGCAACTGAAGTGCCAGTCACGCCTCAGTTTATTTATTTTTTTCCCCGTGGCGGCGGTGCACATGCGCAACTTTCTTCACGCGCCCGGCGCATGCGCATCTCTTTCTCTGCCCCTCCGCCCCCTCTAAGTGTAGCTGCGCTTCGAAGTAGCGAATAAAGTGCTTGTTTCTGTCTTCTTAAAGTGAGCCCGTCTTCCGGCTGGTTTTCCTCCCCGACTCGGTCGGGCTTTCAACGGTGGCATGGTAAAAGGGCTGGGGACTTGGTGGCCGAGAGCGAGGACGCACGCGAGGGGGTCCGTGAAGAACCCACGCCCGCGCGCCCTGAGCTCCTCGCTGCGGACACCCTGTCGCCCGGGACCTGCTCGCCGCCTAGGTAACTTCCGGCCCTTTGGGCAGGTAAGGGCGGAAACGCCCGCCGCGGGCGGTGATCTGCGCCAGGCACCTGCTGCGCCACGCGCGGCCGTCCCGCTTTCAATTTGAATTCGAGCTAATCCCCGCCCTGCGACTCTGCCAGTGCGGAGATTCGACCCCGCTCACGCCAAGGGGAGTGTCCAGGGTGGTTTCGATTAGCCCCGAATCGCTTCTGCTCCACTTTTCCTAACGCCAGCTTCCTCGGGAGCTAGGCGTCTAAGAAGGTCGCTAATTTCCGCCCTTAACTAACTTTGCCTTTGGCCCGGAGACCCCTCGCGCACTCACCGGAGCGAAACAAACCTGGGCGCCAGCTGCGCGTGGACTCTGGTTCTCTTGCTTTTGGAACACCTTATAAAACCTAGTGGTAAACTGGGTGGCCTAATTAAAAATGTCGACGTTGACAGCAGCGCCACTTTTCACTTTGTCGCTCAGAGTAAAATAGGATAGTGAGGGAAAATTTTCCTGTTTTGAATAGCTTCCTTCCCAGCTGTTCAAAATGTGCTGCGATTTATCTTTACTGGTAAAAATTTGACGAAGACCCAGATTTAAGTATTTTACTAATTCTTAACATTTAAGTCCCAACATTTCTTTCTAAATTTTTTTCCAGAGTAAAAACAAAATTGTGTTTCATGGCTAGCAAAGTTAAAAAAAAAATCAGTTCTAGTCTGCCCTCAAGAGAGATATATCTAAAGTTTAAATTGGGTAAAATTGTAGGCTTTGCACTGGAAAAAAAGGATCTCTGCCTGAGAGCAGTTATTTTAACGGCTAAACTTTTAATTGTGAGTCCTACTCGGCTTGTTGAATTCCTTAGACTGCACACGTACAGTTAAAGCTATTGTTGGTTAAAACCAATGATTTGGGGTGAGGTTGATTTATTTGTGATAATTAAGCCTTAGGGCGTGCCCATGACTGAACCAAATAATTGAACTGCCCTGTAATTATTTCAAAGTACACAAACCAATTCAGTTAAGGAAACGCAAAGTTTAAGCATGTTACAATTAGTATTTAGAAATATGGCATGAGTGATAGTCACCATTACTATAGAGGAAGTCTCAGGGTTTAACTTGAATAAAGTAAAGTACATAACCCAGTTCCTGAGAGAAGCAAATTTGAAATCATCTCCAGAAAGAAATTCCCATGTTCCGTTTAATCTTCGTTTGCTCTTTGGTTCAAAGAGTCAGTCACTGAATATGACCTTCAAAAAGTCATTGAAGCTATCCTAAGTGCTGTTCCCTCTCTACTTTTCTTTTACATAAAAGGAAGTGTTCATAGAATAATTACTTAAAGAGGGATAATTCTATAAGAAAGCTCTTTAGTTCTGTATCAGTCTTTCATTTTCCTAGTAAGAACATTTATGTTTGTCACTGTGGCACAACTCCTGGTTTCAGTAGATGTTAATAAATGTTTATTGAAGAAAAAACAGTAAATAGTTATATAAGGATTTTTTTTAATCGACGAAGTCATTCAACAAAAATTTATGAATACCAGGTACCAAGTAAAGGAAAATATCTAAGAGAGCACTTTGTGCTCAGGAACCTCACAGGTACCAGGCCTTTTTCATCCTTAATGGGCCTTGGATAGTAGGAGTTCTGTTTATCCCAATTTTCCAGGATGGAGGGATTGAAAGAGTTGTCAAATAACTTATCCATCAAGTCATAATGGCTACCCATTATTCTATGTCACCTGCTGTGTGGATCCAGCCATGGCTTCAAGGAGAGTGTAGTTCAGTGTGGGGAGAAAACATTAATAAATAATGTACTGATTGTAATCAAAATGAAAATATGTGCATGGATGAGTACCCAGGTTAATACAAAACATGTACACAAATAGCAACTCTATCATAATTGCCATCACATTATGCAGTTGCATAATGTCACCAGCAGCAGGTAAATTAATAAACTGTAGGGCATTCACACCCTGGAATAGCACTGAACAGTGAACAAGAATGTTTTAGCTCTGCAACAAGTTCTGTGAAACTCAAAGTCATTATGCCAAATCAAAGAAACCTGTCTCAAAATGTTACGTATTCTGGTTTTATCTGAACAACATTAATGAAAAAACAAAACTATAGCAATTGGAAGCAGATCAGTGTTTGCCAAAGGATAGTGGTGGTAGGAGAAGGTGTAACTATAGGGAAGAGGCACAGAGGATGTTTGGGGTGGAGTGGAAGGACTAGTGGAGTTCAGTATTCTGATTCTGGTAATAATGACACAGATAGGGTACAATATTCTCTCTCAACACAGAAATAGAACTGGAGAGTGCTGTTGATGTTGCCCTGATATTAGTAAGTCAATGTGAATTATTGTATCTGTCTTTCAGGACAGCACACAATGTTCCTTTGCAAATAAGTCTGGTCATGAGACTAAATTTCAGCTATGACTTTTAACTACTTAGTGGACAGGATTTCTGTGATCAGCCTTAAACAACTATGTTCTTTTTTTCCTCTCTTGCTGCCTAAAATGTAGGTTTAGTGTCTTGGAAGACTACACCAAGATAGTTTATGCCTGAAAATGTGTATGCTGTGGATATTTGTTGGGGAAATAAAAACTTTAGTTTTGAGATAAAGTGCGATTGTCATCCTCTTTTTGTCAATGACTTACTGTATACCTAGAAGATTTTCCAAGATAGAGTTGATCCTGCCTTGAATGTTTCTGGGGATCTCTTCCTTGAGCAGTAAAGAGGCCTTCTATTAAATTGGTGAATATATCTTGATCACATGTTTTTTGTTTTTTGTTTTTTGGGGTTTTTTTTTTTTTTTTTTTTTTTTTTGTCTTTTCAAGAAAGGGTCTCCCTTAGGCCCACTGTCCTGGAACTCGATCTATAGACCAGGCTGGCTTGAACTCACAAAGATCTGCCTGCCTCTGCCTAGGATTAAAGGCGTACGCCACCATGCCCAGATGATCACATGTTTTAACATTCATAAAAAGATGTGAAGCTTACTGACTGTAGCTGACTGATGGAATTTATGTTCTACCCTTAATGCACAATGTAGATGATTTCTACTTCTCAGAGATTGTACACTGAGATCTTTACAATTCAATACTCATCAAAAGGCTTAATAATGTTTATGGAGAACTGTCTGATAGATACATAGCTATTTTCCCCTCAAGTTCAGAGTCAGCAAATATATGATACTGCTTTTGCTACCATCATTTCCAAGCCCCTGGCCATCTTTAATCCATAATCGTTTCTTATGCTGAGCTTAGATTCTTGATCAAACACATTCTTTCCAACCAGTGCTTCAGGCAGCCATTGGCATCTCATCAGCATTGGCATGCAACATGAAATCCATTTGCTATTTCACCTGTAGATCCTCTTAAAAGCCAAACTGTCAGAAAGCCATGAACTTGAAATTCATCATTTTGTCCCCTTGTAAGATTCTTTCCTAGAATTGTGCCTTGGACTTATGTCATCAGCCTACGTTACACTCATAAGAAGCAAAACCTCTTAGAAAAGCGTTGTATTTACTGTCAGAGGATTTTTGTAGATCCTTTCATCTCTTCTCCGTGTGTGTCCTCAGACCTGCTCCCTGCCTTGACTTCCACCTGCCTACCCAACCTCTCTTGTGAATGCAGTCAGTTCTTCACTTGTTTCCGTCCATTGAAGTGCCTATTCCCTACATTTAGTGATTCCATTTCTGCCCTTCCTGTTGTTTATTTCCTGCCTCTCCTAATCTATTCTAGATAAACTCTCCCTGCATTTACTCACCAACCCACTACAGTCTGAATCTGCTCCAATTATTTTCCCGAAATTACTTTATTGGAAGTCACTAATGACCTCCTGACTGTCAAATCTGATGACATCTTCACTCCTCATCTTGGTCTCTCTCTCTCTCTCTCTCTCTCTCTCTCTCTCTCTCTCTCTCTCTCAGCAATTTGACAATGTTGATCACTCCTTTTTAGAATCATCTCTGCCTGTGGCCTCAGTGACAAATTGCTTTCCAATTTCTCCTCTTATCTCTCTAACTACATCTTGATTTTCCTCACTGGATCCTCTTCTCTTCACATCTAATATAGGTACTCTCCAAGGATCTGCCCTTATCTTTGTCTTCTCTCTGACTTCCTTTTGCAAGCCTGTTTGATGTCATTATCTGTCCCCACAATTTCAACTGTTACTTTCTGAAAACAGTCCTAAACCTACATCTTCAATCCTGCTCTCCTTTGTGATTGTTAGAGATGTTACCCACATCTCTTTCACTGAGTATGCACTATGAAGGGCCTGGGCATAGTCCTTGTTAAACATTTTAAAAACAATGTTTTTTTGCACATTTCCATCTGTATTATAGTGACTACCCAGTGCCACATTAAAAGTCTTTATTCACAAGCAGCAATGGAAAACCTATATTTGGCATTGCTCTAGGCAATACATTTCCTTTGGATTTTGTTACATCTTGGAATGAGTACATATTTAATTCAACCTTTTAATCTTTTAAGCCAACATCTGTATCTATATTTTATGTGCTCTAAAATAATACATTTTCACATTCCAGTATCTTTGAAACCAAGATGCATCTCAGAAGGGGTTTGATTTTTAACAGTACATTGTATTAGTCACTTTTCTGTTGCTTTGATAAAACCACCATGACCAAGGGAACTTATAAAAGGAAGAGTTTATTTGAGTTTACGATTGATGGTTCCAGGGAATTAGAGTCCATTGTGGCGGGAGGCATGGAGGCTGGGGCTGGAGCAGAAAGCCAAAGTTCACATCTCACAATGAGTAGAGGAAGTTGAGAGAGAGAGAGAGACAGAGACAGAGAGACTGGAGACTGCAAGGCTTGTTAAACTCACTAAGCCTGCCCCCAATGACATACTTCCTCCAGCATGGCCACACCTTCTAAGACCTTCCAGAAAAGTGCCACCAACTGGGGACAAAATATCTGAATACTTAAAATCCTATGGGGGACATTCTCATTCAAACCACCACATTCCACTCCCTGGCCCCCATAGGCTCCTGACCATATAAAATGCAAAATGCAGTTAGTCCAACCTTAAAAGTCCCCATAGTCTTTACCAGTCTCAATTATATTCAAAAGTCTACAGTCCAAAGTCTCTTCTGAGACCTAGGCCAATCTCTTAATTGTAAGCTCCTATAAAATCAAAAGACAAATTACATACTCCAACATACAGTGGAACTGAATACATATTCCCATTCCAAAAGGGAGGAATAGAGGCATAGTAAGGAAATATTGGACTAAAGACCAAAAACCAGCAGGCCAAACACCAAGTCCAGGAGCTCCATGTGCGACTTCTGGGACTTGACTTCCAAAGGGCTTGGATGGCTCAGCTCTTCCAGCTTTGCTTGCAACATACATCTCTTCCTTAGGCTGGTACCACTCCCTGTATGCAGCTCTCCTTGGCAAATATCTCACAGCTCTGGTATCCTGAATGCCTTCTTGGGGTCTCCACTGCCAACCAGGCTTCACATTCACAGCTTCATGCAATGGCCTATCACCTATCGGCCTTTTTTATGCAGGGACGCCCCTGCTGCACTCTGCCCAGCCTCTGGGGCTCTCTGAAACTGTGGAGGAAGAACTGATGACCCCTTCACTCTTACATCCTCATGCCTCTAAAGCTAGCACCATGTGAATGAAACTGCCGAGTTTGGCTGCAAGTTTGGAATGGACCCTGTCCTACTTAAACCACATTCACAAATTTTCTTTGACCTTTCAGTATTTTCTTTTCAAAAGTTGGAGGCTTAATTGGGTGTGGTCTTGCCCTGAAGGTACTGTTTCTGTTGTTTACTTCTAAATCTGGAGGCTCTTTTTAATCACTTTAATCTTACTTTTTCCATCTTTACTTGTAAATAGCTAGGCCTCTCCTTAATCACTTTAATCTCCTTATCAAAGGGATCCTCTCCTTCACATGCCATGGCCCCACCTTTAATCTTCCTAGTGCACTTTTCAGATCCAAACTGTACATCCTTTATTTCTTTCTTTCCCATCTGCTCCTTTTCACTGTAGATCTGCACAATATTCACCATTAATAGCCTCACCACCATTTCTACGTTAGGCTGTCTTGAAATATCCGCCACCAAAGACATGAGTCCATTGCTTTTCAACTTAGCATCAGGCAAGCATTTGGGCTGTGGGCAAACTGTGGCAAGACTTTGCCAAAATATCCCTGTTGCTGCCTAAGTCTTTATTTTCCTCTGGAATTACATTTTTTGCAGCAATGCTTTCTTCCAGGCTTCTACTAGAATGGCTAGTTAAGCTCTGCTTACAGTAGTCAACCGCTTTTCTAGCCCAAAGTTCCAAAGTCTTCCACATTTCTCCAAACACCCATATGGTCAGGTTCTTCACAGCCAACAGCCCACTCTCTGGTACCAAATAACTGTATTAGTCAATTTTCTGTTGCTGTGATAAACCACCATGACCAAGGGAACTTATAAAAGGAAGAGTTTATTTGAGCTTACGATTGATGGTTCCAGGGAATCAGAGTCCATCAGAGGCTTGGTGGCCGGGGCTGGAGCAGAAAGCCGAGGTTCACATCTCTCAATGAGCACGGTTGAGAGACTGGAGACCTCAAGGCTTGTTAAACTCACTAAGCCCGCCCCCAATGACATACTTCCTCCAGCATGGCCACACCTTCTAAGACCTTCCAGAACAGTGCCACCAACTGGGGACAAAATATCTGAATACTTAAAGCCTATGGGGGACATTCTCATTCAAACCACCACATGCATTGTTGGCTAAATTGGTAGCATTTTGATCTTCATTAAATAATTGTTTGTCTTACAGTCTATGATAATTTAAATGATATTAAATACTGTATGTATTTTCTACTATAGATTAAAGTTTATAAATGTCATTCTAATGTTTTATCAGCTAAAGAAGTGCACTTCTAATAAGTTCTTAGTGTACTGGGTTTTTTAAGGAAGGAAGATTTGTCTATGTTTTTATTTTTTGAGGCAAGTTCATACTATATATCCCTGGCTTGCCTGGAGCTTGTTATGTAGACCAGGCTGGCCTGGAACTCACAGAGATCTGCCTGCCTCTGCTGCCTGAGTCCAAGTATTAAAGGCCGTGTGTGCCACCACCCCTGGCAAGAAGGAATATATATTTTTTTGTCCTGAAACTCGCTCTATAGACCAGGCTGGCCTTGAACTCACAGAGATCCACCTGCCTCTGCCTCCCCAGTGCTGGGATGTGCGCCACTACACCCAGGGAAGGAATACTTTTAAGGCTTTTCAATGCTAAGGCTTAACATTAAAGGAAAAGATTTCATTTGGCACAGTAGGTTCACACATATAAACATTTCCCCTGCTCCAAGTACATAGGAGTGATACAAAAGATAGAAGAGGAGAGAAGAGAAGCAGGCCTGCAAATCACTAATCTTCCATGAACCTGGAAGAAGCCACAAAGCCCTGAGCAGATCTGCTGCTGTAGGTCTGTCAGCACACAGCAGACTTCCAAGAGAATAAGTTTATTCTTAAACCAAATATGAGTCAGGAATATGGATTCAGCTTGGCTCAAAATACCATGTAACAACATGGAAATGGTTTCATGAAATTTTTAGTTAAATCACAAATTACCGAGTTCTTAAAATATATTGGTAGAAGCTGGGTGTGGTGGCACACCTTTAATCCTAGCACTTGGGAGGCAGAGGCAGGTGGATCTCTGTGAGTTCAAGGCCAGCCTGGTCTTCAGAGCGAGTTCTAGGACAGCTGGGGCTACAGGGAGACCCTGTCTCAAAAAGACCAAAAAAAAAAACAAAAAAACTATATATATATATATTTAATTATATATATATAGTATGTATGTATATTGGTGGAAACATCAGATGGGCAGGCATGCTGGTTAAGTTTTTTTTTTTTTTTTTTCTTTTCGAGACAGGGTCTCCCTGTAGCCCCAGCTATCCTGGAACTCACTCTGTAGACCGGCTGGCCTTGGACTCACAAAATCCGTCTGCCTGCCTCCCGCAGGTGTGCTAGGATAAAGGCGTGCGCCACACACGCCCGGCCACAGAGTTGATTTATTCCATTGCTGCTGCTGCTGCTGCCTGCTGCTGATGATGATGATTCCTGGGTTGAGGTTGGTGGTGAAGCCAGTGTTTCCAGGCTTTTGTCATTTACTGAGGAATTGGGGCTCTTCAGGAACCCACTGGGTTTTTAGTGCCAAATTGGAACTGTTGAAGCACCCAGCCTTATGGACTGAGCAGCTACAGGGTCTCAGACTCTCCAATGTGGACAGCCACTGTGGGACCTCTCCCTCTGCTGAGGCACCATCCCAGCCTCAAGGAAGAGCAGCCTCCAGGTTCCCAGCCTCTCAGCAGTGATTCAGCTGTTCTTATAATTCCGAAGGGAAGCTGATTAATAAATATGCATTCTGTCAATTCTGTTCCTCTAGAGAACCATGACTAGTCCTCACCCTATCAGAACATGAAGATGCTAATCATTCTTTTTTTATGTCTCTGTGTACTCCACTGTATGCATGAACCATGGTTTACTTAGCCAGACCTTTCTTGCCAGACATGGGCTATATATGAACGTATTATCACAATCTCAAAATGAGGAACCTTGAACCTGAGTCACTTCATACTCCCACACACCTTTGTAAATAAAGTTAAATTGGAGTGTAACAGCTGCCTGGGGCTGCAGTTTTGTAAGAAGTTGAGAATGTAGCCAAGTAGGAAGATAAAGACATAACCTTGCAACAAGAAAGTATGTGAAATCATCTCCTGGGTTGTTCTGATATTACTGGAGACTGGAGTCTCTCACTGTCATCCTAATATCTATTTACAGATTGAGATGTGGAAGATAACTATAAAGCTACTAAGTAGCAAATGAATGATGGAGAGAAAAAACATGTAGTATAAATGTAAATATATATTTCAATAACTATGCATGTTATTTATATTTCATTTAAATATTAAGTATAAAATAAATGTATTTAAGCTTGCTGTAAGGCCATTTATCCAATTTTTTTTCTTTTTGAAACAGGGTCTCCCATTTGTCCCAGCTGGCCTGGAGCTCACTATGTAGACCAGGCTGGCCTTGAACCCACAGATATCCGCCTGCCTCTGCCTCCTGAGTGCTGGGATTAAAGGTGTGAACCACCATGCCTGGCCATTTATCCAGTTTTTAAAATTTTCTGTTATTATGCATGTGTGTGATAATATGTGTGTGTGTATGTGTGTGTGTGTATGCGTGTGTATGTGTGTGTGTGTGTGTGTGTGTGTGTACATATATGGAAGTCAAAGGACCACTTTGTGGAGTCAGTTCTCTCCTTTATGTGGATTCCAGTGATTGAACCCAGGTCATGTAGCTTAGACAGCAAATGCCTTACCTCCTGAGCCAGTCCTAGTTTATCTATTTTTTAAAAATATATTTTTATTTTATGTCTATGAGCCTGCATGTACATGAGTGCACCCATGTCGTGCAGTGCCACAGAGGTCCAAAGATGGTGTTATGTTCTCCTGGAGTTAAGGAACTGGAGTTAAGGACAGATATTAGCAGCCATGTGGGTGCTGGGAATAGAACCCAGGTTTTATATAAGAACAGTCAGTGCTCTTGACTGCTGAGCCTTTTTTCCAACCCCAGTTTATCCATGTTTTAAAAATTGGTTCTGACCTTCAAACCTACATTAGGATCAGTTCCAGATGGTTCAAAGACTTAAACCTGACAAACAAAAATGAAAGCTCTAGAAGAAAACATCAATTATTTCCTCAATATGAAAGCTAACAGAAGTAGTAGTGTCATAAAAATTAATGTTAAAACAATAAAAACATAAAAACAAAAGTCCAGACAACCAAGAAGCTACCACAATTATAAATTTATAAGCGACTAACAACTTACTTCAAATATATGAAATAAAAATTATGTATGACAGAAGAGATTGGCAATGTCACAAGCATAGGAGGCTGGGATTTGGGCTTTCTTTAGTTTTTCTGGTACTAGAGATTGAATCTAGAGCTTTTACACAAGCACTCTACCACTGAGCTATTTCCCCAGCCCTAATATAGAAGATTTTTAATACAAAAGGAGTTCCACATGTTACTACTGCCTTAGTTACTTTTCCTGTTGTGATAAAATATCTTGACAAAAGCAACTTAAGAAAAAAAGGGTTTATTTTGGCTCATGGACTGGGAGTATAGTTCATAATGACTGAAAAATCATAGCCACAGGAGTGTGGGCAGCTGTCCCATCATGTCCACAATCAGGAGGCAGAGAGGGATGCATGCTGCTGTCCCTTTCTCCTTTTTATTCAGTCTAGGTTCTGAAAGGGTGCTGACTTTTAAGGTGGGTCTTCTTACCTCAGTTAACCCAGCCAAGATGTCTCAGTGGCATGTCCAGAGGTTAACCTAATCTAAATAACCCCTCACAGTCATGACCAGAGGCTCCAGTTTTCTCAAGTTGACAATCCATAAAAACCATCACAGTTATTTAGCTAGAAATGCAAACTGATCATACTGTTCTTCTCCTATCATAATCAATTGAGTTAAGTGTGTCCAGATTAATCCTAAACTATATGTAGTTAATATTCAGGTGTGTTCAGACATATCTAGCAGGATGAAATAGGTCAGCACAAGTATGTTTGCTTAAAGACCTAAGGAATCTTCTGGGAGAAAAACCTATCCTAAGTGATACTGTCAGCTTGACCATGCTTTCTAGTCCATCTTCATCTTTCAAGGGAATAATTGACTTAAGTATCATGGCCTTCTTTGGGTTAAACTTACAGTTCAGGCTTCTATGAGCCCTCATTTCCAGAGTTTTATGGAGATAGCTCTGTTGGCAAGGGTGATATTCAAGATATTTAACACCTTTTATGGTTGAGCATTGATCTGATCCATGAGGTCATGCCAGCTGTGTCCTGTGCCAGCGTGTACCCGCTGGATTTCAATCCCGTCCAGGAAGACCATTTTATGAAATTCTCCATAGAACACAGGAGCTTTGATTCTTCTCTGACAGAGTTTAACATGGAGAGAGATCTCCACTCTATTCTGGCTATTAAATTACAGTGTTTTGGGAGAGGGACCAATTGCCCTAAACAAAAAACAACAGCAGTACTTTGAGAGGGGTATAAAATGTAGTTGCCATGGGTAATTGATCAGACTTGAAGAAGAAACAGCCATCAGAACAGGTAGCTGGTGGTTCTGACATCGACCATGCTTGAGGTAAGCCCATGTCCCTCACTGATGATTTAGCCTTATTCAGAGGAGATGAATGTCCAGTGCTTCAGGGATTTCCACTGCAAAATGAGAATCATGGTGTTCTCTGTTCTAATAGTGGTAAGATTACACAGGACACCTCCAAGATCTTACCAGAAATACCACAGGACCAATGAGTGGGTAGGGCAAGAGCCAGTGACAAGAGGCACCCAAATCAGCACCATCTCAAGTACAGGTTGTGTAAGGAAGAAAGCTAACCAAGATCTTTATTGTTTTTTTTTTTTTTTTTATCTCAGTTTGGTTCTATAGGTTTCATATCTAAAAGGAAAAAACCATACAAGGCCTTCCTTCAAGACACTTCTAGTCAATTGAGCATTCACGGCATGGGTTAAATCCATATCACGAAATGCATGCTGATCAGTGGAGCTTACAGTGGATGCACCTGACACCTACAGTTGGGAACGGGGAACTTTTCAGAACCAGGGGATGAAGGAAAGAGAAATCTTGGAAAATCCACTACCATCCTGGTTGGGTGCCTGCAAGAAACTCAGAAAGACATGTTGTACACTAGGCATGATGACCATGCCTATAATACTAGCCTTTGAGAGGTAGGGGGAGGAAGATCAGGAGTTCAAGGCCAGCCTTGGCTACATAGTAAGTATAAGTCTAGCCTGAGCTATGTAAGACTCCACCCAAAAAACACAACCCAAACCACCAAGATGTATGAGGGAAACCCTAGCACCAGAATGATGGCATATGCCTGTAATCCCAACTACTTGGAGGCTGAGGCAGGAAGATCATGAGTTGAGGCCTGCCTGAGTAATAAGAATAAGAACAAGACTCCCATCATCAAAAGAGGGGGTTGGCTAGAGAGATGGTTTAGTAGTTAAGAATGCCTACTCCACAATGCAGAAGACCAGAGTTAGGATCCCAGCAGGCACATAACAAGCCAGGAATCCCTGCAAATTCCTGAACCCCAGCTCCAAGAGGGACAGAGACAAGAGGATCCCTGGGGCTTCCTGAATTCTAGGTAGCTGAGCTTCAGGTTCAGGGAGAGACTCTGCCTCAAAAATCTGTGACTTTCCATAGAGGAGGGGTAAGAAGGCTTAGTGGCTGAGGAGGGTCAGCAGACAGTAAGCATAAGGTCACTCACTCTTCTAAGTATGGAGATGTAGTGTAGAGTAAAATGGACTTTCTCATTTAGATCTCATGCCATCCTTGGACGGGAAGGGTTGTTTTGAACACATGAGGGACTGAGGTTCAGAGAAGTAGTAACTCGCCTGAACTCACTTAGGATTTAAATTTGAATGCAGGACCACTGACATCAGCTTTTCTCACAAAGGGAGGCTGCCCTGCCTTCTTTCTTTTCTCTCAGGAGAGAGAAAAACTAGTATTTCTCATTGCCAGATAAGTCTGATTGCTATTTACTTTCTCATCTATTTCATATTATGATAATGTTTTCCTGGAATTGGATGATATAATACTTGAAATTGAAGATGTTTATTCGCTACAAAGATTACATATTCAGACTTCCTGTCATAATCAAGGGAAGATGCTCACATCATTTATGATTTCCAGTCTTCTCTGTGTATGATAATGCTTATTTTAGGAATCTGGTTTTACTAAGCCTGCTGATCTTCCAAAGGAAAGTAGGGGATGGGGGTGGAGGGGGGCAGTCACATACCCTTTTGATATTTATTGAGTCTGGAGTCCACCTTAAATTAGTTTGCTGGGAAATATTGCATGTGATGAATGATATAGTATTTAAATGATGCTGTGGATGCTTTCCTTTATAATAAAGCAAATTACTCTAACAAAACTATTTTGTTTCATTTCTTCATACAAAATTCATGTTTGAAATCCATCTAGGCCCTAAAACTTTAAATTTCCATAACAAGTTTTATGCATTATTAAATTTTATGCACCACTACATTATCCTTTTGAAATTGATTGTACAATCTAATTAATTCAGAATATTAACCACAATTTCCATAAAATGAATAGGATAATGTTGATGGGGCAAGATGGAGGGCTAAGATCATCTCTTCCCCTCTCCCCAGCATCTCAATTATGTGTATGCTAAAAACAGCTTCTCTGGACGACTCCTAATCCCTATCCAGTAACTGTAATTTGAGGAACCACAGCCAAGACCAGAAGTTAATTTAAAATACTTCCAAATAGAAAACTCTTTAAAACTTGCTTTTCATTCTCGGGAAAACTGTTTCAACTTTCTGTCAAAAATTAGAACCCTATTTTTTTTCTGTTGGTTTTGCTTCTGTTAGCCAGTTTTCATACGCCATGTGATTTCTAAATCCAAAGTAGATAACATATCAAAATGAAAGTATGATGAAGGTATAGTAGATTCCTAGAGACCGTTTCCCTGAGAGAAGCAAGAAGTGTCTGTTAACAGTCTAGTAACGAAGGAGGAGACAAATGGAAGAGAGTGCCTATAGCACCCCAGAAACCATGGCAGTCCAGGTCGATTTATCTTAGAAAAAGCAGCCCTAGCTATATCATCAGAACCTGGCTCCATTTCCATCTCATGCTGCAAAAAGTAAGCAATGCTGTGACAGCTTTGAGACACTCAAGAACAATTAAAGTCACCCCACCCCCTCACGAACACCTCTGTTTAAAAAGGTGATAAAGTATACTATGGCAGGCTTTCAATTAGAAAGATTAAACTATTCTAAATCTTAAAGGCTGTTTAAATTATTTGAGAAATTTACTTAGGTGGAATATTCATTTTCTAATACTGTAAAGCAAGTTAAAGGTGTTATATACTATAATTGAATCCTCTTTGTTTTTTTAAATGAACTGTGTTGATGCCAAATAGCACAGATGTCTCAAGGCCCTGCCAAGTCTGGATACAAATGAGGCCAAACTTTCATCAATAAAAGTTCCTACTGTCAGCCTTTGTCCACATCACTGCAGAACATCAGCACACCCCACCCCCATTCTAGATTGTCCTGCTGTCCTGAGAGCCAGGAAAGCCTCCTGTGGCCACCACAGCCACAGACCCTGTCTCATAGCAAACAACTTCAGGACCCCTTGAGATCTTGCCATGCTGAGTACATAGCCAAAATGGGGAGAGGGCATCTCACTGTGTTGAAATCTGTCCCCTAGGCCAGACTACCAGTGCCTGTGTCTCAAGTCCTCCCAAGTACTTTAAGAAAACTGCTTCTTCTGTTTTGAATGGGCCCTTCTGCCTCTTCAGGTCAGGAATAGGCAACATTCTATTTGTTTATTATTTTCTTTTAAATTTTTATTTTATTCACTTATGTGTAGGTATATATGTGGGCATATGGAGTGCTATGACATGTATGTGTAAGTCAGAGTACAATTTGTGATGGTCAGTTATTTCTGAGTACCATGTGGGATCTAGGGATCAAACTCAGTTCATCAGGACATGGCAGCAAGCACATTTACTTATTGAGCCATCTTGCCAGCCCTAATTTTAGTGTGTGTGTGTGTGTGTGTGTGTGTGTGTGTGCGCGCGCGCAGGTGCCTTCAGAGGCCAGGGGAGCTGGAATTAAAGGCAGTTTTCCTATCTTCTGCAAGAACAGTTCTTGCTCTTAACATTTGAGCCATCTATCCAGCCCCAGACACCATTCTGAGTTGTCTGTTTTCTACATAGCCACCTTTCTCAAATGTTCCTCCTAAACTGCCTGACAAGGAACACACCAGAGTCCTAGAGCTGGTTCCACAGCAACACTCAATTAGTATCTGGTTGGAATTAAGCTAGATGGGGTGGAAAGATGGCTTAGTGGTTGAGAGCCCTGGATCCTCTTGCAGAGGACCTGGGTTCAGTTCCCAGTACCCACATGGCAGCTAAGAACCATCTGTATCTCCATTTCCAGGGGATCCAACATCCTCTTCACATCTCCACAGGCACTGCATGACATTAACACTTATATACAGGCAAAACATTCACACCCATCAAGTGAAAATAAAGCAATCAAATTTTTTTTTATTTTTTTATTTGATTTTTTTAACAATAAGTAATATGTAATGAATACAAGCATCCTTCATGTAAAACCAACTTGCAAGCAGCTATGCCCAAATCCACACAGCCCAAGGCCCCCACCATCCAGCTGAAGGGGCTTGTATGTACAGTCATGTTGATTAAATAAGTGTCAAGCCTATATTGCTGTACTTTCACAATTCACCACAATCGCAGCCCTTACATTCTACCACTCCCCCTCTTCCACAGATTGTTCCCTAGGCTTTAGAAAAGGGACATAAGTGGGTGAAAAGCAAAACAGTCTACTTCCTCTGGAATGTCATTTTGGACTCTGATCAGTTCAGGCTGTTTCCTTTCATGGGTTGGCAGTTTATCCAGGAATAACCTTTTAATCCTACTAATGAAGCACAAACAATTAGATACACAGGCATTTAAACAGTACTAATTATTATGGTAGGTTATGTTGGTATAGACACAGCTGTTTGGATGGTATGTGAATCCATGAACTATAGTTTTTCTGTAAAAGATGACAGGGTCTTACTGTGGTTTATAACATCTCCTAACCACTAGAGGATGTAAGCTTGTGGTATAGAGATCTGCCCCCCCACCCCACCCCGTATTGCTCTTTTCACTCATGGTTGCTTTAGCTATTCAGGGTCTTTTGTTTTTCCAAATGAAATTAAGGATTTTTTTTTTCCCAAGCCTGTGAAGGAACTCTTGGGGATTTAATTGGGATTGTATTAAATCTGTACAAGAGTTTGGGTAGAATGGATATTTTTACTATATTTTCTCAATCCATGAGCATGGGAGGTTTTTTCATCTTCTGATGTCTTCTTCAATTTCCTTCTTCAGGAGTTTAAAATTTTTGTTGTAGAGATCTTTGGCGTTTTTGGTTAGGTTTGTTCCTAGGTATTTTATTGTTTTTGAGGCTATTGTGAGTGAGAAGGTCTCTTTGAATTCTTTCTCCAGTTGCTTGTTCTTGGTGTAAAGAAAGGCCATTGTTTTTTTAGGTTAATTTTGTATCCTGCCACTTTGCTGAAGCTGTTAATCGTTTCTAGGAGTTTTCTGGTGGAGTTTTTAGCATCCCTTAAGTAAACGATCCTGTCAGCAAAAAAGGGATAGTTTGACTTTCTCTTTTCCAATTAGAACTCCTTTAATTTCCTTTTCTTGCCCTATTGCCCTAGCAAGTGTTTAAGCACTATATAGAAAAGGAGTCGTGACAGGGCCAGCCTTGCTGAGTTCCTGCCTTTAAAGGGAATGCTTTGGTTGTTCTCCCCATTTAGGATGATATTGGCTGTGGGTTTTCTGTATATGGCTTTGATTTCATTGAGGAATGATCCCTCTGATCCAGTCCCCTCTAGGACTTTAAGCATGAAGGGATGCTGGATTTTGTCAAAGGCTTTTTCAGCGTCAATGGAGATGATGGTGTGGTTTTTGTCTTTCAGTCCATTTATATGCTTTTTCACCCAACAAGGGTTCAACAGGCCCATGTTTGATCCTAGCAAGCTGGGCCACTGCACCCCACCACAAACCAATGAATCAATTATCCAGCAACCCAAGAGTAGATCTATCCTAAAATCTGCCTGGCTGAATTGCCCAGCTCCTACCTGTGCTTCAGGTGATCCTGGCAAGGCCCTGACCTAACCACTGTGCACTCAAGTCTCACAATGACCACAATCAAAATTTTTTAAAAAACAATTCAGCAAGGGCTTCAGGCCCCATACATGTATGATTAACTTCTTAAGTTCTTTTTTTAAGAAATGCCAGCATTATAAGAAGCAGTTAGTTTTTAAAATCCTAGTGGATTAGAAAAAAGTCTGTTCCCAGGTGAGATGTCTCAGCAGGTAAAGGCACTACCAAGCCTGAGAACCTGAGTTCAGTCCTCAAGATCTACATGGTAAAAGGAGACAACCTAGTCCTTCAAGTTGTCCCTGACTTCCACACATGTGCTGTGGCATGCACATGTTCCCACACACAAATAAAAAGCAAATAAATAACTAATAACTTCAGGCTGGCAAGATGGCACAATGGGTAAAAGCATTTGCTTGGAAGGCTTGAGGACCTGAATTCAAACACCCACAACCCACATAAAAGCCTGGGCATTGGCCATAGCGCTCCTACACCAAGATGAGAGACAGAGGCAGGAGAATCCCTGGGAGTTCCCAGGGCATCTAACCTGGTATACCTTGTATGAAATAAAGTGGAAGGACCGACACCTGAGATTGTCCTCCTGACTTCCATATGTATGCAGTAGCATGTACACACACACACACACACACACACACACACACACACACACACACACTATTTTTGCATTCTTCTCTAAAAGAACATTCCAGAGACTCTAGACTGCCCCACTCTCCCTGCAGTCCCCTTTTATTTCGGTCTGATGGTATGAGGGCTAGTTGAGGATCACATGCAACACAGAAATGGGACATGCTTGACCATCATTCAGTAAGGAGGATGCACACTCAATTTATTCACTACAGGAACCCATCCTGGGCAAGATCTCACCCTAGAAACCTCAATATCCAGCTCCTGTTCCAGGCCTTGGTGAAAACAGACAAATAAATGGATTGTGAGTTTTTCCTATATGTCATTTGTTATATTGGGCTCCATTTCTCCTATGCCTAATTTATTGGAAGTTTTTGACATGAAAAAATGTTTAATTTTCCCTTTTTCTTTGTACCAAGAATACATGGATTTGTCTTTTGTTCTATTAATATCTTGTGTAATATTTATTTATTAATGTGCTTATGTTGAACAAACCATGCTTACACTCAAGGTTAAATCCCACTTGGTCATAGTGAATTATTCTTTTTTTAAAAAAATAAGCAGTATAATTTTATTTTGTCTATTCATTCGCAAAACACTTTGGTTCAATGTCAAAAATATAAAGAAAAATCTTATGTGGGAAAATACATTTAAACAGATGTGGGGGTGTTGAAAGGATTACTACATTATCCTCAACAAGCTACAGTAACTCTGATTGATCCAAGAAATGAAAAAGATATTGGGATATAAGAGGGAGAGAAAGGATCATAATTTACTGAGAAAGCAGGCCCCAAGTTGGCCATGAAGTGGAACAGAGGGAGATGGAATGGCTCTGGGTAGAGGGAGGGGACCCAGCTGCTAGCCATAAGGAAGGGGTTGTGAGGCCCAGAGTATCCCCGAGGTTCTGGGTTCAGCTGCTGAGCCATGGCACTCACCCTTAAGAGTCCTCGACAGCTGACATAGTGATAGGATGGTTACAGAGTTACTGCCCATTCACAGTTCCAGTTGCTACATTTGAAGCATCAAATGAAGCCAAATTAATGAAGGCATACCCCTTGGAGTTGCCTGTGTTAAGTTCCTGCATAATATTGGGGGTTTGTAACAATATCTTAAAAGTACTGAACGTACAAAGCAGCTTCTCATCAATCCTTGGATCCAGGCTCCAGTGAAAGTATTGGCCCCTACACCCAGGTTTTTGTTGTAAACTGAGTCTTGTTCACTCATACCAGCATGTTCATAGTCTAAAAGGCATGGTCAGCATCTTCCTCATTCAAGAATACAACTCTATAGGCTTGGTGCTGCCCAGTGGCTCTATCCTTTGGCATGTATGTGGATGTTAACCACTGGCCCTGCTTGGATAAAGAATTCTCCACAGCAGTGTTTTTCTGAACCTTCTTGTCTGGACCCCACATGAACACCATGGTATACAGATTCAGGTCAGAGACAGCCATTGTGAAAAGGCTTCTACTGTTTCTATGCAATAGCTCAGTACCTCTGACCTTAGTAAATTATTCTTTTTTTAATATAATACTTTTATTGATATTTTGTATGTTTCATACATCATTTCTCAGTTCCATTTAGACATATTCCCCTTTCCCTGGCCCCCACCTCACCCCAGTTCATGCATTCTGCCATATATGTTCTCTATCTCTCAGTCTTTTAAAAGTTTTTTCTCTGCAGAGGTTTATTATTTGGGGCAGAATTTAACTGTATCAATCTGTTCTTTGACCCAGTCCTTTTGTTGTTGTTGTTCCCTCTCACTTGTATTGCTCCAGAATTATGTTCTCTGGGAATAAACTGTATGTTAACTCTGAAATATGTTTAAGAATTCACATTTTTCCTTTTAATTTTATATTACTCTAAAATATGAATACATATCTTCCAATCATATACATTAATTACCATGTCTGAAAATAAGTGTTAAATTAATTCTAGGGCTTATTAAGAGATTCACATTATAACATCACAGTTGCTTTCAGATAGAAAGAAATATAACAATAATGTTGCTCAGCTTGCCCTTCAAGTGGGGATTTGGTGCTAGCATCCACAAATAAGGGAAACCATTCCTGGAGCTGGGTGTGGTGTCACACACCTTTAATCCTAGCACTTGGGAGGCAGAGGTAGGTGGATCTCTGTGAGTTCAAGGCCATCCTGTTCTACAGAGCGAGTTCCAGGACAGCTGGGGCTACAGGGAGACCCTGTCTCAAAAAGACCAATAATAATAATAATAATAGTAATAAATAAGGGAAACCATTCCCCATTTTTTTGGGGGGGACTATGTTACTTCACTTAGCATAATGGTGAATTCTATCCATTTACCTGCAAAGTTCATGATGTCATCTTTCTTTACTGCTTCATAGAACACAATTGTGTAGATGTACCACATTTTTGCTATCCACTCATCTGTTGAGGGGTATTTGGGTTGGTTCCAGGTCTTCCCTATTGTGAAGAGAGCGGCAATAAACATAGAGGTCCATGTATCTTTGCAGTAGGATGAGTCTTGTGGGGTATATACCTAGGAGTGGTATGGGTGGGTCAGTTGGTAGGCTCATTTGGAGTCTTTTAAGGGTTCTCCACACTGCTTTCCACAGTGGTTGTATGACTTTACATTCCCACCAGTAGTGGATGAGTGTCCCCTTTCCTCAAAACCTCTCCAGCATTTGGTGTCTTTTGTTTTCTTGATTTTAGCCAGTCTTATCAGAGTGAGATAATATCTTAGAATGGTTTTAATTTTCATTTCCTTAATTATTAACAATATTGAACACTCTTTAAGATGTTTCTCAGCCATCTTTACTTCCTCACTGGTGAAGTCTCTGTTCAGCTCTTTATTCCATCTTTTGAGTGAGTCATTTGTTTTCTTTCTTCTTTGTCTTTTGAATAGTTTATATATTCTGGATGTTACTGCTCTGTCAGATGTATCAGTGGTGAAGGTTTCCTCCCAGTCTGTGGGTTTTCTCTTCACTTCCTTGATTGTTTCTTTCACTGTACAGAAACTTTTGAGTTTGATGAGGTCCCACTTTTCAGCTGTTGACCTTATTTCCTGCATAGCTGCTATTTGATTTAGAAAGTCTTTTCCTACTTCTATGTCTTGTAGATTGCTACCAACATTTTCTTCTATCACCTTCAGAGTTTTGGGTTTCATATTGAGGTCCTTGATCTACTTGGAGTCATTTTTGTACAGGGTGAGAGGTACAGGTTTAATTTTGTTCTTCTACAAATGGTGATCCAGTTTTGCCAGCAGCATTTGCTGAAGATGCTATCTTTCCTCCCATGAGCTTTTTTGGCCCCTTTATTGAATATGAGGTGGCTGAAATTGTATGAGCTCAAGTTTGGATCTTCAATTTTGTTCCATGGCTCAATGGGTCTGTTTTTGTGCCAGTACCAGGCTGTCCTTATGACTATAGCCCTGTAATCTTGAAGTCTAGTAAGGTGATCCCCCAGTTTCTTATTTTTTGCTCAGGGTTGCTTAATCAATAAATGTCATAAAATACATAAATGGACTGAAAGACAAAAATCACACAGTCATCTCAATTGATGCAGAAAAAGCCTTTGACAAGATCCAGCATCCCTTCATGTTTAAAGTTCTAGAGGGAATTGGACCTAAGGGAACATTCTTCAATATAATCAAAGCCATATACAACAAACCCACAGCCAACATCATCCTAAATGGAGAATAATTAGAAGCATTCCCCTTAAAGGCAGGAACCCAGCAAGGTTGCCCCATATTACCACTCGTCTTCAACAGAGTGCTTAAAATGCTAGCTAGGGCAATAAGGCAAGAAAGGGAAATTAAAGGAGTACTAATTGGAAAAGAGGAAGTCAAGCTATCCCTTTTTGCTGATGATATGGTCGTTTACCTGAGGGATGCTAAAAACACTCCACCAGAAAACTCCTAGAAATGATTAAGAGTTTCAGTAAGCCAGGTGTGGTGGCGCATGCCTTTGATACCAGCACTCAGGAGGCAGAGGCAGAAGCAGAGGCAGGTGGATCTCTGTGAGTTCAAGGCCACCTTCCTGGGAACTAACCTAACCAAAGACACCAAAGATCTCTAAAAAAAAAAAAAAAAACCCTGAAGGAGACTAAAGATGACATCAAAAGATGGAAAAACCTCCCATGCTCATTGATTGGAAAAATTAATATAGTAAAAATGTCCATTCTGGGCTGGAGAGATGGCCTAGCAGTTAAGAGCGCAGACTGCTCTTGCAGAGGACCCGGATTTGATCCCCAGCACCCACATGGTGGCTAAGAGCTGTCTGAAATGCCAATTCCAGGAAAACTCCAGTTCCAGGGGAATCTGACACCCTCTTCCGACCTCCTCGGCATTGCACGACATGGGTGCACAGACCTGCATAGTACATTCATACACATAGAGAAAAATAAGTATAAAAAATTTAAAAATATATAAAAAATGTCCATTCTACCCAAATTAATATACAGATTCAATGTGATCCCAATTAAAATCTCCCCTGAGTTTCTTTACAGACTTGGAAAAAAATCCTTAAATTCATATGGAAAACCAAAAGACCCCAAATAGCTAAAGCAACCCTGAGTGAATTATTCTTTTTTAAAAATATTTTATTTATTATTTTTATTTTATATGTATGAGTGTACTGCCTGCATGAATGTAAGTGCACCATGTACATTGACCATGGAGGTCAGAAGAGGGCGTTAGATACCCTGGAACTGGAGTCAGACAGTTTTTAGCTATCATGAGGTGCTGGGAATTGAACTTGGGGGTGTTCTAAACCACTGAGCCATCTCTCCAGTACTGAATAATTCTTTTAGTGTTGAATTTGTTCTGATAATATTTGTTGAGGATTTTTACATCTATGTTAATCAGGGCACTTGCTTATAATATTTAATTCAATCTCCTTATTCATAATTGGTCTGTTCAGATTTTATATTTCTTCTTGATTGAGCCTAGTTGTTATATATTTCTAGGAATTTCTTTTCTCCCCCACCCTGGAGAGAAAAGATTTATTTGAGCTACCATTTTGAACATACACAGTTCTTCCATGCAGCCATGCAGCCATGCAGCCATTCAGCTCCAGGGCAGCAGAGTACAAGGTGACTACTTGTTACATCTCAGTGAGGCAGAGAGCAGTATTCTCTTTCATTTATCTTAGTCTGGCTGAGAGAGAGTTTGTTCATTTTGTTATCTTTTCAAAGAACCAACTCTTAATTCCATTTATCTTTTCTAGTGTTTTTCTAGTCTCAATTTCATTTATTTCTGCTCTGGTCTTTATTATTGTGTTATTTGTACTGATTTTGGTCTGAGTTCTTCTGTTTGTAGTTCCATGAAATGTGACATTATTTATTTAAGCAGCTCCTCCTCCTCCTCCTTCTCTTTCTCCTCCTCCTCCTCCTCCTCCTCTTTCTCCTCCTCTTTCTCCTCCTCTTTCTCCTCCTCCTCCTCGCTCCTGCCCTCCTCCTCCTCCTCCTCCTCCTCCTCCTCCTCTTTCTCCTCCTCCTCTCTTTCTCTTGGGTTTATTTCTGAGATGGAAAGTAGAACATGGGGGAAATGGGGAAAAAATTAAAAGCAGAGCGTCTAGGTGGAAATTAGAGCTACAAATTCAGTCAAAAGTCCTAGAGATAGATAAAGAGCTATGGATTATGTAACTCTGAAGAGAGAGCCACATTGTCATCCATGTTAATGATGCCTCTAGAATTGTGCATAACTGTGCCTTGGGGAGAGATTTAAAATACATTTTATTCATACCAATTTCTGCTTCTTGAATTTGGCAGCACTATTTCAAAACTTATGCTGTAATGCAAGGATCAAGGTTCACAAGGAAGACAAGGGGAGAAGGTACCTCCTCACTACATCTCCTGGCTTTAGTTGGCATCAGAATAGGAAAGGCTCAGAGAATGCTGTGAACCAGAATTTTAGCAGTAGCTCTGTTACCATCAACAACAGTGTAAGAATAGTGTGTGTGTCCTAGGGCAGGAAGACGTGGACAATATGGTAGAACAAGAAGGTCTGTTGAGAGAACAGTACATTTTGCTTCATAAAGAGAATAGAGAAGTCTAACATGCAGTGACATACATTTGGATCATTTAGGATGGTGGCTTGAATTACCAACAGAAGTTTTTATGCAGCTAGTTGTATAAAAATCTAGATGGAACAGAGCCTCAACCACTCATCCATGAGCTCAGTAATTCAATGAATATTTCTGTGTACTCTATTTTATTAACCATCACTGGCTATGATTTTTGATGTTGCTCTTTTGTAAGTTTTTAAAGAGGAAACCATCAAATCATTATATTTTGTGTGTATATGTGCAGAGATGTACATGCATATTCTTTTTTGTTTATTATATTTTAAGGGATTCACAACATAAGAGCACAGTTGTTTTCAGATCACATTAACGTTGCTCAGTTTGCCATACAATTAGGTAATTGGCACTAGCATCCACAGATGAGGGATACCATTTGTCATTTGTTTTTCTGGGACTGTGTTACTTCACTCAGCATGATATCTTCTAGTTCCAGCCATTTACCTGCAAAGCTCATGATGTCATCTTTCTTTACTGCTGCATAGAACTCTATTGTGTAGATGTACCACTTTTTCTCTATCCACTCGTCAGTTGAGGGGCACTTGGGTTGGTTCCAGCTCCTTGCTATTGTGAAGAGAGCTGCAATAAACATGGTTCTGCATGTATCTCTGCAGTAAGATGAGTCTTGTGGGCTCATGCCCAGGAGTGGTATGGCTGGGTCAGGTGGCAAGTTCATTCCAAGTCTTCCAAGGGTTCTCCACACTGCTTTCCATAATGGCTGTACGAGTTTACATACCCACCAGCAGTGGATGAGTGTTCCCCTTTCCCCACAACCTCTCCAGCACTTGGTATCATTTGTTTTCCTGATCCTAGCCAGTCTTATTGGAGTAAGATGATATCTTAAAGTGGTTTTGATTTGCATTTCCTTAATTATTAATGATGTTGAACACTTCTTATGATGTTTCTCAGCTATCTCTAACTCCTCACTTGTGAAGTCTCTGTTCAGCTCTTTGCTCCATCTTTTGAGTGGGTCATTTGTTTTCTATCTTCTTTGTTTTTTGAGTAGTTTATATATTCTGGAGATCAATGCTTTATCAGATGTATCTGTGGTGAAGGTTTCCTCCCACTCTGTGGGATTTCTCTTCACTTCCTTGATTGTTTCTTTTGATGTACAGAAGCTTTTGAGTTTAATGAGGTACCATTTGTCAATTGTTGACCTTAATTCTTGCACAGCTGCTGTCTGATTTAGGAAGTCTTTTCCTACACTTAGTACATGCATATCCATGTGTACACAGGTGCACAATGTTGCATGTGGTGGATTGCATGCATGTGTGTGCTTGTGCATGTGAAGGAACATCAACCGCATGTTTTGTCCTTCAGGTGCCAGCCACTTTGTTTTTTTGAGGTAAGATCTCTTGCTGAGCAGAGTGGACTAGTTGGCCAGCAGGTACCAGGGACCTGCCCATCTCTTCTTCTCCTGACTAGGATTTTTTTTTTAAATGTGGGTTCTAGGGATCAAATCAGGTCTCCCTACTTGCATGGCAAACACTTTACTGTTGGGTACTGTCTTCACCTCACTGAGTCATTCCTGTTGCTGCGTGTTCACGACTCATCAGTGGTCCATGCCAACCCCAAGTGTGTGCCATCCAAACATTCTTTTCTGTTGATCAGAGATGATGTCTAGACACAGGGGTCTGTTTTCCAGCCTGCCATGACATTTTGCTTTAATCATTGACAGTCATGCTAAGAAGGTTCAGTCTATTGTTTGGCCGTTGTGTTTGAGTGGGACAGTACAGAAGCAGTAGCATTTACAATGGAGGAGAGCTGTCCACTTTATGGCTGACTAGGAAGGAGCTTTCCCTTCTTTTATGATGAATATGTTTTTTGCTATCACTTCTGTCTTAGAACTCAGAACTGCTTTTTAAATACATTGTTCCCAGCCGGGCATGGTGGCGCCTGCCTTTAATCCTAGCACTTGGGAGGCAGAGGCAGGCGGATCTTTGTGAGTTCAAGGCCAGCCTGGTCTACAGAGTGAGTTCCAGGCCAGCTGGGGCTACATGGAGACCCTGTCTCAAAAAGACCAAAAATAAATAAATAAATAAATAAATAAATAAATAAATAAATACATTGTTCCCATATTCATCTGTCTCAAGATATGCCTTTTTTGAGACAGGGTCCTCCTATAGTCCAAGCTGGCCTGGAACTCACTATGTAGACCAGGCTGGCCTTGAACTCACAGAGATCTGCCTGTCTCTGCCTCCCAAGTGTTGGAATTAAAGATCTGAGCCACATGCCCAGCTTCTAGATATATTTGTTTAACTTTTAATTGTGTGTGTGTGTGTCTGTGTGTGTGTGTGTGTGTGTGTGTGTGTGTCTGTGTGTCATGAGTGTGTGTGCCTGTGGAGGCCAGTAGAGGGCATCAGATCCCCTGGAGCTGGAGTTACAGGGGTTTGTGAATCACTGATGTGGGAGGTAGGACCCAGACTTTTACCCTTGCAAGGATATACACACATTTAACCACTGAACCCCTCTACAGGACTCAAGATATATATTAATTTCCTTTTGCGTTTGTGGATGATACTGGGAATTGAACCCAGATGTATCAATAAAATGCTCTACCTCCTAAGGTATGTTCCCAGATCTTTTTTTTTTTTTTTTGTCTTTTTGAGACAGGGTCTCCCTGTAGCCCCAGCTGTCCTGGAATTTGTTCTGTAGACCAGGATGGCATTGAACTCACAAAGATCCACCTGTCTCTGCCTCCCAAGAGCTAGGATTAAAGGCATGCACCACCATGCCCGGCTTGTTCCCAGATCTTAAATTTTCTTTTTTACTTCTTTGATCTACTGGTGGTTCAGAGGCATCTTGTTTAAAAACTCCCACTTCTAAAAACAAACAATGAACTCCTGCTTCAGATGGTTTCCAGTTTCCTTCCATTATAGTCAGAAAATGCATTTGACATGATTTCAGTCTTCTCAATTTATTGAGCCTTATTTTGTGGCCTAACATCATTCCTGAAGGATGCTGTGTGTGTGCTTCAGAAGGACATGCATTCTGCCACTGTTGTGCATGTCTGACTGATCCATTCGGTCTAAAATGCTACTCAATTCAACTGTTTGCCTATTGACTTCCTGACCAGATGAACTGTCTATTGTTAGAAATGGATTATTGAAAGCCGGGCATGGTGGTACACGCCTTTAATCCTAGCTCTTGGGAGGCAGAGGCAGGCGGATCTTTGTGAGTTCAAGGCCAGCCTGGTCTACAGAGCAAATTTCAGGACAGCTGGGGCTACAGGGAGACCCTGTCTCAAAAAGATCAAAAAATAAAAAAAAGAAAAAGAAATGGATTATCGATATCACAAATCACTGTATTCTACTCTTACTCTTCCAATCAATTAATAGTTGCTTTATTATACTTAGGTGTCCTGATAATAATAAATTGATCTTTTATTATAATATAATGATCTTTCTCTCTTTTTTTAAAAATCAAAGTTCATTTTATGTGATACCAATATAACATTTACCGACAATATCTTTTTCCACCTCCTTGGTGTCTATTTTGTCTTTGAGGTTAAAGTGAGCCTCTGGGGCAGGCACCATGTTTTGGGGTCTTGCTGTTTTTTCCTCGGATATTCTGAGACTTTTGATTAAATAATTTAATTCATTTACATTTAACATAATCATTAATGTGTAAGAACTGTATTGGCATGCTTTTGAGTCTGTGTGCTGCAATAGATTGGAGCTAGGACATTGAACATGGGAGCCACGTGTTCTATCACTGAGTCAACATCCTGGGTGCTGTGGGCATTTTCTTTACATCTTAGCTCTTTTTTTTTTTTTTTGGTAGTTTTTCATTCATCTGTCGTAATCTCAAGCCATTTCTGTGTGATTTGTTATGTTTCTGTTGTGGGATGCTTTGATTCCTTTCTCTTTGTTGTTTGTCTTTCTACCAGAGGGGAATTTTTCTTTAGTTTTGTTTTGTTTTTCATTGTGGTTAACCCGAGGCTTATAGAAACCATCCTACAGTAGTTACAATGTCCTAATTTAACTTTACAAGCTCCACATTTTATGCTGTTGATGCAACGTCCTATTCATTTTTATTGTGCACATGTCAAGTGACTGTTTATAGCTAAATGTTTAATATCCCTGTCTTTAGACTCATATTAAGAGTGATTTATGTACCACTTTTGTAATATTAGCATTTTCTGAATTCAACTATGTATTTATCATATGTTCTCATTTGTTACTTATTGTTCTATTAAAGAACATTTTTAGCATTTCTCATAAGACTAAAATAATGAACTCCTTCAGAATTTGTCTGTCTTTGGAATGTTTTAATCTCTTCCTTTCTGAAGGACAGCTTGGCTAGGTATACTATTCTTGATTTGTCTTTTTTTCTTTCTTTCAACACATTGAATATGTTGTCTCACCTCCTTGTAGCCTGCAAAGTTTTGGTTGAGAAGTATACAGAAAGTTGTATGTGATGGTTTCTCCTCTATTCCTGTTTTCAAGCATCTCTCTTTGCCTCAGCCTTTTCTTCATTTAATTATAGCATGCATCAGAGCGTCCTTCCACTTTGTCTCTGCCTTTTCTTTGAGGGACCCTCATTCTTCATACTCATACGTTTGGTGATATCCTGTACATAAATCCTTTATGTTTTTGTCACTCTTCAATTTATTTCTTTTTGTTCTTCTAATTGCTCATTTCAAATGATTTGTCTTTGAGTTCACTGATTCTTTCTTCAGCATAATTGGGTCTGCAATTGAAACTCTACAACAGATTTTTCAGTTCTATTATTGTAACCTTCAGTGTCAGAATTTCTGTTTGTTATTAAAAATAACATTTTTGTTCATTCATTGTTTTCCTAACTTCATTTGTCTGTGACTCACTGAGTTTCTTTCTTTAAGATCATTACTTTGCATTCTTTTTGTGCATTGCCATTTCTTCGTAACTTTCTTTTGGTGGTCTCATGTTTGTCTGCTTCTTCGTTATCCATGTAGCCTGCGCTGATTATGCATTTGAAGGAACAGCCCCCTTTTCACTCTGTAATTGCTGTTTTTAGAAAGAAGCTAAAGGTGTTTTAGTTGGATTTTTAGCTTAGAGGATTGCCACTGGGATCACAATTGAGGAGGGTTGGCTCCAGGTCAAGAGGCAGGGTCTACAGTGGAAGACCATGGTTGGCAGGCCTATTCCCAGGGCTCTAGAGAGTGTGTTCTCTGCTCCCTGGATAGAGTCCTTTAGGATCTGGATGGAACTGGGGCTATGATGAGGGTCCCATTAGAGTACACAGACAGTGATCTTGTTACTAGGTGTACTGTCATTTGGGCTCCCCCCCCCCCAGGTCTCTGGAAGGCCCCTGTTAGATCACTGGTTATACTATCAGTGATCATGGTAGAACTGGACTAAGGCCATGACTGAGATGGACTGGAACTGAGACACAGCACGACTGGGAGCTGTGGCTCACTGCCACTACCCAACATCAAGAGAGTCTCATACCACATGTCACTAGTGGGGAGAAGATAAAAATTTGAAGAATGGTTTCTACTGAATGTATTACTATCATACTACTGTATACTTGAAAATTGTCGAGTCATTACTGGAGCCTGAGAACTATCTATAAAGATAATAAATTTAGCATATAAGAAGTAGATAAATGAGGAATGGTGATGGGGCAGAAGAAAATTGCTAGTTATTGTGTCAAAAGAAATTCTTATCTTTAGAGGGTGGAAATAGAAGCATTTAATCAGGCATTGGAAATCTACTACCTGAGGTGCTCAGGACCCTGACATGGGGTCACTCTGAAATTATCATATATACATTCCCAGAGGAATTTGCAGAAGTCTAATCTACACCATCAGACACCATATGTATGATAAAATGTTAGATGTTAGCACAGATTAGAAGCATTTTATTTCAAGTCATGGCGTGTTTCCTTATTAAATGTCATCCATGTAGAATTAGCAGCTATTGAGTTGTTATTTCATTGAAATTTCTTAAAATTTTTTTGGTGTTTTTGAGGCAGGGTCTTCTGTAGTCCCAGCTGGCCTGGAACTTGCTCTGTAGTCCAGGCTGGCCTTGAAATTACAGAGATTTGCCTGCCTCTGTCTCCTGAGTGCTGGGATTAAAGGCATGCACCACCACACCTGGCCCTAATTGTTTTAAATAAAAAGAAAAATACCTCAATGGTAAAGGAAGTAATTCTCACACAGGGAGGACTTAAACTCCAGCAATCATCTTTTTCTTTTTTTTGGAAGAAGATGATGGTTTACATAAGCACTTATCTCTTGCATTGAAAAAAAATGTTGTTTTTGACAAGAAGTGTTTTCTGACACTTAAGATTTATCAATCTTTTGATAAAATTGAATCAAAAGCTCGTCATAAACTAATATTTTTAGCTCCAGGACTAACATTTATAGGGAACAGTATATGAATTTGGTTTATTTCATATATTTAAAGTTTTCAGGGGTTGGAAGATGGCCTAGCAGTTAAGAGCGCCCACTGCTCTTGCAGAGGACCCAGGTTCGATTCCCAGCATGCACATGGTGGCTAAGAACCGTCTTTAACTCCAGTTCCAGGGGAATCTGATGCCCTCTTCTGACCTCCGCAGCACTGCACGACACGGGTGCACCAACCTACATGCAGGCAGTACACTCATACATATACAAAATAATAAATAAATTAAAAAATAAAGTTTTCAAAAGCCCTCTTTATAGATGAAAAAACTGAGGCTCAGAAAGGTTGAATGGACAACTGACATTCTTATGTTAAAAGCCAAGTTTCAAATCCAAGTCTGTATGTTTCTCTGACAGCTTCCTAGGTTGTCCAAGGTGATCCTTACTCCATATCTTGAAGATAGTTGCATAGATATGCTAACTTTACAAATGCCAAGCGCCAACTCTGTTCACACAAGCTTTTAGAATGACAATTGCAGGTGGTGTTGGCAAGGTACACATCCCATCAGTACCCCATCTACTTTGAACACAGACTGTGCAGGCTCCTTGGAATAATAGTAGCAGCAACTCTAACATCTTACATCTATATAACACAGAACACCTTGCAATGAGCTCTCTCACATTTTCTTTATACATTTACATCTAGACTTATACATACATAGGTTTCAACTTCAATGTCATTTCCAATGACTGGTTGTGGCTGTTTGGAATTCTGGGCTGCAAAGAACTCTCGAGATTTGTAAGAGTGAGGGCTATGAAAGAAAAAAAAAATGACTCGTCCATGGTCACATACATGGGCAAGCTGAGACCAAAGCTCAAGTTTCTTCCAATCCGTTGTCACTGGTATTAAACAGTATTACATAGGGAGACATTAATAACTTTGGTTTAGCTTTCAAAAGGATTAAAAGTGATTATAAAGTTCTGAGCTCAATAATGCTTAATCTGGAGCAAAATTGGATGCTTTATACAACACAATGCAAATAAAATTTGCTAAACTCTCGAACAGGCATGTAAGAAGGGCCGTAGGTATGAGTCCTGTCGCGTGCACATATTATAAGGATGAGATAGAGACATGCTGAGCTACCTTCAGCTGTGTTGTTTTGTTATTTGGATGATGATTTCTGGAAAGCGTAAGCTCAAAACTGTTTCATGGGCTGGAGAGATGGCTCAGTGGTTAAGAGCACTTCCTGATCTTGCAGAGGACTGCCTGTAATGTCAGTCCCAGGGGACCCAGCACACTCTGGCCTCCACTAGCACATATGTGGTACACATAAACTTACATAGGCATACACACATACAGAAATAAAAATAAATCTTTTTTTTTTAAAACCTCTATTTCAAAAGCCAAGAACTTTTGTGTAGTGCCAGTGTGGACTGAAACATGACATGAGATAGCACATCAAGCCTTCAAGACGACACACTAATACCTGTCACCAGCCCTTTAGCTAACAGAATTTCCAGCATATGATGGGGACACATTCAGCTTCTGAAAGAATTTTACTAGTATAGTCTGTATGCAAATTACTATTAAAATATAAGAGAAAATTAGCAATTATACATATGCAAATAGTGACACGGAAAGGGCCTTTGAGAATGATAGCAAAATCCATCTGGTTGTTAGAGCTTATTCCAAATAAAAGTTATTTAGGCTACAAAACCATTCACCATCCTGAGCCATGTGAAGAATAGCTAGGCAGCAGAGAGGCTGTATTGTCCCCAGTGTAAGCCAAGGTCCAGACACTGTAACCATGCTCTCCTCAGTTAGAAGTGGTATCTTCGAATAAAAAAAGACAAGAAGGTAGGTATTATAGTCAGCTGGGGCCATCTAAGGCCAAACAGCTTTTTCTTCCAGTTGGAGCAACTTGCCTGACTACACGATACTGAACACCCTGAGCAGTTGAGTGGCAGTGTACCCCACCCTACTACTTAGCCCGAGTCACCTCTGAGAGAGCAGACAGGGATTTCTTATAGCTTTTACAGCTGCCTTTGTTGGTTGTTTCCAAGGTGACAAAGTATTCTGTCCTTTGCTGTAAATAAAGACAGGAGCAAAGGATCTGACCCTTTTCTTCTCCACTGCCAGCTTCTGTCCAGTGGCACGCTTTTTGGGAGTACACATGTGAAAGCCTGCTTCCTGGACTCACCCTTCCTTCCTCCCTCCCTCCCTCCCTCCCTCCCTCCCTTTCTTTCTTCCCTCCCTTTCTTTCTTCCCTCTTTCTCTCCCCCTTCTTCCTCCCTTCCTCCATCCCTCCCTCTCCCCCTTCTTTCTTTCATATGTTTTATATGTACATGAAACTTTATGTCAGCCATGCAGCTTTGTAGCTAGGTCTTTCTGTTCTCGCACCTACTACATCCCCCAAATATTTTCAAAGAAGAAAGGGAATGCATTCAGATACTGTTGGCGGCAGGCAGCTGTATTATGTGCCCTCAACTAGTCACCGAGTATCTATTATCCTAAGCCATTGGCAGGTTTGGGCCAAATGCATTATCAAAAGTGGCATGTGTCATGACTGAGCAATGAAGAATCATTCTCATGGTTTCATCACTGTTCCCCTCTGAGCCCCTGCCCTGAGGATGGAACATCTTAGGTTGAGACTGCTCCTGGATCTCAAAATGAAGAAGATGTATAATAAAAATGAGAAATTAAACTGTGCTATAGACACAAGCCTGCGGTGTTTGGGATGTGTTTGCTACTACAGCAGAATCTAGCAAGCACTGACAAGGCAAATGCCTGTGGGGGCTTGGGAGATTGCTTGGTCAGTAAAATGCCTGCCATGCAAGTATGAGGATCTGAGTTTGGATCTCCAACACCGGTGTAAAAGCCGGACACCAAAGTATGCATTTGTAACTCCAGATCTGGGGATGAGGCAGAGATAAGCAGATTCCAGATAGTGGCTGGCTAGCCTAGCCAAATCAGTGAGCTCCAGGTTCAAGGAGAGATGCTGTCTCAAAATAAGGTGAAGAGGGCTGGAGAGACAGCTCAGCAGTTAAGAACACTGTCTGCTCTTGCAGAGGACCTGGGTTCAGATCCCAGCACCCAAACGGCAGCCAACAACCATCTCTAACTCCAGTTCCAGGGCATCTGACACCTTCTTCTGGCCTCTGTGGTCATAGCTGAACACGGGTGCACTTACATACATGCAGATAATACACTCCTACACATAAAATAAAAATAATGAATAAAATATTTAAAACAATAAGGTGGACGGTGATGGAGGAAGACACCAGTGTCAGCCTTTAGCCTCGACGCACAGTGCACACACATGCACAGCCACCTGCAGAGATATGCATGCACTCACATGAATATACACCCATAGACCCCCCCACACACAAATATTTGTAAACACAAGACAGAGGAAGTGGAGACACCATCGAAGTGGAGCAGGCATTTGGGTCTCCAATTGTGAGTCTGCTTCTAGGTCTTCTTTTCTTCCAAGCATCTGGGTCATTGCTACCTCACTTGCTGGCTTTTAAGAGAATATCAGAAAATTCAGATTTTGATGTGAATTTCACCAGTTTTCCAATGTTCCAAATAAGTTCAGGGCAGATATTACATAGTCTACAGTCTAAATCAGGCATCAGACTCCAGCTTGTGACCTATGTCCTGTGCTGTAACAAAACCAGGCTCTCATTTTCTAGTACCATTCTCAGCTCTTCCCTCTGGCTGTCACCTTCACTATGCTCCCCCTTCCCCTTTCCTCCCGTCTAGAGTAACCGTCCTGATCTTGCAGTCTGTACTGGATTTAGCACCTCACACAAAGCTCTGCTCTACTTCTCTCCTTATGCATGCGTGTTACTCTTTTGGCACCCAGGCAGTTAGAAGCCATAACTTGGACTTTTTGGCCTGCTTATTGCATTGCAGACATGAAAGGCACACAATTAATGTTGTTTTTATACCAATAGCTTGTTGGTTTGAATGAACACCTACTGTCAGTTATCTGCTTCTGAGCTTCTTGAAATCAAATACTGAGTCAGAAGGAGGCAGACTGTAGGCATTTAATTGCCCGTGTCTGTCACAGTACAGCTCATTAGCAAATATACACTGGGATTTGAAAGCTATACGCCCTACTCTTGATAATCCTGGGCTTCTTTGTAAATTAAATTCTGCTTGTATACAATTAGGGAAATAATGTCATTGTTAATCCAGTTCACCAGAGATCATGTTAGACTTTAGGTATCTTGTTAAGCTCCTGTTTCAACTTATTTTGTACCCCAACAACCAAAAGGAATTATAGCATTCCATTTAATTAATTAATTAATTAATTAATTTAGTTACTTACTTACTTACTTACTTTTATGTGTATGAGTCTCTTACCTGCATGGATATAAGTGTACTCCTGCATGCGATTTCCATGGAGTCAAAAGAAGGTGTTTGATCCCCCGGAACTGGAGTTATGGATGGTTGTCAGCTGCCATGTGAGTGCTGGGAACCAAACTCAGGTCCTCCGAAAGAGCAGCCAGTGCTCTTAACCACTGAGCCATCTTTCCAGCCCCTCATCTGAGTTCTTAAAGAAGAAAATTAAAAGGTTTAAGTTGCTCCAGGTGTGGTGGCACATGCCTTTAATCCCAGCACTCAGGAGGCAGAGCCAGGTGGATCTTTGTGAGTTCAAGGCCAGCCTGGTCTACATAGTGAGTTCTAGGACAGCTGGAACTACAAGGAGACGCTGTCTCAAAAAGACCAAAAAAAAATGTTTAAGTTGCTAAGACATCCTACATTCTTTCAAGGGTGGGGAGGATTCCAATGTGCTCCCTAACCATGGCAGTGTTTTTGGTGAACCTCAATGTAAATTTCAGTGAACAAATGAATTGATGAAATACTATGACATTTCTCTGGCTTAGAAACATTTAACTCTGACCACCATGCCTGCCCTCTCATCACTCACATTTCTTTAACTGCCTAGTTTTATGCAGTGCTGGGGAGGGAACTCAGGGCATGTTGCACACTATGTAACAATTCATACCGATGGAAACACCTCTCCAGCACTAAAGCATTCTGTTCTAATGATCCTCATAATTTTTTCTAAAAACCTAATTTAAACTCTAGGAAATCTAGCTCTTTAATTAGCAAGTGTTTAGAATAAATTATTTCTGACACAGTATTTCAAAAATTAACTGTTTAGTACTTATGTGAAAGGGGACTAAATAGTACCCAAAGGTATTAAACCAATTACTAGAAAACACAAGACTGGATCTATACTAGAACAAAGCACTTGAAAGTGAATCACTTCCCTTTGGCAACTGAAATTAATTTAAACAACCCCCTCTTCCCAAGGTTTTGTTTGACATTTCTTTCAAATGCCAATGAGGACCTCACTTTGTCAAATTAGATAAATCCAAGCTGCTGGTATTACATAGCTTTGAAACCATATGGCATGTGTCTAGGATGTTCTGGGATACTTGATGTCATGTAATTTTATCACTTTAATAAAAGGAATTTGTTAAATTTATAACTAAATATGAAGCTATTTTATATGTTCACAAGACTTCATATAGTTAAGTTCACAAGGAACAAAGCAGTCTGTATCATCATTCAGCTGAACACAGCCAGCACTCACATAGAGATGGCACGTCTGTCCCTAAATTAGTTCAAAGGGATGGATATGACATATCCTTGCTCGTATGTGTCCTGATTTCTTGTTAAAGAAAATAGGAGCGTCCTGTGAAAGAACAGAACCAAATGTCTAAATCAGAGCTGTTAGTCCCACTGCAGTTCAGTAACCTCTGGATTCTCTTTCTAGTCTCAGGAAGAAAATTTGTTATTAGATAAAGTTTGATTTATTAAAACTATGGAAAATCACTTTGTGGGTTTTATTATTTTGACAATGGTGAATCCCCGTTCTTTTATTTTTATCCTAGGCAGTAATCACTTTTAAACAAAGATGTTCCTCTAGACATCTGTCTTAGTCCACTCTCTGTTGCTATAATCAAATTTCTAAGACTGAAAAAAGCAATTCATTTTGGCTCATAGTCCTGGAGGATAGAAAGTCCAAGTGTGGAAAGCTGAAGAGAGAAAACACAGTGAGAGATCTGGCTTTATAACAAGCTGCTCCTGCAGTAACTAATCTAGAACCCAGGCTTGTGAGAAAACATTAATTCCTTTTACTGACCTCAACATCTGCTAAAGGTGCCAGTTGCGAACACAACACAATGGCAGTCAAATTGAGACAACCATATTCAAACCATTACAATGTCTTCATTTATTCATTTGCTGCACGTGTACACTGTGCTCCCTATGGACAAGACCTTGATTGGGCTCTGTGAAAACTTCCAAGTTGTATGTGACCCTTTTCTGTCCTTGAGGAACTCTTTGTCCAGAGGGAGCAGGATCCCCTTAGGGATCTCTGCATTTGGGACAGACACTTCAGTTTTGTGAGGTGGGTGGAGAAGCACTTACAGACAGCTTTACAGAGAGACCATGAAAGCCTTTCAACTCTGCTCTCCTAACGTGATGGAGAGGGGGAAGATAGCGCCAAGTCTGGCAGGTACTTGTTCACACTGTAAAAGGATGATGAATCTTTTTTTTTCCTGGTTGTAAAAGCTTCCTAACATGCCTCCCTAATGCAACTCTGGCTACAAAATAACTCAAGAGGAAAGAGCCCAGTTGTCCACCACATCTCTCCTCCCCCTGTCATCTCTGCAGCCCGATCATCTCACAGACACACCAGCTTCCCTGGATACCCTCCCCCACACTGGCCTCTTGGCTGGGATGTTTTTAGAACCAGAGCGCAACCCAAGCTTGATCCCCTTCCATGCTGAACAGGGATGCCATGAGTTGTCATGGAACAGAGATGAGCCTACTGGCCGACAGGACAGGATAAATAGGACAAGAGAACTTGGTTTTCTGGGAAATGACAGTTGGCACACGCTCGCGTTACTACAAGACACTCAACAACCTTGACATTTGCTTTTGTTTTTAAAAAGGAAATAATGGCTGATCTATAATACTGACATGAGATGAGTACGTCCTTTCAACATGATCTGGAGCTGGCCACTGTCCCGTGGTCCACCAGCTAGGAAGAGAATCTTGAAGTTGGAAAATGTGTTCTTTCTTACTCTGGAAGTATACAACAGGCCTCCTGGCCAAAAGGAGAGTACTTTTGCTGTACAAGCCCAAGTTAATTGATAATTAAAATGGCCTCTCTGCAGCAATAGTGCATCAGAACAGTGTCATGATAGAAATCTTTGAAAAGTGAAAAGGAAGAAGTGAAAGAGTGTGATTGAAAAGGGAAATTAGGAAGATTCAGGCATAGGCAATTTGCTTAGACTGCAATATGTATCCTTCTCCAACTTCTACATAAGGCATTCCTAAACTTTATGCCTGGAAAATAGACCTTTAATAGGGAATGGATGGTCTTATGTACAAAATAAGGGTTTCATATTCAGAGGGTTGAAAACATTATAAGCACCATAATTTCACTCTGCCATTTAGGTAGAATCTTTAACCATCTACTATAAGCATCTTATTTTGGTAAATGTTTTATTTTTCTTTAAAATTTAACATATAGCTGACTATCTTTTAATTTATTTTTTATGTGTATGAATGTACTGTCTGCATGTAGGTTTGTGCACCCATGTCGTGCAATGCCTCGGAGGTCAGAAGAGGGAGTCAGATTCCCCTGGAACTGGAGTTAAAGACAGTTCTTAGCCACCATGTGGGTGCTGGGGATCGAACCCTGGTCCTCTGCAAGAGTAGTCGGTGCTCTCAACCGCTAGGCCATAATATATAGTTGACTATATTAATCCAATGGCTAAGGGTAAAAACTGACCACTTCAGCATACTGATGGCTTTCTGTTTCATCTAATGATGGTAATTTTGTCTCCTCTCTCCCTAAAAGAAGTATTTTCATTCTCTATTTTCCAGTCATTAAATAATTTACTATATACATCAAAATAAAATATATATACTCAATGGTACTATAACTTTTAGAATTAAAAAAATGTATCTATTGGCCTAGGAAAATGGCTCAATGGTAAAGCATCTGCTGTGCAAGCACAAGGACCTGGGTTTGGATGCTAGCACCTATGTAAAAAGTTGGGCATGGGGGCTGGAGAGATGGCCTAGCGGTTGGGAGCGCCGACTGCTCTTGCAGAGGACCCGGGTTCGGTACCCAGCACCCACATGGCGGCCGAGAACCGTCTGAGGCTCCAATTCCAGGAGAACTCCAGTTCCAGGGGAATCCGAGACCATCTTCTGACCTCCGCAGCATTGCATGACACAGGTGCACAGACTTGCATGCAGACAATACATTCATACACATACAGAAATAAATAAAATTAATAAAAAAAAAAAGTTGGGCATGGTAGAACATCAGTAACCCCAGACAGGCAGAGCCTGGGGGCTTGCTGGCCAGACAGCCTAGTGGAAACAGCAAACTCCAGGTGCAGTGAGATACCCTGTCTCAGAAAATAAGGTAGAAAGCAATAAAGGAGGACACTCAACATTGACCTCTAACCTGCTAGGATGTGTCCCTCCCCTATACCCCTCCATGTGCACCCACATGCATACTACACACACACACACACACACACACACACACACACACACACACAGAGCCTCATTAAACTTGCTATTCTTCTGCCTCAGGCTCCTGTGTAGCTGGGATTAAAGACCTGCAGCACAGACCCATTATTTGTTTGTAATTTTATTGTTTTTTTTTTTTTTTTTTTTTTTTTTCTTTTTGAAACAAGATCTCTTGTAGCTAAAGGGTGGTTTTGAACTTCTGATCCTTTTGCTTCCTCTTCCCACCACTGGGATTGCAAATGTATGCCAACACAGTGGGTCTATGTGTGACTGGGGATTAAAGCTAGGGCACTGTGCATGCTAGCCAAGCTTCCTACTAACCGAGCTGCATCCTCAGCCCCTTTCATTTTACTCTAGAGGTGTTTTCCCAGTTGCGTCATCCAACCCTTTAACTGAACATTCACGTACGCTTCCAATTTTAGCACTACTTGTTGTCTTGAATTCCTTAATTCTGTTACAATAATAGACATACTCAATGGAGGTTTTCCTTGTAAATCAGAACCACACATCTATTCACTGTTCTTCCAAAAGTTTTTTTGGACATCTATACTGTTGTCATTTTTTCTTCCATTTGTTTTCTATTCATCTGTATCTTATTCCATTCCTGTCATTTTAACTGAATTTTAGGAAGAATCAGTGATGATAGGATATGCAAATAACCATGTCTAAGTAGAAACCAACAATATTCTATATTTTTGTAAATTTAAAATTATTTAAGGTTGGTGAGATGGTTCAGAGGGTGGAGGTGCTTGTCACCTAAGCAGACATACTGATTTCAGTCCATGGAACCCACATAGAGGTAGAAGGAGAGAAATGACTCCACAAAGTTATCCTTTGACCTTCATGCATACATTTTTTTTTTAAGATAAAGGGTTAGGAGTGCACAGAGATTAGATCATGGATTTCACAGGACCACCTTAAGCACAGAACCTTCATAACAGAAAGGGAAGAGTGAGTTAGACTTCCAATAGAAAGCATAAAACAAGCCGGGCTTGGTGGCACACGCCTTTAATCCTAGCACTTGGGAGGCAGAGGCAGGTGGATCTTTGTAAGTTCAAGGACAGCCTGGTCTACAGAGTGAGTTCCAGGACAGCTGGGACTACAGGGAGACCCTGTCTCGAAAAGACCAAAAAAAAAGAAAGGAAGCCTAAAACTTAGACAAATCAACACTTCATAAACAAGGAGAAAAATCAATCAATCAAACAAACAACGAAGGCATCTGAAGGAGGCAAGCAAAGCAAGCCTTCAACACAGCAAAGAGGCATTTGGGATTCACATTGGAATACAGGCAAAGAGAAACCCACATGCCAGGGACACGACAAAGGGACAACATGGGAAAAGTGCAGGATAATTCAACACCAAGCTCTGCCAACACTATGGGAGATTCCTACAGTGGGATCCCCCTGGGGATGGCCCAGGACACAGATCTTAGAGGAACAATTGCGGACATATTCAAAAAAATCAAAGAATATAAAGAACAAGTCAGAGAACTAAGGAGAGAGAATGAAAAACTCAAGAAGGACCTAGAGAGAGACAATGACAAATTCCAGAAGGAAGTGGAAACACTGAAAAGATCCCATGTTGTAATAAAAAAAGAGACTGACCAGTGAAACAAAGAGCTACAGGAAGAGATTGAGAAGCTCCAAAAGGAAGTGGAAATACTAAAGAAATCACAAGATGAAATGAAAAAGGAAATCAAGCACTCATCCAATCAAGAGGAAAGCAGTGGAAAAAGCCTCAGGAGTAGAATGGAGGAAGCAGAACAAAGAATATCAGACCTGGAAGATAACACAGAACAACTAAAAACCTCAAATAAAGATTATGAAAAATTTAAAAATACACAAAAGTGGAACAACCAGGAATTGTGGGACACTATGAAAAGATCAAACCTCCACATCATAGGGATAGAGGAAGGAGAAAAATCCCAAGAGAATGACATTGATCAGATCTTCAATGGAATAATAGGTGAAAATTTCCCCAAACTAAAAAAAAAAAAAGAACAAACCAATAACAAAAACAAGAAGCACATAGAACTCCAAACAGACAAGATCAGAAAAAGAACACTCCTCACAAAGTATCAAGTTAAAATGCTAAGATGCCCCCAAAACAAAGACAAAATTCTGAAACCACAAGAATAAAACAAGTTACATATGCAGGGAAACCTAGTCAGAATTACAAACTGACTTCTCAGTGAAAACTAAGGAAAGCGAAGATAGAAGACGTGTGGAGCAAGCATTTCGTGTTAAAGGACCTATAGATGCCAACCCAGGTTACTATTACCCAGCAAAAATATTTGGGATATAGCTTGAAGGAAGCGAAAAAAAAATCTTCCCATGACATAAATAAGATGATTGAATACGATGTCCAGAAAACCAACCCTTCAGAGATATACTTGAAGCAATTGCAAAGGACAGAGAGAAAGAGCAACTATCTCCCCAGGCACCTAGAAAGAGAAATTAATAAAAGCATAACTGCTGCAGAAGTAGAAACCTAGACCAAAAATGCAAATGGATAATAAGGTGAAAGGAGCAGCAACACACATCTTTCAGTCATAACCTTAAATATTAAAGGACCTAACTCCCCAATCAAACAGACATTGTAGTCTGGGAGTTGGATTAGGAAACAGGAACACCTATATGCTGTCTACAAGAAACACAATCTCACTCTCAAGGATAGGCACCACCTTAAAGTTAAAGGGTAGGAAAAAAAATATTCCAAAACAAATTTAAAAAAGAGAAAGAAGGTTTTGCTATTTTTTTAATTTTTTAAATTTTATTTATTTCTGTTATTGTATAATGTACTGATTTATTTCTGATGTGTATCATGTGTGATGTACTGTCTGCACACAGGTTTGGCACCCGTGTTGTGCAATGCCGCAGACGTTAGAAGAAGTGTCGGATTCCCCCTGGAACTGGAGTTCTCCTGGAATTGGATTTTTCGACGATTTGGCTTGCCATGTGGGTGCTGGAATTGAAATTCCGGGTCTTCTGCAAGAGCGGTTGGTGCTGCTTAACCGCATAGGCCATCTCTCCATCCCAGGTGTTGTTAATTTTAATATCAGACACAAAATAGACTTCAAAGTAAAAAAATCGGAAGAGACAAAGAAGGCCATGCACATTTTTATCAAGGAAAAATTGACCTGTGAAGATTTCACATCATAATACTAATATATGCAACCAAACTCTGGTGCACCAATACTTTATAAAGACAATTCTCCAGGAACTTCAAGGCACAGATTAAAACGCCAATACACTCATAGTAGGGGACATCAATACCCACACTGAGCCCTTTGGACAGGTCAACCAGACAAAGAATAAGCAGAGAGACATCTGAACTGAATGATATGTTTGGTATATACCAAACAGACCTCATAGACATATTATGAATATTCCACCCAAAACCAAAAATGCACATGGAATTCCAAAAAATCACAAACTGTCACAAACCAAATTTCACAAATACAACAGAGAAAAAAAACTCCACAAATACAAAAATATTGAAATAATTCATGCATTCTATCAGACCACAGTGCAATAAAGCTCAATATCAACACCCAGGGATAAGCCCTACAATCTACAAGAATGCATGGAGACTAAACAACACTCTCCTAATAAGAAGGGTAAATGGAGAAATAAAGAAATAAGAAAAGCATTCCTGGATATTTCGAATGACAATGATAATGAACACAATAAAACCTATGGGATATTTTTAAAAGCAGTCCTAAGAAGGTAGTTTATAGCCCTGGGTGTTACATTAGAAAAACAGAAGAGCACAATGAATGATCTAACACTGCCAGTTTAAAAACACTGAGACAGAGACAACAACAAAGACCCTAAATGCAACAGACAGGAAGAAATAACAAAACTCAGACCAGAAATCAATGAAAAGAGAAAAAAAAAAGCATTACAAAAACATCAACAATCCAAAAGTTGGTTCTTTGAGAGAATAAACAAGATAGACAGAGTTCTCTAGCCCAGTTAACCAAAAAGAAAGAACAACTCCAAATCAATAGAATCTTTAATGAAAGGGAAAAATCACAACAGACAATTGAAAAATCCAGACAATCATACGGTAATATTTCAAAAACCTATAGCTCTACTAGTTTTGGAAAACCAGGAGAAATATGAATATCTGAAATCTGGAAAAATCAACAAAGTAACAAGAAGATTGACAGTCTTAAAAGACCATAATAATGGAAGAAATTGAAGATTAATAAGAAACCTCCCAACTAAAAAAAAGCTCAGGCCCAGATGTGATTTCACAGCAGAATTCTATAAAACAATTTAAAAAAGACTTACAACCATTATTTACTCAAATTGTTCAGAAGGATACAAAACAGAGGGAATTCTCCCAAATTCCTTCTATGAAGCCAGCATCACTCTAATACCAAAACCAGGCAAAGATACAACCAAAAAGGAAAAACTATAGACCCATCTCAGTAATGAAAACAGATGCAAAAATTCTCAACAAAAATACTTTGCAAACTGCATACAGACCCACTCAAGAAGATCATCCATCATGACCAAGTTGAGAATTCATACCAGAGATGCAGGGATGGTTCAACATACAAAATCAAATAAATATCATAAAAACATATAAATGGACTGAAAGACTAGAAAAACCACATGTGATCATTCAATTGAACAGGGAAAAAGCCTTGACTAAATTCCAGCATACACATCATGCTTAAGGTCCTAGAAGGACGCAGATTTGGTAGGGATCATTCCTTCAATGAATCAATTCATGATATAGAACCACAGTTGGATATCATCCATAGCAATTGGGGATAATGAGAAGCGGTAGTCCTCGCTCTGCCGGTTTAAAGGTAGGAACTCGACAAAGGCTGCCCCCAGTCACACACTCCTCTTCAAAATTAGTGGTGGAAAACTAGCTTGACTAGGGCAATAGGGCAAGAGAAAGGAAATTAAAGGAGTACTAATTGGAAGAAAGACGTAAGTCAAACTATCCCTATTTTGCAGAAGCATAAGGCATTGGTTACTTAAGGGATGTTAAAAACTCACCAGAGAACTCCTAGAAAATATCGATCCTAAGAGTTTCAGTAAGGTGGCAGGATACCAAAATTAACCTAGAAAAATCCAGAGCTTTTCTTTACACCAACAACAAGCCAACTGAAGAAGGAATAGAAGAAAGACCTCCCACTCACAATAGCCTCAAAAACAATAAATTACCTAGTAACAAACCTTACCAAAGACACCAATAAGATCTCTATGAAAAAAAGTTTAAACCCCTGAAAAGAAGGAAATTGAAGAAGACATATCAGAAGATGGAAAACTCCCATGCTCATGGATTTGGAAAAATTTAATATATAAAAAAATGTCCATTCTACCCAAACTCTTGAACAGATTTAAACCAAACCCAATTAAAGCCCCAAGAGTTCCTTCATAGGCTTGGGAAAAAAATGCCTTAATTTCTTTTGAGAAAACAAAAGACCCCAAATAGTCAAAGCAAACCTGAGCAAAAAAGGATCAATACAGGGGGGGGGATCTCTATACAAGACATCAAACTGTACTAACAGGGCTATAGTCATAAAAACAGCTTTGGTACTGGCACAAAAACAGAACCTGTTGACCAATGGAACAAAACTGAAGATCCAAACCTGAGCACATACAATTTCAGCCATCTCATATTTGATAAGGGGGCCAAGAAGACACAATGGAGGAAAGACAGCATCTTCAGCAAGTGGTGTTGGCAAAACTGGATCACCACTTTAGAAAAATGAAATTAAACCCCTACCTCTTGCCTTCTACAAAAGTCAACTCCAGATGGATCAAAGACCTCAATGTGAAACCCAAAACTCTGAAGGCAATAGAAGAAAAAGTTGGCAGCAGCCTACGAGACATAGGTAGGAAAATACTTCCTAAATCAGACAGCAGCCACAGAAGAATTAAGGTTCACAATTGACAAATGGGACCTCATTAAACTCAAAAGCTACTGTACATCAAAAGAAATAATCAAAGAAGTGAAGAGAAAACCCACAGAGTGGGAGGAAAACTTCACTGCAGATACATCTGATAAAGTGTTGATTTCTAGAATATATAAACTACTCAAAAAACAAAGAAGAAAGAAAACAAATGACCCACTCAAAAGATGGAGCAAAGAGCTGAACAGAGACTTCACAAGTGAGGAGTTAGAGATGGCTGAGAAACATCTTAAGAAGTGTTCAATGTTGTGCCGGGTGTGGTGGTGCACGCCTTTAATCCTAGCACTTGGGAGGCAGAGGCAGGTAGATCTCTGTGAGTTCAAGGCCAGCCTGGTCTACAGAGTGAGTTCCAGGATAGCCAGAGCTACAGGGAGACCCTGTCTCAAAAAGACAAAAAAAAAAAGAAGTGTTCAACATCGCTAATAATTAAGGAAATGCAAATTAAAACCACTTTAAGATATAATATCACTCTGATAAGACTGGCTAGGATCAAGAAAACAAATGATACCAAGTGGCAGAGAGGTTGTGGGGAAAGGGAAACACTCATCCACTGCTGGTGGGAATGTAAACTCGTACAGCCACTATGGAAAGCAATGTGGAGAACCCTTGGAAGACTTGGAATGAACTTGCCACCTGACCCAGCCATACCACTCCTGGGTGTATACCCACAAGACTCATCTTACCACAGAGATACACATGCACAGTCATGTTTATTGCAGCTTTCTTCCCAATAGCAAAGAGCTGGAACTAACCCAAATGCCCCTCAACTGATGGGAGGATAGAGAAAATGTGGTACATCTACACAATGGAGTTCTCTGCAGTGGTAAAGAAAGATGACATGGGGCTGGAGAGATAGCCTAGCAGTTAAGAGCACCAACTGCTCTTGCAGAGGATCCCGGTTCGATCCCCAGCACCCACATGGTGGCTAAAAACCGTCTGTAACTCCAATTCCAGGAGAACTCCAGTTCCAGGGGAATCCGAGACCCTCTTCTGACCTCTGTGGCATTGCATGACACGGGTGCACAGACATACATGCAGACAGTACACTCAAACACATACAAAAATAAATAAAATAAAAAAAAGAAAGATGACATCATGAGCTTTGCAGGTAAATGGATGGAGCTAGAAATATCATGCTAAGTGAAGTAACACAGACCCCCCCCCAAAACAAAGGATGAATGGCATCCCTCATCTGTGGATGTTTGTATCAATTATCTAATTGTATGGCAAACTGAGCAAGGTTAATGTGATCTGAAAACAACTGCGCTCTTATATTGTGAATCCCTTAAAAAATTAATTTAAAAAAAGGAAAAAAAAAGAAAAAGAAAAAGAAAAATGGCTAGTGAGTCCTTCTCCCACACCCCTAGTCTGTTCTCACACAGACTAGGATCCCTGAAGACATCAGTCCTTTCCCTGGACCAACTAACTCCCTTACCCTGAGTCGCTAGCCACCTTGGCACCGGTGGCTCAGATCCCCACTCCAGGTATTCCAAACCCCATCTCTCCTGGTGCACCCTGACCTACAGACAAGCTCCCCACTTAGGAAGCCAGTAAGTCAAACTTCGGTTTTCCTTTCCTCACAACCTCCCCACCCTCATCCTGCCAGGCTCGGACACGGGCAGGCACCTAATCTTCCACGTTAGACCTCTGATCTATCTTCCTAACTGAAACTGGCTAAACACTCTAGCACAGACACGAAGCACCCCCAAGATTGTCACTCCCCTTCCCCCAACCTCCCAGCTGCTGACCTGCCTCTCAGACCTGCCCTAGGAAGATTCTGGTAAGTCAGACCCAGCCCACCATCCACTCCATTCAGTCCTTCTCCCACACCCCTACCCTGTTCTCACCCAGACTAGAATCCCCACAGACACCAATCCTTCCCCTGGACCAACTCCCTTACCCTGAGTCCCATCCACCCAAACATAGGTGCTAAGCATCGCCTCAGTTATTCCCAACCCCCATTTTCCTTGACTCTTGATTTGCTGGTCAGTCCTGCCTACCTAGGACTTGGAACAAAAATAACTAAGCTATACTAACTAACAATACAAATATATAAAAACTCAATTAAACAAAAGCCAAACAGAAATACCTACTGGTCAGATAACCAATAAAGAGCAACCATATGCCCAAAAAGCAGCACAAAACCACAAATAATATGAAAAACCAAGAAACTATGAATATGTCCCTGACAAAACTTACCCCCTTCCAGAAGAGCATTACAATGAAAACCATTAATTTAAAAGAACAATCTAAACGAACATGATCAAAGAACTTAAAGGAAACATAGACAAAAAACTCAAAGAACTTGTGATGGAAGTTCAGGAATATACAAACATGCAGCTTAATGAAATATCAAAAATAATCATGATTTGAAAACTGACTTTACAAAAGAGAGAGAAATAGTGAGGAAAACCAAAACAGAAATCTGCATGAATTCGAAGAACCCAATAAGCCAATTGGAAACAACAGCAGAAAGCCTCATAAGTAGAATGAATGAAACAGAAAACAGAATATCAAGACTGGATGACAAAGTTGAAGACCTGGAGTCCTTAAGCAAAGACTGTGTAAAGTTAAAAAAAACACACACACACAAGAATGGAATATGCAGGAAATGTTAGACAACATGAAAAAGTCAAATAAGAATTACAGGCATATAAGAAGGAGAAGATTCTCAGGCCAATGACACTGAACACATCTTCAATATGATTATAGAAGAAAACTTCCCCAAATTAAGGAAAGAATTACCCATAGAGATTCAAGAAGCACATAGAACACCAACTAGACATGACCAGAACAGAAAATCACCATGGCATATCATAGTAAAAACATGAAATATACAGAATAAAGAGAAGGTACTAGAGAAAAACAACAAGTTACATATGAAGGAAAACTCACCAGAATCACAGCTGACTTCTCAATGCAAACTATGAAAGCTGGAAGAGCCTGGACCAAGGTATCCCCAGCTCTGAACAACCTTAAATGCTAACTCCAAATAATCTATCAAAGAAAAAAATCTATCAAGGTTGAAGGAGAACAGAAAAGTTTTCATAACATGAACAGGCTGAAAGGACTCATGTCTACCAAACCAGCCCTACAAAGAATACTTGAAACAATACAAAGGACTGAAGACATGAATGAGCATACTCAAGAGGTTATAGAAAAAAAAATAAAGGTAGGTATAATAATGGAAACTCAAAATAGAACCACAAACTTAAAGAAATTAAATTGACAGAATCCAATACATACCTTTCACCATTGTCATTAAATATCTCAATGGGCTCAACTTCCCTGTCAAAAGACACAGACTAACAGAATGGATCAAAAAAGAAAAATCTATCTTTTGGCTGTCTTCAAGAAACTCATCTCACCTTCAAGGAAAGACTCTATCTTAGGGTGAAAGAATGGGAAAGAAATATTCTAAGCAAATGGCTCTACAAAACAAGCAGGTGTTGCCATTCTAATATCTAACAAGATAGACTTCAAATTAAAACTAGTCAGAAGAGATAATGAGGGTTACTTCATTCTAATCAAAGGAACAATTGACCAAGAATATATTACAATCATGAATATAAATGCACCAAATTCTGGTTCACTCAAATTCATAAAAACAATACTCCAGGACTATAAAACACAGATTAACCCCAATTCAATAATAGTAGGTGACTTCAATACCCTACTCTCTTCAATGGACAGATCAACTGGACAAAGAATAAACAGAGAGGCATCTGAATTAAATAACACCTTACAAGAAATGGATCTAAGCCGGGCATGGTGGCACAACACCATTAATCCTAGCACTTGGGAGGCAGAGGCAGGCGGATCTTTGTGAGTTCAAGGCCAGCCTGGTCTACAGAGTGAGTTCCAGGACAGCTGGGACTACAGGGAGACCCTGTCTTGAAAAGACCAAAAAAAAAAAAAAAAAAAAAAAAAAAAAAGAAATGGATCTAATGGATGCCTACAGAATATTCTACCTATGCACCAAAGAACTCACCTTTTATTCAGCAGAGCATGCAAGCTTTTCTAAAATTGATCACATTCTGGGACACAGACTAAAACTCTGCAAATTCAAAAAACTTGAAATAATTCCATGCATTCTATCAGACCACAGTGCAATAATGCTTATAATCAACAGCAGGAACTCATGGACATCAAACAACACACTCCTGAATCAATGGGTTAAAGAAGAAATTAAAAAAGAAATAAAAGTATTCCTGGAACTAATTGAAAATGAGAATACAATGGAACCAAACCTCTGAGACACCTTAAAAATAGTCCTAAGAGGGAAATTTATAGTTCTTAGTTCCTACATTAAAAAAAAAAGATCAGACTGGGCTGGAGAGATGGCCTAGCGGTTAAGAGGGCTGACTGCTCTTGCAGAGGACCCGGGTTCGATCCCCAGCACCCACATGGCAGCTGAGAACCGTCTTTGACTACAGTTCCAGGGGAATCTGACGCCCTCTTCTGACCCCCGCAGCATTGCATGACACGGGTGCACAGACCTACATGCAGACATTCATACACATACCAAATAAATAAAATTTTAAAAAAATCAGAAAGAGCACATGTTAATGACTTAACAGCAGAACTCAAGACTTTGGAATGGCAAGAACAAATGAACCTCAAACCTAGCAAATGAGAAGAAATAACAAAAATCAGAGAAGAAATTAATGAAATAGAAATAAAGAAAACAACACAGGGCTGGAGAGATGGCCTAGTGGTTAAGAGCACCGACTGCTCTTGTAGAGGACCTGCGTTCAATCCCCAGCACCCACATGGCGGCTGAGAACCATCTTTAACTCCAGGTCCAGGGGAATCCAAAGCCCTCTTCTGTCCTCCGTGGCACTGCACAACACGGGTGCACAAACCTACATGCAGACAGTACACTCATACACATAAAAAATAAATAAAATTAAATAAAAAAAAGAAAACTGCAAAAAAAACAATGAATCTAAGAGTTGTATCACTAAAAGGCTAAACAAGACAGATAGACCCTTGGCATAGCCAAAAAAAGAAAAAAGAGCAAATCCAAATCAACAAAATCAGAGGCGAAATGGGAAACATCACAACACACACACACACACACACATCCAGAACATCGTAGGGGAATACTTTGAAAGTCTATAATCCATTAAATTTGAAAACCTAAATGAAGTGGATGAACTTCTAGAGACATGGACACCACCAAAGTTAAGCCCCCCCCCAAAAAAAAAGTCAACAGCTTAAACAGACCCATAACAAAGGAGGAAATTGAAACAGTAATACAAAACCTCCTGACTTAAAAAAAAAAATCCCAGGCCCAGAAAGCTTTACAGAATTCAAAGAAGATCTACAACCAATACTGCTCAAAATTATTAAAAAAGATAGAAATGGAGGAAGAACTTACAAACTCCTTTTATGAAACCAGGATGACTCTAATACCAAAGCCAGGTAAAGAAACAACAAAGAAAGAAAACTGTAGGCCCATATCCTTAATGAACATAAGATTCAAAGATATTCAACAAAATACTACTCGCAAACTGCGTACAGATGCACATCAAAAAGAACATCCACCATGTTCTTCCAGAGATGCAGGATGGTTCAACATACATAAGTCAATAAATGTTATAAAACATATAAATGAAAAAAATTTAAAAAACATATAAATGTACTTGAAGACAAAAGTCATATGGTATTAATAAATGCAGAAAAGGCCTTTGACAAAATCCAACATGCATTCATGTTAAAAGTCCTAGAAGGACTAGGTCTGGAGGGAACATACCTCAATATCATTAAAGCTATATATAACAAAAACACAGCCAACATCATTCTAAATGGAGAAAAACTGGAAGCATTCCTGTTGAAATCAGGAACCAGACAGGGCTGCCCTGTATCTCCACTCCTTTTCAATAAGTGCTTGAAACCCTTGCAAGAGCAAGAAGGAAATTAAAGGAGTACTCATTGGAAAAGAAGAAGTCAAATTATCTCTAGTTGCAGATGATATGATAGCATACATAAGAAATCCAGAAGATTCCCCTAGAAAACTACTAGGGATAATTAATACTTTCAGTAAAGTGGCAGGTTATAAAATCAACTTACAGAAGTCAGTAGCGTGTCTATATCCAGAATGTACAAAGAACTCAAAGTAGCAAGAAAATAAATGGCCCAATAAAAAGATGGGCTACAGATATAAACAGAATTCTCAAATGAAGAAATTAAAATGGCTAAGAAACACCTTAAAAACTGCTCAACATCCTTAGTAATTCAAGAAATGCAGATAAAATCCACTTTAAGATTCCATCTTACCGATAAAACCCACCTTAAGATTCCTTCTTACCCCAATCAGCCTGGCTAAGATCACTAAAATGAAGGACACAGGTGCTGGCTAGAGTGTGGAGAAAGGGGAACACTCATTCACTGTTGGTGGGAATGCAGACTAGTGCAGCCACTAGGGAAGGCAGTGTGGGGAACTTTCAACAGCCTAAAAATGAACCTACCATACAACTCAGTTTTACCACTCTTTGGCATATACCCAGAGGACTCATCCTACTGTAAATATACCTACACATCCATGTTTATTGCTCCTCTTTTCACAATAGCAAAGAAATAGAAACAACCTAAATGTCCCACAACCATTGAATGGATAATGAAAATGTGGTACATCTACACAATGGAATACTATTCAGCAACAAGAAAAGATGAAATTGTGAAATTTGCAGGTAAATGGATGGAAGTAGACAATGTTATTCTGGGTGAAGAAAACCAGGAGATGTATGTTCTCCCTCATTTGTGGATTGTAGCACCAATCCTCTTATATGAGTATATATCCTGATATAACACCAGGAGCCAAGAAATTGGAAAGGATACATGGAAGAAAAGGAAAAGAAAAATCCCCAAACAGGGAGTCAGTAAGGAACAGATGTTATTAGGAGGGAGGTCAGGAGAGTGGCGGTATTGGGTTCAGAGGGGAGGAGGGGGAGATAAACAAGGGGTGTGATGGGTTGGGGGAGATCATAAGAGGGGAGGGTGGGTATGATTGGGGTGCTGGAGCTGGGGAGGGAAGAGGGGGTGGTGAGGGAAGAAGAAAGAATAAAGATGATTGGAACTTGAGAGGCTAGGAAACCCAGAGTGAAATGTGATGCCCCCAAGGCTCCATTCACATGCACTGTCTGAACATTAGTGCACAGGTTGTGCAACCTGGTGGCTGTGTTCAGGGAACATAGTGTAAGACTGATACCTCCCTTTGAATTGTAGGAGGGAGTATTCCAAGTGACTCTCAAAACAAAGCAGGCTATCTCCAAAGATCTTTATTATCTACTAGAAATAGAAAATAAGACCCTACTGTTCAGAACAGGACATGATTCAGAGATAGGATTTAGATTAATGGAACAAGAACTGACCTGCAATTCTTCTGTCTGAATTTAAGTGCTCATAATGCTAGACAATGTGCACACTGCTACAAGAGAAAATCAATCAGTGGTACAACCTAGCACCAAACCCTAACAACCGTGATGAACTGCCCAGCTAGCTCTATTGGTGCAGTAGAGGCACTGTTGTTTTGTGGATGGTCAACAGCTATCTAATTGGACTTGGAACCATCTTGATAGGAGTGAACCCATGAGAGCCACTATAAACTCGGCCAAATGCACAGGGATGGAGAGGACATAGAACCTGGAGAAAGCCTATCAGGGTCATATAGGTCACAAAGACAAATGAAATTTCTTTATTATACACCAACTGTGGAATCTTATATTTACAGGCAAGCATAACATATGTCACTCATCAAAAAAGATACTCTATGCAAAAGATGGGGACCACTGCAGAATCTGACAACTGGTCAGACACAGAATACATCAGAAAAATCTCCATTTCTAAAAGATACATCTGAAATTGAACCTCTACACACAGAATGAGGGGCAGAGAGAAAAGGAGCACACCCCTCAGTTCTCACCAGTAATGCTTCCACACACAGTAGTGAGTGAGGCAAACAGAAGGCCACAACTAGTCAACTTCCAAAGAATGGGAGTCCCCAGAGTGTGTATCCCTGGATGGGGCCCCTATATTAAACCTCACCTACCCTCTTCATTGCTGAAGATGAGGTGGAAAGATTGTAAGAGCCAGGGTTGGTACATGAACATACAGAAGCAGTGACTTACAATAGACTGTAAGCTTTCACATGTAAACCTGTGGCAATGCAGGCATCAGATATGGGGCCCATGCCAACTGGGTCAAGGTCTCAAAGTGGAGCAAGAGAAATGGGCAGGGGACTGAGCCTGGACTGAAAGCTATAAGAGACTGAGTACTGTTGGATGAGGAAGAGTATGCCTTACCTAGGATTCCTAGATGTACTTGGACTCCAGCGGATCTATTTGCACAGAAGAACACTGGGTTGGGGAGCTTGACTGGAGAGGGCTTAGCTTGGATATTGTAATGCAGGCATTCTGAAGGGGGGTTGGGACATGGAGGGGACTGGGTTTGACTGGGAACCATTGTATGAGTTGTGCAAATCCTCAATAAACATAAATAAGTTTAAAAATAAAATAAAAAATAATTAAAAAAAAAAAAGAATGAGTGCTTGTGAGATGGCTGCTAAGGGTGCTTGGTGCCAAGCAGACAGTCTGAGTTCAATCTCAGGAACCATACAGTGCCAGGAGAGAAACCAACTCACACGAATTGTCCAGATGCACACTGTAGCCCTTGCTCTCCTCTCCCAATAAAAATTTTTATTTAAAATTTACGAAAATCAAATTGTATGACCAAAATAATGCAAGGCTTAAAATGCTATAGTTGAAACTGAACAAAATTGCCTGGTCAGCCCTACCTCTATGTGAGTTAAAAGTACAAAAGATTGAAGCTGGGCATGGTGGTGCACGCCTTTGATTCCAGCACTTGCAAGGTAGAGAGATAGGTGGATCTCTGTGAGATCAAGACAAGCCTGGTCTACATAGGGAGTTCCAGGCTAGTTGTGGCTACAAGGGAGACCCCGTCTCAAAAAGACCCCCAAAACTTTTAATTCCAGCTATTTCATATGCTAGACATGTCACCTGTATAAAAGTTACTGTTAAGCAAGATCACAATGAAGAGAAAATTATTGCCAAGTAATCTGAATAATTTCTGTGATGAGTAATGACCACATAAAGGACTGGAAGCAGATAGATGTATAGCAAAGGCTGGGGTGTTGTTGAGGTGTTTTTCTTTTTTTTTAAATAGCTAAACTAGGAAGATGTAGCATATTCAAATTTTACTCAATATTTTTTTTTCATGTAGTAATCCCTACTTAAAAATACAATTTTAAGGGGTTGGAGAGATGCCTCAGTGGTTAAGAGCACTAGTTGCTCTTGCAGAGGACCCAGGTTAGATTCCCAACATTCACATGGTGGCTAACAACCATCTGTAACTTCAGTTCCAGGGGATCCAATGCCCTCTTCTGACCTCCTCAGGCATTGCATGGCATGGGTGCACCTATCTACATGCAGGCAATATACTCACGCACACAAAATAAAAATAATAAATAAAATATTTAAAAGATACTATTTTAAAAAATATAATTTTCTGGGCCCATGAGATGGCTCAACAGGTCAAAACATTCGCCATGCTAACTAATGACCTGAGTTTGAGCCCCAGAGCAAACAAGACGAAAGTGAGAATTAACTTCTGAAAGTGTTCTTTCACCTCCACCTGTGTACTGTGGCAGAGAGAGAGAGAGAGAGAGAGAGAGAGAGAGAGAGAATAATAACTAAATTTAAACCCAAAAACAAAATGCTGTTTTTTTACATTAAAAAAAAATCTACTTATATTTAAGAAAGTATACTACCACACCTGGAGCCTTTGCGTCTTTACCTGCCAGACATTATGAATTGTATATTCCTTGTTGGGTGATAGATATGTTGGTGTTCTTGAGCTTAATACTGAGGTGAAGCTATTTTGGAAATCGTTTGATCCTTACTTCCATGCTAAGAGGTTTCAGAGTAGTGTTTAGCCCAGAACTAAATATTCAGAACTGCTGAGGCAAGACCTTTCTGAGTTCTCTTCTCAGTTTCCCACAAATTCCGACTTTTTCAGTCTGAGAAACCACAACTGGGGGACAATTTCACTCACTTCTCTCTAATCCTTTCCCACCGTGCTCTTGCTGTATTTGGTGCTCTGGTCAATTCTCCCAGCAGCTCCCTGGGAGTCTCTCTCACATCGTATAGTCTCTTTGAACTGTCTGCTTAGGCTTTTACCTCTGTTTCCTGAGCTCACACAGACTGGCAGGCCTGCCTCAGCTCTCCCTCACTAAGCCATGGCCCAAAGGTGGGCCCTCTTAAGGTAAGGCAATGGGAAAGCTTGTTCATTTTATTTCTCACCTTTCCAGAATCATTATTCTTTGCTACCTGACACGAAGTGGATTAATTACTTTTCTCATTGCTGTCACAAAATACCCAACAAAAGCAGCTTAAGAAAGGGTCTATTTTGACTCAGTCTGAGGGTACACACAATCACGGCAGGGAAGGCATGGCACCGGGACTATGAGATAAATGGTAACGGTGCACCTGCACACAGGAAGCAGAGAAGACGAAAGCTCATGTTTAGTTAATTTCTTTTTATATATATAATTTTTTTTAAATAGTTTTTTTTTAATTTTTTTATTTATTTCTGTATGTGTATCAATGTACTGTCTGCATGCAGGTTTGTGCACCTGTGTCGTGCAATGCCGCGGAGGTCAGAAGAGGGTCTCGGATTCCCCTGGAACTGGAGTTCTCCTGGACTTGGAGTTTCAGACGGTTCTCGGCCGCCATGTGGGTGCTGGGGATCGAACCCGGGTCCTCTGTAAGAGCAGTTGGCGCTCTTAACCGCTAGGCCATCTTTATTTATTTATTTTTAAGGGATTCATAATACAAGAGCACAGTTGTTTTCAGAACACATTAACGTTGCTCAGTTTGCCATACAATTAGGTAATTGGTGGTAGCATCCACAGATGAGAGATACCATTCATCATTTGTTTTTCTGGGACTTTTTTTTTTTTAATTCAGTTGGGACCCTAGCCTGTAAAAATATGCTACCCACATCCAGGGTGGGCCTTCCCGCTTCTCTCAAATCTCTCTAGAAACACCCTCCCAGACAGACCCAGAGGTATATTTCCATGTGATTTCCATAACCATAGCCTCTACTGTCCCAAAGCTGCTGTTGGACCTATTTGTCTCTCTTGTTTCAGATCCCTATTAGTCAGTCTTAGCCAGGAGCCGAAGCCTGAGCTTCATGTTTGAAGTCATCTAAATATGGATTAAATTGCTGACTTAGCTCATTAAGGCCTGTGTAACCATGGTCAAGTTATGTAAACTACCTGTGCCTTAGTTTATTTTTTGCTAAGTGGTGTAAACAAATCTTTCCTTAGTCTGCCATTTTGAGAGAAGAATGAGAAAACATGTGTCATATGGAGCATGTACTAAACAGAGAGTGAGCAGCCAGGAGATGGGGAAGAAGATTCCCCAGCAGACTGCACAGTGAAGGCAGTAAGAGAGATGAAGAGAGACGTCTGGGAAGGGTCAACAGTGTGGGGGCATAAATGACCAGGGCGGAGAAGGGGAAGGGGGAAGAGGTGGCAAACAAAGAAGAAAGGGACGGAATTCTATGGCTAAGAAAGATTATGTGTTTACATAGCACAGTCCAGCTAGTGGAGAGAGGGGCCTGAGCTGTAACCTGCGTGAAACAATCCAGGCTGTCTTCCTGAAAACAGCTCCCCACAGAAGTTTCTTCAGCCACCCAGCTGGAGCCTTTGAGGTTGCATCTGCCCAGAGGTCTGACCTTTCCTAATTGCACAAAAGTGCTATGCAGCTCCGAGAGGCCCTGTCTACAAACAAGGGGTAGAGTGTGGAGACACATCAGCTCTAAGAAAAACATTTATTTCTCTGTTGGGAGTTCTGGACTGCAAGGAGTCATTTATCAACTTGTTCATCCATTCACTTGTTCATTCCTGCATTCGACAAACACACAGTTCAAGATAGACCCAGCACTGTGCTGGAGGGGAGAGATAAAATGACAAACGCAGCACAGTCTGCCTTCTGGGAGAGAGGTGTGGCACCTGAGGATTGGCAGCAAGAAGAGAGGAGTGGGGACCAAAAGACCACCCGGACTGGCCAGCTAGATCCGAGACGCTGGCCAGGAGGCCGGGTGTATTAGTTACTTTTGCATCACTGTGACTGTATTACCTGACAGAAACAACTAAGAGGAGAAATGACTAATTCTGGCTCACAGTTTCAGAGTCCATTACAGTGGAGAGGGGGGAGTGGAGCATCTCAGTTCACATCCCAGCAGACAGGAAGCAGAGAGGGAAACCGGACCAGTGCTGGGTCTATCCTTCCAAAGGCCACCCCTAGTGACCCTCTTTTGCCAGCCAGACCCCACCTCTGAGAGGTTCCACAGCTTCCCAAAATAGGACTACCTGATGGAGAGCAGGTTCAAATGTGCCTGTGGGGGACATTCCAGATTTAAACCATGTCATCAAGTGACAGCCATCAATAGGACAAGATGACTACTGGTTTCTATTGCCAGTGACTCCATTCTTCCTTTTTCCCATCAGTCCTGGGGAGGACTGGGATGTACTGTCATTAGGTGTGGAGATGACAGAACAAGTTCCTTGAACCTGAGGGAGCTGTCCAGAGCTTTCTTTAAAATGTTTCACGTTCCTTCTGGGCCTGGCATCAATACTGAAATCAATGTCCTGTACTTTCTTCCCTTCAGTATAAAGACATAAGCTGTTACCTGTCCAGATGGGACTCTGTCTGGCTCAAGCACTGTGGGGTTCCATGCAAACTGTCCTGCAAGCTCCTTTGAGGAGCTGGGATGGGTGGACCCTTGGCTTTGCCAAGTGAGATCTCATATCCTGAGGCCTCCCTTTTGATGTATTGCGCAGACAAAATGTCACACTTCTTAGTTACCAAAACACACCTGGGAGTTTCGATGCCCCTCCCCCACCAAGAGCCATTTTGACTCGCACCTCTCTGACCCTCCACACCCTCAGACCCCCATTTCCTCCCTGGAGCACCATGGCTTTAGTATATTATTTATTCACTTATCACCAAATAAACTGAGTTATTTCCTTGTGAAGCTTCTCCCGGCTCCTTATTGAGTTCATCCTTCCCCTTCTATCTGGGCTCCCAGGTGCATTCTCCTCTCTCTTCCTGTTGCCACTGGGACCTGGCACACTGTCACCAGAGAGGAAGAACATCCTAAGGCCACAGTTATCCACATAGGTAAGACAGTCTTTATTTCTGATCTATGAATACCACCCCAGGCTGTTTTTGACTCCCATCTGTGGTTTCACTATTATAATTCCATTTTATACTTTGCTGTTCAAGTCTCATATACATTTATAGCATTTACATGAATAGAAAAGTAAAATCTGAGTGGGTTTCTGGAGGGTAATTTTTGAAATTCTAAATTTGTAAAAGAGACAAAACAACCACATGATATGTTTAACATGCAAAGCTTTTAGAAAAGATATTTTGGAAAGCAAATGTCCCAGCGATTCAGATCCCCCTCCATAGAAGCAACTATTATTGCTGATTTCTGTGTCTTTCCCAGAGAATATGTGCATAAGGATGCAAGCAGACACCTACATGCACCTATACATGCCGGCTATACAGGCCACCTTGGCTTTTTTTTACCCAACAGTATATCTAGGAGACGTCTCACTGTTTTGTCTTTTTTTTTTTTTTGGTCTGTTTTTGAGACGGGGTCTCCCTAAAGTCCCAGCTGGCCTGGAACTCACTCTGTAGACCAGGCTGGCCTTGAACTCACAGAGATCTGCCTGCCTCTTCCTCCTGAGTGCTAGGATTAAAGGCATGCACCACCAAGCCCAGGCCATGTGGGTGCTGGGAATTGAACCCGGGTCCTCTGAAAGAGCAGTCAGCGCTCTTAAATGCTGAACCGTCTCTCCAGCCCCTAGTTTTAGCTATCTGTTGAGCAACCCCATGGGTATAGGAACCTGAAGTGGTTCATCTCTTGCTAATCACTGCTTGCATGTGTATCTTGTCAGAGATCCCTTTTTGATTTAGTTGCACATATACTGGACTTTCCTTGATGGCTTTTGTATTCTAATCCACCTGTCCTCTAGGACAGGCTATAGTCTTGTACAAACAATGTCCTTAATGAATCATTTTCAGAAAGTGTAAGACTTAAGGCACTTTTTTTGGTTTAATATGCTGTTTATTATTTTTTTTCAAAGCCAACTTTCATTGAAGCTTTGTGCATTTCATACAAAATTTCCAATCAAATCTAGACCTGTGCCCCCTTTTGCCCCCACCCCCATCCCACCAGACCTCACGCATTCTCCCAAAAATGTCTTTCATCTTTTTCTCAGTCTCTTTTAAAATTTTCGATCCAGACGTTTACTGTTTGGAGCAGAGTTTCACTGCTTCAGTCAGTTCTTTGATGCAGTCTTTCTGTTGTTGTTGTTATTGTTATTCTCTCCAATTTGCATCACTCCAAAATATGCACATATGCATGCCACATATATCATGGGTTTTAGCATCTTCAGCTTATAATTTTTTTCTTTATTAGGCTGAAAGATGTCATGTTTGAAGGCTCCTCCTTGGCAAGCCCAAACCACCATCAGTTCTGCCCTTGTGCTTCACACTGGGGTTTTCCCTTCCCATGGTCACCAAATGAGGTCCAGTAAGCACCACATACTGTCTTGATCTTCCTGTACTGGTCTCTATGATACAGCCTGGGTAGTCCAACAATGGCAGTCTATACTTTGAAGAGGCTGAAACCTCAGTAGTACAAGCTGAATATCTCATTAGTCCCTATCTGGCACTGAAGGTTTGGAGGACTCTTGGAGAGACATGAGTCTTCAGTCCATATTGGAAGGTTGAAAAGCTGTGTCTCATGTCTTTGAAGGATGATAAAAGCAGTGCCAACCACAGGGTAGCTGAACTTGCCAGTAAGACAGGCAAAACAACTGTGTTTTTTTTTTTTTTTTACTTTTTGTCTTTTTACTAAGATCTCCTGAAGTACAATTTCTCAGGCCTTACTAATTATTTATTATTTATTTCTGGTTATACTTTCCTTTTGGATGTTTAAGGCCACACAGTTAATCCAGATTAACCAAGGTTTTTGTTTTCTCAAAGTCAGTTGAGGATCTGGTCCTCAGGGGTCACTCAGGTTTTGGAGGGGTGAGGGAGCCCTTGACTCATTTTGGCTTTTCATTTATAAGTCCCATACACTCAAGGACAAAATCAGGTCCTGCTAGACCAGGCTTCCCTTTTTGAAGCATGAACAGGCTTTCCTCTTTATAGACTGGACACTGGCTGAAGTCCCATTAGTGGATCTCCAAGACTACCCTGCACAGGAAGACTGGTGACTCACATTTGTAGGACATTTCAAGAGATGCCCCCATGCATAATCCCCTGGGACTTAGTTGTCCTCTGAGGGCAAGGAACAAAGTTATGCTTTAGGACCCTCAGCCAAGTTGGTATGGTCATTGAGTGTGGTCGTTAGGCATCCAGAAAGGCTAAATTACACCAGCCTGATACTTTTAACTACTTTATAATATTTTAGAAAAAGCTTGGAGACTTAGGGCACTTTTTAAAGACTGTAAACTACAATCCTTGTGGGGTCAGACTCTGTGAAGTTCCTTGGATCGTCAAGTCACATATATTTCTTTCTTTCTGGTTGGATATTGTCAGGATCTCACTCACTGGTCTTGGTCTTAGATCTTACTAAGGAGAGAGAAGTTTGGAGAACAACAAGAGTTAAGGCCTCACAGGTCCAGGCTCCAGGGTGGATGCAGGATCTACCCAGGCAATGAAAGCAAAAAGTCGAGGGTTGAAGCAAGAATGGGGACAGGGGCAGAAGAAAGTAAAGTAAGGCAGAAAAGATGAGGGTTGCAGAGACGTGGCTGCTTGATCCTCACTGGGGTGTTCATTCAGTATTTGTCAGCTAACCAATCCTATCAAGCCTTGGTCAGTGCAAGAGAACAACAGAAGTTTCTTCTGGGAGTTCAGTAGTAGGAGATGCTCTGGGAGGGTGGATCTCAAAGGTCCGTTATACCATTTCCAGTAGAATTTTCTGGTGCGTTTATTTGCACAGGATGTTGACTTCTGTCCTAAACTATATCTCTAGAGGGAAGAGTTCAGGACTTCCCATGTTCAACAAGTTACCCCCCCACACACACACACCTTGGTGATCTAAATGCAACCTACCGCATCATCCATGCTCCCAAAACACTTTGACTTGGAGATTCCCAGCTAGAGGAAAAGTCTAAGGAAAGCAAAGGGGGAAAACAAAGCATGTAAATAAGGAGGCTCTTACCATGGAATGTAAGGTGAAGTTTCCTAGTGAAAAGCACCATGAAGCAGCAGTGCTGTGTCAGGGGTCTCACAACTGCAGAGCCAGAGAAACTTGAAGAGACCTCGTTGGTAATTGGGGCTCTTTTCTGACAATAGGGTTACAGCCAACTCACATTTACAAAAACATGGGACAGTCGGGAGAGAGTTAATTCCTGAATCCTAGATCACTATTTTTTAAAAAAGAAATTTAAATTACTTTCATTTATTGTGCATGTGCACAAATGTGGAGATCAGAGGACGACTTGTAGGAGCTGGCTCTGTCTTCAAACTACGTGGGTACAGGGGATTGAACTCAGACAGTCAGGCTTGGCTGCAAGCTGACCCCATCTGCTGAGCCATCTCAGTGGCCGCAAGCATCACATTTATTTTTTTTTTTAATTCTTTTTTTATTAATTTTATTTATTTCTGTATGTGTATGAATGTACTGCCTGCATGCAAGTCTGTGCACCCGTGTCATACAATGCCGCGGAGGTCAGAAGAGGGTGTCGGATTCCCCTGGAACTGGAGTTCTCCTGGAATTGGAGTTTCAGACGGTTCTCGGCCGTTATGTGGGTGCTGGGGATCAAACCCGGGTCCTCTGTAAGAGCGGTCGGCGCTCTTAACCGCTAGGCCATCTCTCCAGCCCCGCATCACATTTATTGATCACTTAGTTTTGTGCTCACTCTCATTTCCCCATCCTGTTTCTACTCTCAGATTACTACTCACCTGAAAATTTGGGTCTATCTAATCCTCATCCCTAAAAAACTATTTGTAGGTGGATTCTTTAGTACTGTGGAGAACTTGGGGTGTAATTGGTGTCCTTAGAAGAAGAAACTTGAGAGAGATGGGTTTTTTAAAACTTATTTATTTTTATTTTATGTATATGGGTCTTCATCTGCATGTATGTCTGTGCACCAAGTGAATGATTTCCTGCAAAGGCCACAAGAAGGCTTAAGATTCACTGGAACTAGAGTTACTAGGTTGTGAACTAGGTTGTGAACCACCTTGTACTGGCCAGGAATCAAGCCCCCATCTACAACGGCAGTGAGTGCTCTTAACCTCTGAGCCATCTCTCCAGAACCCTAGATCTTTCTCCTCCTCCTCCTCCTCCTCCTCCTTTCCTCCCATCCATGTGAGGGAGCCAGGAAAAGGGAAGGCCCTCACCAGAGCCCAGCCTGCTTCTCGAACAGTCCTTTCTCCAGCACTCTGAGGAATAGGCATCTGTAGCTTGTCCACCCCAGGTCTGAAATTCTTGTTAGAGCAGCCCCAGCTTACTAAGACCACAGTCCTGTGTCATGTGCAAAGGGAAAGAGCCATGCAGTTCCAGAGCCTAGCTTATCACACATTCTTAGTTCTTTATACAAGACCAAAATTGATGTTTTTTTGACGAAACCTCACAATTTTAGAACACTGGAAATTGTTTTTAATTTATTTTCTTTTTATGTGTCTGAGTGTATTGTCTGCATGTATGTGAGTGCACCTGTGTTGTGTAATACCTGTGGAGGTCAGAAGGCCTTGGATCCCCTAGAACTGGAGTTACAGACAGTTGTTAGCTGCCATGCGGGTACTGGGAATTGAACCTGGATCCTTTGCAAGAGCAGTCAGTGCTCTTAATCACTGAGCCATCTCTCTAGCCCTGGTATTGAAATTATTTTGCATTAGAAAATTAATTTGTGGGTATAGAGACATAGCTCTGGGGGATAGTACTTGCCTAATATGGGCAAGACCTGTCACTGCCTTCCAGAAAAAAAAAAATAAAAGACTCCCCCAAAGCACGCACAGGCGAGGTACACTGCAGAGCTCACGTTTGCAAATTCCATTAGGCTGTGCTGGAAACAAAGACAAGAAAGTATGTATTAAAGCAGCAGCTGACAAACCAACAGAAGTCAAAAAAGTGATGGAAAGAGACACTTGGGTTCTGACAGCCTTGCTTTTTATTTGAGTTCTTCCCCCCTATTCTATTGCCTCTGTTACTTGGAAACCACGAGATAATCCTGTTTCCTTATAATAAACCGCCTCTTTGCTCCGGCTTCAGTTACATACACACAGTCTGTCTTCTGTTATCTTCGTCCTGGTCAAAGGGCAGCATGATTACTAAGCCCTTCTGAAACCATTATTTACTCCTCTGTGTGCCTGCAAATGTGGTGTCTGTCAGTAGCACCAGATGGTGTTGGCATGCAGCTTTGATTTATTGACTTGAACCTGCATTCTTCTAAATCAGTAGTTGCTAAACTTGGCTGGGCGTTGGTAATCATACTCTGAACCATCCCAAACCTGAAGAACAAGTGTCTCCCTAGGAAGATTCTAGAGAACATATTGGATCTCCAGCTAGGTCTGGGGCAGATAGCCCAGTACCAAGATCTGATGGAAAGCACTTTAAGAGATCACCATCAAGTTTGAACCTCATTTGATCCACTGGGCACCCACTGCTTGGCTGTTTCATAACAATCTCATAGGTATCCCAACTTCCAAGCTAGTGTATCCTATGTTACAACCTAGAATTCCCATTATGGTCTTTATCTTCTGTTGAATTGGGGAATAAATTGGGAGTAGGAGACCCCCAAACCTCTTGGTTAAATTCCAAGTGGGAACTGTACACATTAGCCTGTACATGGCTTCTCTAATTTCCTTCACTTCACCAGTGTTGAACAATCATTACAACTGAAACAGGCTTCCATACAGCTTTCTTTGTAAGTGACAGAGGTGGCCAGATTAGTGGGTGGACCCTCAGATCTGAAGGCTATTTAACAATAGACACTTTGTAATTATAGGCTCTCACTTAAAGCATTCAGAGTGCTTCATGAAAGGCTTTGGATGCTAATGTGATTTTCGATGCATAAATAAGCACAGAGTTTTCTAATGTGCACACCTGGAATCTGTGCGCTGTTGCTTAGCCAAGGCAGGGAGCATTCAGGTTTAGATCTGGCTATTTCTTTGAAGCCCGTACTTCATAGACAGGCAAGACCACCTCGCACCTGCCTATGCTTCCTGGCTTCTTTTGTATTACTTTACAAAGAAGAAAAGTCATGAAAATGCAGGGCAAGTGCACTCATGTGGAAGAGACTCCGTAAAGAGCTTTAGCTCCGTGGCTTCAGGTCAGGAAACCTTCTGTAAATAAATTTATAGCTTAAGAACTCAAACCAAGTATGCTGGTGAATCGACTGCTATTGAAAAAACAACTCCAAAAGTTAGAAACTCAAAACAAAGCCATTGAAAGTACTGATATGTGCACTTCAAAAAATTACATTAAATAAGAGAACCCACGCACAAAAGATTCCATTTATATCAAATATCCAGATTAGGGAAATTCGCACAGCGGATTGGTGGTTGCCAGGGGCCAAGGGAGAAAGGAATAGAGAGCGAGCGACTGCTAAATAAGTATGGGGTTTCCTTTTGGGCTGAAAAAAAGTTGGGGGATTAGATAGAACTGGAGGTTGCACAATATTTTGAAAGTGTTTAAATGCCAGATAAAATGTTCAAATTTATGTTCTGTAAATTTCCTTATAGTTTTTAAAAGGCCATACCCATTTTATTTCATGTCTGATTTTTATGGGCTGGGGGGGTTCTTGGACTTCTCAGGAGGTTCTGCTATAGTTAAGGGTGGTCACCTGGTAGCATTCACATGCTCACTGTGAGGATGATGCAAAGTGGCTTTGTCACTATTTGGTAGCTTAAAAGAGATGACTGGGAGGCTAGGTTGAGTTGGGTCTCTCTCTCTCTCTCTCTCTCTCTCTCTCTCTCTCTCTCTCTCTTTCTCCCTCACCCCTTTCAGAGCCTTTCCATACAGTACCTCTAGTAGGACAATCAGAGTTCTCTTGAGACAGCTTAGGGTTCCAAAAGACCAAGGCAGAAACTGGCATGGCATAGTGTCTACCATATTGTTGATTAAAGAAAACAATCATTCTCTGATTCAAGGGGAGGGGCACGCAATCCCATTTTTGGAGCCATCTTTGATTCTCTTCCTCAGTTTCTTGTTCGTGAGGTTATCTGTTAGTGGTTGTTGAGGTGGACACAAAATCCAGACCCTGGATCTTTGTCAGTGTTGGGCAACAACACATTGAAATTGATAGTAAGGGCTGTAGAGACGGCTCAGCAGTTAAGAGCACTGACTGCTCTTGCTGGAGACCCAGGTTCAAATTCTAGCACTCACATGGTAGCTAACAATTGTCTGTAATTGTAGTTCCAAGGGATATGACACCCTCTTCTGTCTTCTATGGACACGGCACAACATGGATGTACTCACATACATTCAGGCAATATACTTTATTTATTTATTTATTTATTTATTTATTTATTTATTTATTTATTTATTTATTTTGGTCTTTTCGAGACAGGGTCTCCCTGTAGCCCCAGCTGTCCTGGAACTCACTCTGTAGACCAGGCTGGCCTTGAACTCACAAAGACCCACCTGCCTCTGCCTCCCGAGTGCTAGGATTAAAGGCGTGCACCACCACACCCATAAAACAAATAAATAAATAATTTTTATTAAAAATGATGGAAATTGGGGCTGGAGAGATGGCTCAGTGGTTAGGAATGCCAACTGCTCTTGCAGAGGACCCGGGGGGTTCTACTCCCAGCACCCACATGGCGGCTAATAACCACCTTTAAGCCAGGCATGGTGGCGCATGCCTTTGATCCTAGCAGAGGCAGGCAGATCTCTGTGAGTTCAAGGCCAGCCTAGTCTACAGAGTGAGTTCCAAGCCATCTGGGGGTATAGGGAAACCTTGTCTCAAAAAGACAATAAATAAATAAATAAATAAATAAATAAATAAATAAATAAATAAATCATAAATAAAAAATGATGGAAATAGCTAACAATTAATAAACCTTTATTAAGCACCCATGATAAACAGAACTTTGTGTTCTAATAACAATGACACATCAATATTTTAATAACAATGGTAGTAATCACAATCTTAGTTTTGTTAAATATGATTAGGCTGCACTGCATGTGAATCAGAGAGACCTAGAAGATAAAGTCAAGGGAAATATGGTTTCAAGACAGGAACTGAGGTACTCTGTGGCCTGAGAATCTGTTCTTTGGCCCCTTTGATTCAAGAGTCAAGAGTCTCAACATGGCACATGAGCATTTGGCTTTCCTTAGCTTTCAAGTCCCGTACCTTTCTGGGTCTATCCTTTCTTTTCCTGTTTTTTTCTTCACTGTTTTTTCCTGGTCTGAACTCTGAGATCCTGACTTCACTACTCTTGACTAGTTCCTGTCTAGAAGTAGAGAACTCTGACTTGGGTCTCTTTTTAGCTTCCTAGACTCTGTCTCCAGGTTCTGCTATCAGTATCCTACACAGTTACACTTTAGCCCTCTTTCTCAAAAGCTTGACTTACCAGAGAAGACTTAAGGGTTTCACACCAGTAATTTTTAGCCTTCTTCATTCTACTGGAGACTCTAGTTTTACATATTTATGGCACTCTTGGGAGTGGCCCTTAATCTCACTCAGGTGGAATTAAGCTATGCTGTTGGTAGAGACAAGAATTTTGAGAAGCAGAAAGAAAAGAAGAGGTCCCTGAGTTAGAGGCATATTAAAAATAGAAAGACAGTATGTAAACCACTCTGGAAGATGGTGGCTCAACTGGTTAATTATTTCAGTTCCTTTCCCATAGAAGGGTTGCACATTGCCAACTCACTGACATTAAGCTTGGCCATTTGACTTACCTTGGCTAAAGAAATGTGAATGAGGTAACCAGATAAACCCTAGAGATCCTCAGATTCCGGGATTTGTGACCTTGGACAGGCCTCTTCTATATTAAGGATTGGCCAACATAACCATATAGCAGAAGTGACACTGTGATTTAAAATACAATATAATAAAAAAGCTTCTGTTTCATATAATGTGGGTCATTCACTGTACTGTGAGGATACTAAAGCAACCCCACAAATAGATAAATATACATCAACCAGAGCCTAGCCAATGGCCCACCTCAACTAACAGCCATCTGAGTGGACCATTTTGGAGGGGATCCTTCAGCCCTAGAGGAGCCCTCTGGTGACATAGCCTTATTTCAATCTCATGAGAGACCAGAGCTACACAGTCTGAATTCCTAATTTGCATAAACCGTAAGGTAGTAAATTATTATTGCTTCAAGATATAATGATGTGTTCCATGGCCTTCAGTCCTGTGTTCCCCATTCAGCAAGCCCTGGAGTCTGAGAATAGGCACTTATATGGTCTAATAAGTATGGGAGGTTTGTATCTGTTGGTTTTGCTCTTAAACTAGAGACATAATTGGCTACCAACAGTCATTCTTCCTGGACTGGTAAGGTGAGGAAAGGAAGGTAATTTCCAAACTTTGATGGAGCATTGCTTAACAACCGCTAATAGCTACTTAATATGCCAGGTAGCAGATTATGGGTGAGCTAGGAAAAAAATGCAGATTTTATTGGCTTTACTAGTAATTAAATCCTCTTTGGAGAGGGACCGGCTATAAAAAAAGGGAGAGAAAAGAGTCCAAACTCATTTGCAAACGTGTAGGTGGAGAACTCAGGATTCATTGCTTATATAATCCTGTAATACATAATCAGTAGCCTAGAAACCATCTGTGTGTCAGTTTCTAATTGAGGGACACCAAACGGGGAAACAAGTCCACGAGCATGACTGCAGTGCTTGGTTCAACCTGATCTGTGAGATTTAATGGGCACCACCAGATCCAGGTTCCCAGCGTTCTGGTGCCTTCAGAGAGGGACAGGCAGTGTTGCTTTGAAAATGTAGAAGCAGGGAACTATTACCTGATGACAAGATGAACCCTTGGCAAATTTATAGGGAACCTTCTGTGGAAAAGGACAAAGAATCAGTCCAATTGCTTCCTCTGCCCTGCAGTCCCAGAAATAGCCCGTTCTCATGCCCTCTGTAACTGCTCTGATATTCTTCTCTACATCTTCTTCCTCAGGGCTGGCATCTCTTGAATTCCAGGTATGAATTTCTAGTTTTGAGTGTGTCTCCTTCTTATTAGGTTATAGAAAAGGCCGCACCCCCCCCCCAGATAAAATGGCACATGAGGTTTAAGTCATGCCAGGAACATGCTTTACTTCCATGTGAGATTACCAGCAAGGGCTGCCTGCAGACACGTGGTGGAACCCGACAGCATGCCAGAGAGAGAAAGAGAGAAATGGCGCCTGGGGCTCACCCACTTATAGCCATGGGGCGGAGCCTCAGGTACAGAGGAAGCAGTCAGAAGATTGACAGCCTCTGGAGGAAGTGGGCATCTGTGTCCCTTGGGATTCTGGGAAGCCCAGACATAACACTTCTATGCCCACCCCTCTGTCCAACATGGACCCCAAACTCTTCCAATGATCAAACCTGGCTTCTCATACTTGGCTGTCCATTTCCCTTAACTGATACCTCTCTTAGATTAAACCAGACTAGGAAGGGTTTCCCTTAGTTACTTTTCCTGTTGCTCTGAAAAAGAAATGCTCAGACAAAAGCAATGTAAGAAATGGAGGGTTTGACTCATTTACAGCACACCATGACAGGGAAGTCAGAAAATAGAACAAAGGATGGCCCCACTCAGTACTCTAGGATCCAAGGCCAAGAAATGGTGCTGTCTCCTTTTACTTGGTCTTCCCCCTTTAATTAATGTATCCAAGGAATAGCCAAGGCTAACCTAATTTAGTTAATTCTTTAAGGGTGTGCCCATGGGTAGTCTCCTAAATTATTCTAGATTCTGACAAGTGGACAATCCATGTTAACCATCACAGGGATGTAGTCTTCTCAGAGCCTCTTGGGTCCTAGAGTACTGAGTGGGGCCATCCTTTGTTCTATTTTCTGACTTCCCTGTCATGGTGTGCTGTAAATGAGTCAAAATAAACCCTCAATTTCTTACATTGCTTTTGTCTGAGCATTTCTTTTTCAGAGCAACAGGAAAAAGTAACTAAGGGAAACCCTTCCTAGTCTGGTTTAATCTAAGAGAGTCTAAGTCTCTAAGTAAGCTTAAATTCAAAAACATCTATGCCCATAGCTCTTCTCACAAACCTTCCTGCTAACCCTGGGTGCCCTGCTTGGATCATGAGGCTTTTTCTCTATAGCTGACTGAATCAGAGAACCTACAAGGAAACTGCCGAAGATGTTATCTCACAGAGACAATGGCTATAAGCTAAATGGTTGAGATCTTCCCTTTCAAAATTCAAACTAAAAATGCAGAGAGAAAGTTATTAGTCAGTAGGGAATGGAAGCTAAGACATGGGATGGACACATAAAATCTTGTATGTCTGCACAGTGCAAAAGCTATGGGGAAACAAACTGTACAACAATCCAGTGTAACAAGCTACATAGAACAAGAGAGGATGGACGAGGCTGCAGCCCAGGGGCAAGGCAGTCCTCAGAAGAATTAGTGCCAGTTCCCAAATAGCTTTTATGGAGTGCCCATTTTATGGTTGCTCCTGTCACTGTTTTTTCAGATACAGTGACAATACTACACTTGATCTTAGCCAAAAGGCCGAGAAGCGATTACGGTAACAACAAACTACTCTTGCTTAGTGCATTTGGGTGACAATCCTTTTCGCACAATACAAAGCTCTAACATAGAACTCTTAGATCTCCCAGTCCTATCAGTAACCAGGCCAGAGCAACACTCAAGGGTATCTTATCCGCCACCTTCCCTGCATCTGTCCTGTGCAATTGCTGGATCCAGGCCCTTGTTCTAAAGTATCCTATGAGCATTCCAACTTACTCTAGGCTGTTTCCACTGCATACGAAGTATACCTCCAAAAGGCTCATGTGTTGAAGTCTTTGTCCCCATTGTGATGTCTCAAAGAAATGAAGAGCATGTTACTGACAATGAAAGACAGGTCATCCCCATCATAAAGTGGCAAAGAATTTTTGTTTTTGTAAAGTGGCAAAGATCATGTTCTGTTGCTTTTTTTAATTTTTAGGTTATTTTTATTTTATGTATGAGTGTATTGCCTGCATGTATGTAAGTGCACCTTTTTGTGCAGTGCCCAGAGAGGTCAGATGAGGTCACTCGAGTCCCCTGGAACTGGAACTGGAGTTACAGGCAGTTGTTAGCTGACATGTGGGTGCTGGGAATTGAACCTAGGTCCTCTGCAAGAGCAACCAGTGCTCTTAACTGCTGAGTCATCTCTCTAGCCCCTAAAAATATTTTTATTACATTTATTTAGTCTATGCATAGCTTACACTTGGTGTGAGCATGGCAGGACACGTATGGAGGTCAGAGGACACTTGTGGGAGTCGGTTCTCTCCTCCCATCTTGCGTATGTCCCAGGGACCAAACTCAGGTTGTCAGATATGGCAAGGCCTTTACCTACCTGCTGATCCATCTCACTGACCCCCATACAATTTATTTTTAATTGCAGTATCCCTTAGTATCTACAGGTGTTGGATACCCCTAACCAATAGCAAAATGTAAGGATGCACAATTACATAAAGCTGTGTGAGATTTACGTCTTTCCTATACATTCTGGATTACTTTTAATACTTAATACAAAATGAATGCTATGCACATAGTTTTCTGTATTGTTTAAGGAATAATGATATGAAAAAGTCTTTACATATCCACCACAGGTTCAATTACATTTTGAATATGTTTGATCTGGTTGAATCCATGGATGCAGAACTTTAGATAGAGAGGACGAACTATTCTGTTTACTTATAAAAATATGAATATTTATGTTATATTTATATATATATATATATATATACACAGAGTTTATACAGATAGAGAACATGAAGATGTACTTTAATGTGACCTTTCCAGAGAAAATGTCCTCATTTTGAGTCTATATTATCAATACTTCATGTTTTTAAAAACAAGCTTTATTTCAGAGTAAATTAGACTGACAAAAAAATGGAAGTCAGTACTGAATTTTTATATATCCCACCCAGTCTCCCCTATAATTGACATTTTACATTAGTACATTTATTACAGTTAATGAACCGATTTTGATACATTTTTATATTTTATTTATTTTTATCTTATGTGTATGAGTGGTATGCCTGCATGTGTATAAGTGCACCTGTGTCATGCAGTGCCTGTGGAGGACAGAGTAGGGCATCGGATCCCCTGGAACTGGAGTTATGGACAGTTGTTAGCCTCCACGTGGGTGTTGAGATTCAAACCCTGGTCTTCTGCAAGAACAGCCAGTGCTCTTAACCACTGAGCCATGTCTCCAGCCCTTGATACATTTTGATTAATTGAAGTCCACACTCCATCCACACTCTATTCATAGTATTTTTTTTTTCTGTTCTCCCCCAATACTTTTTCTGTGCCAGGTTCTCCTCATCCCCACATGCTGTACTGACTCATTGGTCTCCTTGGATCCTCTTGGTTGAGATGGCTTCTCCATTTTTTAAGATCCGAAAAAGTCCTAGCAGGCTGCTTCTATGGTTCTAGCCCTAGAAGGGATTTTCATACGCAGCTGATAAGGTTACAGGGAGCCCCAGAACAAGTCCTTGAAAAGACCTGAAGGACATACCATGCTCTTGGTCTCCAGTGAGGAGAACAGGCAACCGCATGGGGGCTGCAGTCTGGGAAACACAACCTAAACCATAACAGCAGGGCTGGCCAACTGGCTGGGCAGACTTTTGGGGGCTTTGCCTGCTTGTTGTATTACAGTTGTGCAAGATATGGGTTGCGATCTCAGAGCTGTCTTCCCACCTGCTCTCTGCATCCATTTCACAGCCATGTATTTTCACAGTGGGCATGAATCTGGAAGATCAAAACTTGGCCATCAGGCGGGCATCATCCCCATCGTCTGTGCCGTCCTCCGGTGGCATGGGTACCCTCTCTGTTTTTCCTTCCTTTTCTTTCCTCCCCTCCCCCAGCTGCCTTTCCAATTGGCACTGGAGAGGGTTGAGAATGTGGTGGGGGATGAAGCCTGTTACCTCTGGTCTATTTCTTCCGTTTTCTATACTAAATTCCAAAGGGGTAATTGTATTAGTCATCCCCAAATCCGGCCTTCCCTAAGAGGCCCGCCCCCGAGCTCCTTCTCCCTCACTCTTTCACAGAACTGGGGCACAGTTTATAACCCCAACCCCTAAATCCCAATCCGTTCTCTCTCTGGAAGCTTGCTTGTCCCTTCCAGAGACCCGCCATCCTAATGTAACCTGAGCCGAACAGGGTTGAACACTGTATAACCTTTCCCCTCTTCACACCTTCTGCCTGCGTTAAAGCCAATTAGACTGACGGCTCTGGGAGAAAGGGGGGTAAGAGGAGACTGGTGGGAGGCCCTGCCGAGAAGAAGCCAGGGCCCTGGGCTAAGCTGGCAGAATGTGTGGTGGGATTTAGGAAAGCTCGGACTGGATGTGAGGTGTGAAAGCCAAAATGAATTGCAGCACTGGTAATTATAGCTAACAGAAAGGTTTGCCAATTTCCTCTACGAATTTGTCATTTTCTCCAGAGTAGCTTTGGCTGTGGATAGAACATAGGCAATTTCTCTAGGACTACCACTCTCTATACCTTATCTAGCTCCAACACTGAGGTATTTGAAGTAGCTACCACCTGCCTGTGGGGAATTTCTGTCTCCTTTTCCAAGGAGGACCCCACAACCCAACCTAACCCGCAAACTCCTTTTGCAGAGGGTTTTGTTATTGCTGGGAGTTTATGGGCAGAAACAAAAATGTATATGCTATATGTTGTGTTGTTTGAAAATATGTAGGAAGATAGAAAAATATTTTTTAAAAGGAAAATAGATTATCATTCTTCTGTCAATAGTTGCCTGTTTGTGGGTATAGCTCTTAAGAATGAACTTTTGGGAGCTGGAGAGATGGCCTAGCAGTTAAGAGCTCTGACTGCTCTTGCAGAGGACCTGGGTTCGATACCCAGCACCCACATGGCGGCTGAAAACCGTCTTTAACTCCAGTTCCAGGGGAATCCGACGCCCTCTTCTGACCTCCACGGCATTGCACAACACGACACGGGTGTACAAACCTACATGCAGACAGCACATTCATACACATAAAAATAAATAAATAAAAGGTTTTTTTTAAAAAAAGAATGCACTTTTGTTCTGTATTATCTATGGCTGCCACAATGAAAGCTGACATTAAGCCACTGAAGAGTTTTCTATGAATAAGTGTAAGTAAATGCTTTGATATTTATAAACCTAAATAAAGATTGTATTGAGACAGAGACATTGGAGAAGGGAATTCTAAGACAGTTCTTTAGGTTTAAAAAGGCTTGCTGTAAAATGGTGCATTATTCCACTTATTAAAGATCATATTAATGACAAAAAGATAATGTAGTTTCCAGGATCACGAGGTGGCTCAGTGGGCAAAGACACTTGCTGCCAAGCCTGATGGCTGACAAGTGAGGCTTGACCACTAGTCCCTTATAGTGAAAAGCAAAGAAAGGAGATTTATTTAAAATAAAACATCAGGCCACATCAGGAAGAAAAACAAAGGAATCCAGTGACCCCCACCCCCACCCCAGTCCCTCTTTTGAGGTCCTGACACAAGGCTTAGGTTTAAACAGAGGGCAAGACTTGGACATAAGTAAGCAATATGGGTCAAGGTGCCTGCGCTCCACCACTGCCCATCTTGGTCTCTGCTCTGTTCTCTCTAGCAAGGTCTAGTAAGTTGTCTGGGTGAGTCTCTTCCTGGGAGACAAGACCCTCCTCCAGCAGGCACTAGGGCATCAACCTTTCCCTTTCCTCAGTATAGAATTCTTGGGAAATTTTAATTCTTTGAAGTCCATTGTTTCAATAGTCTAATAACCTAAAGGGAGGGCACAAGTGCATCTTTATCTCCATTTCTGCCAGGGTGGTTGAATAACTCTCATTCATTCATTCATTCATTCATTCATCCACTGAACACCTACTATGTGCCAGGCATTGTATGAAATGCTTGGATATAGCAGAGAGTCAAAGTGAAAGGTCCCTGTACTGGCCATGTTTATATTTGCTTGAGGAAAGACAAACCAACCTGTAAATATATAATGTGGCAGGTGGTACTAATTCCTATGAAGAATAACCGGTGAGACAGAGAAAATGGGAAGTGGATGGATTTTATAGAGGGAGACAACCCTACTGGGTGGCCGGGTTTGAAGGGAACTGAGGAAGCGAAGTCACTGAAGGGAGAGAGGCTAGAGGAGGTGACATTCACTACGGTTCTAAGTCCTTAATCCTTGCACCGCAGAAAATCAGTACTATTATTGCACTGTTTTCCTTTTTTTTTACAGGGTCTCCCTGTAGCCCCAGCTGTCCTGGAACTTACTCTGTAGACCAGGCTAGCCTTGAACTCACAAAGATCCACCTGCCTCTGCCTCCCAAGTGCTAGGATTAAAGGCATGCGCCACCACACCCAGCTCTGTTATACATTTTTATGTATTTGTGTTGTGTGTGCTTGTGTGTGGAGGTCAGAGGACAACTTGAAGAAATCTTTTCTCCTTCCACCCTGAGGGTCCCAGGGATTGAACTCAGGTCTTCAGGCTTGGCAGCGAGTGACTTTATTATCTTACAAACAAAACAGAAACAACAACCTTGTTGCTCCTCCAGCTTCCTCCTGTCCTCCTATCTCTCCTGTGTTTTTTCTTCTTTATTCCCCTTCCTTCCTTTTCCCCTTCTTACCTTTATCTACCAGCATTTCTAGAAGAGAAAATGGGTCTGGCTGAGCAGTGCCCAGTGTCTCTGAAGCGCCCTGGCTTGCGATGCACATGCTCTGGGCCATCTGTGGAGCAAGCCTTACTTTTCAAACTCTGGGTACAGTGTCCTGTCAGCATCTGCTGCCAACTCAGAAGAATGCAGGCAGCAGAGATGACAGGGAGAAGAAGGAGCTCTAGAAAGCTCATTCTTTTGTCAGCAGCAAACTGAAAACTCACCAGGACCTGCCAGAAAGATATACTAGTTCATGAATTAATTCAGAGTACATAAGTCTGCTTGTGACTTCTGTAACAGAGGGGATATAGGATATTTAGCTCATATCCAGCTTCGGGAAATGCTTTATAGGGCAGAATAGGCTAAAAACAGTTTCCTAACAATAGTAAGATTTCCACATTCTCTTTTAAAAATCTTACACCAAAGATATGCCAAGATGAAGGCTCTGGACCCTTACAGAAAAAACTCCCTTTGGAAAGGACGTAGCTCCGTGGTAGACCACTTGCCTAGCATGAGCAAGCTCCTGGGTTCAATTTCTACCACCACAGAAGATAAAAACCAAACTCCCATTCATAGGTGCAAAGATCAGCTTTGCCATTGAAGCCGAGGGTGTCTTTAAAGGCACAGTAAGGAGCCGCTCATCTGTCTATGAGCAGAGACTGATGATAAGCAAGCTCGGTCTCATTCTTTGTCTCCGCTCCCCCACCCCACCCCCACCCCAGCTCTCTTTGGATCTAGGGTCCACTCCACAGCTCCCACATGGAGTTCTTTCTCCTTTGAGCCTCTCTTTCATGTCCTCTGTGGAGCACTTCTGGGCACCATTTGTACTTTGTGCCTTGCCTGCGGTTCTTGCCTAGGTCTAAGACAGCAGCTGGCTGCCCTGTCAGCCTCTCTCGTGGACCTCCAGCCTCTCCCCCCATTCTCCTCCATGTGTGCTGGTCTCTGGGTTCTAAGGAGTGGATGAAGGGAAGATTTGTAGCCCTGCCTGGGTGTTATGTCTGCCTTCTGGAGTCCCTGTAATGGCTCTTGACCTTGAAGACTTTTCTTGGTACTCCTGTATTCGTCCACCTCCTGGCTTGGTCATGATCGTCTCATCTCTGTGTTTTGTATGATTTCCATGAGAAGGCCAATGGCTTTCATCTGCAGAGCACTGGATGCATTTCAAATTGCAAACTCAACTCTGGGTTGACACAGGCAGTAGCAGGCTGCTAACTCACAACACATGTGGGAACATCTACTGGAGCTGGAGTGCAGCCCTGGAAGTCTTAGATTATTTGTATATCAAAGAAAAGGAAGGAAGAAACAGGGAAGGAAAAAATGAAAGAATAGAGATTATGGGCTGGAGAGATGGCTCAGCACTTAAGAGTGCCTGCTCTTTCAGAGGACCTGGGTTCAATTCACAGCATTCACATGGCAGTTAACAACCATCCTTAACTCTCATTCCAGGGGATATGACCCCTCTTCTGACCTCTGAGGGCATTGTACAACACAGGTGCACTTAAATACATGCTGGCAAAACACTCATACCTATAACATAAAAAATATCAAAGAATTTTTAAGAAAGAATAGAGATTATTTAAAAATAAAAACAGGGGGTAGAGAGATGGCTCAGTGGTTAAGAGCACTGGCTGCTCTTGCAGAGGACCCAGGTTTAAATCCCAGCACCCACATAGCCGTTAACAACCATCCATAGCTCAAGTCCCAGGGGGTCTGATAGTCTCCTCTGACCTCAGAGACTCCATGACACAGGTGTGCTTACATCCATTTAGACATAACACTCACACACAAAAACAAAAATAAGTTTAAATAAAATGAAATAAAACAAAAGCAAAGCACCTAGAAAATTCCATCATCTGTTCACTCGTTCATCATGCATTTACTAACTAGGGAAGTCTGTTGTAGTATTTGCACGGATACTAACTGAACTCCATTATCGCAGACACTGTCTAAGTCATAGGAGGATCAGAGGTGTGGCCCGTGTGGCTATGGGACTCACTGCACTCATGGCGGAGCAACCCTTGGGAGGCTGGGCATAGGTACGTCAGACCTCTCCTCCCCAGAGGAGAGACCAGTGGAGACCCCAGAGGCAGGGAGAAGAAGAAGGAAGTCCTCTCTGGTATCTTCCAGCCGTTTTCAATGTCCTCTCATTTTGGCGTGAGCTGCAACTCTCTGGCCAGCCGCAGGCACCACCTACAGGAGACCTCTGGCACTGGCAAAAGCTGCAGCTGACCTCTGGGGGTTTCACCTGGGGTGATGGATGCTGTGGAGTAGGAGGAAGTTGGCTGCACCTCAAGGCTGCCAAACAGAGCTGCCATGGAGAAAATTATGAGGTGAATTAAACTTTAATTTGATTTTTATTTGGTTTCAGCAACCAATAAAGGGGCAGCAATTTTCCGAGTCCTGTCACTGGTTGGAGGAATGCTTTGAGAACATCTGGCTTATTAACAGCAGTGACAATAAAAGCCAAGCCTATATTTGCAGAGGGGCTGCCTTCCCAGGCTCCTGAAGCACTCTGACTGATTGTATCAGCTTCCTTCTCCCACAGCAGCTTCACAGAAATCTTATTTACTTGTAATTAAGCTTAACTGCTGACCTCTCCTGCAGCCTTTCCATGGCTGCCTGCTGGACTGACCTCCACACCAACCACCACAGGTACACAAAAAGGAAGAGCAAGGAAATAGAGGAGGGGCAAGGCACAGGAGAGAGGGAGGGGGAGGAGCGAGGCTGCAGCATCCATTTGCTTTCCACTCGTCCCTCATTCCACATTTATGGAGACTTAGAACCAAGCCATTGTGGTACTGTGTTCTCTGGGCTTAGGAAAGTGCACAGAAATACACAGACACTGGGAAAAGGTGGGGAGATTTCTGGTTTGTATAGAATTCTGTTTTTTCAAGAATAGAAGAATACAGAAATTCCTTTGTTCTCCCGGATCTCCTTTTTCCTTTCTCCCCCTCATCTTGCTGGAAGCTTAACTTGTTTTAAAATTAAAGACACAACTTATTCTAATTAACAAAGTTTCCAAGTCAAGAATAGTTTTAGGTCTTAAGAGCAATGCTGTTTTAAATGTTGAATAAAACATGGTATATCCATGCAATGAAATATTATTTGGCCAGAGCTGGATGTGGTGTTGTGTGCCTTTAATCCCAGCACTCAGGAGGCAAAGGCAGGTGGATCTCTGAGTGTTCAAGGCCAGCCTGGTCTACATAGCAAGTTCTAGGCCAGCCGGGTATACAGGGAGACCCTGTCTCAAAAAAAGAATCCCCCCCCCCAAAAGAAAGAAATATTATTTGGCCGGTATAAGAAATAACAGACTGGCCACATGCTGCATTGTGGCTGAACCTTGAATATATTATGTTAAGTAAAAGAAGCTAGTCATAAATGAAAATTTAGTGAACAATTCCACTTGTATGAAAAGTCCAAAATACAGAAATTCAAAGTAGATTAGTAGTTGCCAGGTTCTAGAGGAAATAACTGCTATTGAATATACTGTTTCTTTTGAGGGTGATGAAAATGTTCTAGAATTAGCTAATAGTGATGGATGTACAACCTTAGAAGTATATTTAAAAGCAGCTGAATTGTAAATTTTCTTTTTTAGACAGTGTCTCCCTGCAGCCTCTGTCGGTCTCAACCAATTTTGTAGACCATGCATGTTGGCCTCAGTCTCACAGAGACATACCTGCCTCTGCTTCCTGACTGCTGGGATTAAAGGCAAACACCATAACACCTGGCTTATTTTTTCTTTATTTTTAATTTTGTGTATGGGTGTGTCTGTGTGCCCCCACACCATACACATGAGTGTGGGTGTCCACTAGGGCCAGAAGAGGGCACTGCATCCTTTGGAGCTGGAGTCACAGGCTGTTATAAGCCACCTGATGTGGGTAAGAGCACCAAACTCAGGTCCTCTGCAAGAATAATATGTACCCTTAACTGCTGAGCTGTCTCTCCAGCCCCTGAATTGAACATTTTAAACAGGTGAATATCTGTCAAAAAAGCTGTAGAAAAATCCCATAATCCTGGTAACTGAATGTGGATCCAAAGGTTTGTGACATCCCATCACTTAAATTCTAGCCCCCTTTTACCTAGTATAAGAGACTTGTGATTTCTTAGTGTCCTTCAGGATGGTAAACAGGTATTCCACATGAGCTAAATCTTGAAGGCATTGCATTGGATGAGCAAGATAAGGGACAAAGTAAGTTGGTGAGATGGTTCAGTGAGTATAGGCCTTGCCATCAAGACTGATGACCTGAGTTCAATCCTTGGGTCTCACTTGGTTGAAGGAAAAAGAACTGACCATGGCCCTTGTGTACCCACATACATATAATAAATAAGTAAATGTAATAAAAATTTAATTTAATTTAAAAAGAAAGAAGAGCCTGACTACCACTGTGCCAACCATTCCAACTGGAAGCACCTTTACGCATGGGTCAGAGGTATCTGCACACTGTGTGAGGATAGATACCTATTCCTAGATGTGTGGCAAAAAGGGCTACCAGGGGGCAGGGTCAAAACAGAGATCACAGGTGGAGGGAAAGGTCTTAAGTGGGTTGATGATAATAGAAATGTACCACAACTGAGGTGCTTGATTACCATCTAAAGTTATTAAAATATGGTGGGAAAGGAGGGCTGGGGATGTAGCTCAGTAGTAGAGTACTTGTCTAGCATGTGCAAAGTTCTAGGTTTAATTCCTAACAAATGGAAAATTAGAATAAGATATTTCAGAAAAGATTCTTAGGGAAGGAGCTAAGAAGACAAACCATCATAAGAACAATTTTAGGCAAAATGTAACCAAGACTAATGTATTACCTGGTTTATAACTCAATAGAGAAGTATGATCACTTAAAAAAAAATTAAGATGCTGGAGAGATGGCTCAGCAGTTAAGAGCATTGAAAAATCACAAGAATATTATACAAATTAAAAATATAAAGAAGTAAATTTATTTCTATTGTTTTTCCCTGAATATGGCCTTTGTTTGTTATTAATACTATTTAAAAAAAGTTATATTCACATTGTAATCTGATGCCGCATTTATTTCTGTCATCACATTTTTAATATATATCAGATTAACCAGGCAACTTTTGGTTAGGCATGCTGTCTAGGGGAACAGATTCAATCTGACTAGTGTAATCTAAATGATCAGAGAACTAAATCTCACTAAACTAAAATAAAAGTCTACCTTAAAACCATATACTGTTCTGGGGCTGGAGAGATAGCCTAGCAGTTAAGAGCGCCGACTGCTCTTGCAGAGGACCTGGGTTCGATCCCCAGCACCCACATGGCGGCTAAGAACCGTCTGTAACTCCAATTCCAGGAGAACTCCAGTTCCAGGGGAATCTGAGACCCTCTTCTGACCTCCGCGGCATTGCATGGCACTGGTACACAAACCTACATGCAGACAGTACATTCATATACATACAAAAATAAAAAAAATAAAATAAAATAAAAATAAATTAAAAAAAAAAACATATACTGTTCTAACCAGAGAGTCAGAAAATACAATTAAAAAGCTAGACAGGGCAAAGGATTATCATCTTCATCGTCAGTCTCTCAGCAATGACTTAAAAAAGATATTTTTAGAATAAAGACAGATGTAGATTGGAACAAAGGAATCAAGTGAATTGCTGAATAGGGTTGTTTTAACTCAAAGCTGAGACAATAGTCTTGAAAGACTAAGTACCAGAGAATGAAAAGCTTTTATAAATTCGAAAAGCTGGCTTTGAACATCAAAAACCAAGCCCAAAGCCGGAAGGAAGCTGGACATAAACTTTATCCACAAGCCACAGAATGGGTAGGAAATCAGGACAAAACAGGCTGCCTGGTGAGACCTGCTCACTGCAGAGATAAGGAGTGGATTCCAGAATGTAAATCAACTTTATCACTTGAGCAGAGCTCGGTTCCGCTGGCACTGGTTTTTGTTTGGTTGCAGGACTGTCTTAATGAAGGAAGCAATGTGTTGATTTATATGCTCGCCTAAACCCGCACTTAATATACTGCAAACAAGTGCTTCGAGTGGCTCTTCTGTGTGGGATAGACCTCTGTCCCAAAGTGGGAGAGCGGAGAGAATAGAGAAAGGAAGGCAGGGGGAGATGCACAGGCTCTGATCTGATAACTTTCAGCCCTGCCCCCTCCATCCCCGTTCCCCTCACCCACTCACCCTCAGCCTTAATCTCAATGGTATTGTAGGACCCAGGTTGCATGTGGGAAATATGTAAACTCTCAAAAGTTTATGAGGTAAGGCCTTTGTGCCTTGTTTCTTAGGAAATAGTTTGGGGAGATGGGGAGACTCACAGAAAGCACCCTCCCCCCCAGTCTATGTGCCCAGAATGATCACTGTAGCTGAAGATCACCTCCAGACCCCTGAGGTAGAGGAGGAGAAACTGATGGGATACCTTGGCAGACCCCAGAGACCTCATGTCCCTGATGTTCCGAGACCTTGGCAGTGCTAGGGTACCCATCACAAGACAAAGGGCAAGGGGTCCTGTGGCTGTGACAGCTTGTAGATGAGCCAGCCATAGGGTGAGCTCCCCTCCCCAGTCTCTACTTCCTGTGGAATACCCACCTACTCTTCTTAATCTCTCCATCATCCAAAACATCTCTGTCACTCTTTCCTTGGTGGGCAGAACTTGGAATTCACCCACTATTTCCTCTTAAAGGAGGTTATTAAGCTGGCACCGAGAGAAACAGGAAAGATCTATTTCCCCAATGGTCATGGCAATGATTGCATTCTGTTAAGAGGAAATAAAGATGCATTTCTGAACCTTCTAGGATAAGCTAGATCAGGCCTGAGAAACCTCTTGTGGCCTCAGGTATACAGTTATATAATATAGACATATAAATTCAGCATTTGCTAAAAAATCATAAAGAAATTTATTTTGAAATTATTATTCTCTCTATATAAAATTTTACCATTATTAAAGATGAAAGCAAATTTGCATACTAATGAGATGGATGCACATGTCTCTATTTGAATAGAGAGTTAAATCTTGGCTGAATATTTGGTACAGCAGAATGTGGACCACCGTCAACATTTTTCACAGTTGATCAATATTTTGTTTAAAATCATCAATGCTTAGAACACTTTGCATAAATAGGTGCTAGAAAATAGCAGAAGGATATTAGGGCCACCTCAGAAAGTGTTGGAAATTCTGTTCCAATCCAAGTCACAATTCACATAATGATTTCTTTCGAAACTCAACTCAGAAACTTTAAGACCAGTTTTTATTTTTATTATTATTATTATTATTTTTTTTGGTCTTTTTGAGACAGGGTTTCCCTGCAGCCCCAGCTGTCCTGGAACTCACTCTGTAGACCAGGCTGGCCTTGAACTCACAAAGATCCGCCTGCCTCTGCCTCCCGAGTGCTAGGATTAAAGGCGTGCGCCACCACGCCCGGCAAAGACCAGTTTTTAAAAGCAGACATTTAACACCATCCAATCCAAAGATATACTAATTGAACACATGATGAGAAATTACAGTAGGGAAATCTTAAAAGTCTTTGCTTTCTGTAATTAAGAGTAGAAAATTTAGTATGAAAGTAAAAGCACGGCAGTTCATAGCATAAAGTCAAGTTGAATATGGGATGTTTTAGGTGTTCGTTGGTGTTGTGTGGTATAGCACATGAACAGTGCCCAGTGCACTTCCACCCAGCTAGGGCTATTCATTCTCTGTGACCCAAATATGTGGTGGATAACACTAACGCTACATAGCTGGATAGGAAATTCCTACCCACGACACGATGTAGGGCTGGGAGCAGAAACAGGCTAACAAGGATAAGCACAGCATGGCTATTTAGAGTATATGACCTGAGGTCCGTATTTCACTCCACAATTTGTATGGCAGGGTGACCTTTGCTAAATCACATAACCTTTTTGACATCGAGGTTGGGGTAAATATTATGTAAAATAATTTTCTGGGGCTAGTGGTAGAACTCAGTTGGCAGAATGCTTGCTTAGAAGTCTGGGGTTCAGTCCCCAGGACCACATACATGGGTGTGGTGCTGAATATCTGAGATGGCAGCATTCAGGAGGTCGAAGCAGGAGGATCAGAAGTTCAAGGTCAACAACATACAAAGTTTGAGGCCAACCTGGGATACTTGAAGCCCTGTCATCCCCTTAATAACTAATAATTTTCTGGTATAATGAAGTAATACAATAGGTAGCTATTTCTTTTTTATCCTATATTATAATTTGCTCCTTTATAGTTTATAATTCTAATTATATAAGAATACTAGTTAGTTAAACTGCAGCTCACTAAACCTTTAAGCTTATTCTTAAAAATGTAGTCAGAGGGGCTGGAGAGATGGCCTAGCGGTTAAGAGCGCCGACCGCTCTTGCAGAGGACCCGGGTTCGATCCCCAGCTCCCACATGGCGGCTGAGAACCATCTGTAACTCCAATTCCAGGAGAACTCCAGTTCCAGGGGATTCTGAGACCCTCTTCTGACCTCCGCGGCATTGCACGAACGGGTGCACAGACCTACACGCAAAACAGTACACTCATACACATAAATAAATAAAAAAAATGTAGTCAGATACTTATATTTAACTAATCACCTATATTTACAGAACTGGTCTTCTGAGGGTCTTTTTTTTTTAATTTTTATTTATTTTTGTTTGTGTATGAGTGTACTCTCTGCATGTAGGTTTTGTGCACCTATGTCGTGCAATGCTGCGGAGGTCAGAAGAGGGTGTCAGATTCCCCTGGAACTGGAGTTCTCCTGGAATTGGAGTTTCAGACGGTTCTCAGCCGCCATGTGGGTGCTGGGGATCGAACCCGGGTCCTCTGTAAGAGAGATGGCCTAGCGGTTAAGAG
>VZQC01007933.1:965709-1190787 GCA_009823505.1 Rhizomys pruinosus
GTGTACACACAGAGTCCATGTCATCTGCTCTGGTGCAGACTGTACACACAGAGTCCATGCCATCTGCTCTGGTGCAGGTGTACACACAGAGTCCATGCCATCTGCTCTGGTGCAGGTGTACACACAGAGTCCATGTCATCTGCTCTGGTGCAGGTGTACACACAGAGTCCATGTCATCTGCTCTGGTGCAGACTGTACACACAGAGTCCATGTCATCTGCTCTGGTGCAGGTGTACACACAGAGTCCATGTCATCTGCTCTGGTGCAGACTGTACACACAGAGCCTGGGACACCAGTGCTCCATTTCCACTCCCACGTGTGGCTCTGGACTAAGAAGCAGAAGTGAAGAGCTTGCTTTCTCTCTTGCAGTACTCATGTAGAAGTGCCCTGACCACTTCCTCTCCCACTCTGATCCAAGTCCTCCATAGGACAGGAGGAGGAAGTCACCACACCCCAGTCTTAGAGGATTGTTAGGGATCCTGCTTCCTTTTGTCCTTCCGTTCTCTAGGAAGAGACTCAGGCTTTGACAGCACTAAGATGAATACTTCTTCAGTAATAGGCATGCCAGTGTGTGTATGTGTGTGTGTGTGTGTGTGTGTGTGTGTGTGTGAGTGAGAGAGAGAGAGAGAGAGAGAGAGAGAGAGAGAGAGAGAAGCCCGTTTTCTTTTTAATCACCAAGCACTGATCACTGTAGTGCCTGCAGGGTGCTAGACACTGACAAAAATAGTCATCAAGGTGGGGAGGCTTGGCCTGAGGCAAAAAGATACTTTGTGCCGAGGTCTGCTGCTGTTAAGGCTGGTCCTGCTCACCGGATCGTGCTGTAAATTGGACTCCATCAGAGAAAGTGGAGGCTCCCTTGGATGAGTTGGATGAGTTGTGTCACCAAGTTACCCATCCCCCGTATAACCCCAGGAATAAAACAAAGCAGAGGCACAGAAATTTTTTTTTCTATTGACCAACCCCCCAGTATACATTCTACAAAGGGAATAAAAAAAATGTCCTTCAATGAAGGACAGCCTCAGAAATTTTGTTCTCTTTTAAAATTAATTTTAAAATCCAGTAGTGAGGGTAGGGAGAAAAGCCTTTAGCGTCCCTTACAAGGCACAGGATAAGGTCAACCATAAATAGCAGAGAGCCTCTCCTAACTTAGTTTGCAGAAAGGGTCAGACCAAGAGGGGAGGCAGAAAAAGACACACGGATTAAAGGAAGGCGTTCACAGGACAGGGACAGCAGAAAGCTGGAATAAATGAGAGGAACCTGCACATCGAGCATTTACACAGATGTCCTCTGTGAGTCCTATCTGGAAATAATGCTGGAAAGGTGTGATCCAGGCCACTTAGGGGCTCTCCTCACTAAAACCACAGAGCGGAAACCACACAGGGGATTGCAAAGTGAAGCCCGGGGTGAGCAATGGTCAGGAAACCAGCACAGGAAACCTTGGGAATCATCTAGCAAGAGGGTAAAAAGTGTGTGTGTGTGTGTGTGTGTGTGTGTGTGTGTGTGTGTGTGTGTGTGTGGTGAGAGAGAGACAGAGACAGAGACAGAGACCAAGAGAGACAGAGACAAAGACAGAGAAAGAAAAAGAGAGCATCCTCACATGCATGTACACACAGACATGCTCCTCCACAGATAGACGACAAGGTGTGTGTGTGTGTGTGTGTGTGTGTGTGTGTGTGATAATTAAAAAGTCCCTGATACCAGAAGTGGCACCTAGAACATACTTAGGAATGAAGTCCCACCAAGGTCCTATTCTGAAGATGTTGGAAGACTAAGAAGTATACAGGAATTAATTTTCCTGACTTGCTCACTTGGTTAACAGAACGCTGGGTACAGGTCACTTTGCAGCAGGTGTATCTGGTATTTCTCCACATGCTAGCTAAAGGATTTTTTTCACCTGCAGTTCACCCTCTACTTTGTTTAAACACTTGAGAAAGACTTAACCACAGTGTTAGGACCTGTGACCTGCCGACAGCTGGCATGTAGGACTATAAACATTGAGCTAAGGGAACAGTGTACTCTTCTGTTTAATGATGATGTGAAATGCCATGTTTTTTTCTGATCTTGAACGTGTACTGCTCTTACCAGCTCATCACTCACACCTCCTTCCAGCCTGAGCAGGACCAGGCAGGGGAGCCAAGCCCATCACTACTACAGTGCGCATGGCCTCTGACTTCTCTGGATGGGTAACTCTGCATCACCTTCTGATGCAGCAGAAGCTGCACTTTGAGCTCTTTACCCTCCAGTTCTGCACAGGCCCTTCCTTTGTCTAGGACCTCAGGGGTGGTCCTGTGGACTGTGGTGAGTTCTCTGGAAACAGTAAGCAGCATTGCAGGACCACCTATCCTTTGTGACACCAAGGAAAAACGAGATGCTCCTCACCTGTGCTTTTGGACAGTGTATAACTGCAAGCGAGGACATCAAGGACACCTGGAGAGCCCAGAGTAGTGCTCACAGCTTTGGCTGCATCTGCAGAAGCAATGGGAAGGGGTTCAGCAGCAGTAGGCGGCCTTTGGCATGGGCAACAGCACCTTCAGTGCCAGCCCTGGCTGTGGGCGTTATGAAGAAGGAGTGGGCAGTAAAGCAGAGCGTTGCTGTGGTTTGAAAGAGTGTGCCCTCCAAAATGTATGAACCTAATGCTAGAGTGAGTATATTTCTGTCACTTTCCTGTCACCGTATGACAAAATACCTGACAGAAACAACAAAATGAAGGAAGGAATGATTTGGGCTCAAGAGTTCAGAGATCTCAGTCCATCCTCGTGGGGAAGATGTGGCAGAGGAGCGGAGCTCACACCTTGGTGGTGAGGAAACGGAGAATACACTAGCTCTTCCCTTCTTTGCCCGTTTTATTGCATCTGGGCTCCCAGGCTAATATGGTGTCACCCATATTAATTAAGGCGGTCCTCCTTAATTAGCCCTCTCTGGAAATGCAAGCCTTCACTGACACAGCCACAAGCTTATCTAATCTCTTAGGACTATCTCATATGGATTAATGTGGCCTGTCTTGGGCTGCAGATTGGCAGGGCCACAGATGCTGCGGCTATCGCCTCGGGACTTTAACATATATGTGGTAAAATATTTTATTCTTGCCGGGCATGGTGGCGCACGCCTTTAATCCCAGCACTCAGGAGGCAGAGGCAGGCGGATCTCTGTGAGTTCAAGGCCAGCCTGGTCTACAGAGAGAGCTCCAGACCACTTGGGACTAAAGGGAGACCCTGTCTCAAAAATAGACAAAAATGTATTTTATTTTTTGTCCAATTAATTTAGGATCACCCATTTAATGCAGAGACTTCCTTAACTGTAGTTTTAGAGATTACAGAAGCATAAAGATTGTGGCACCAATAAGATGAATTAAGAACAGACCCTGGTCTGGCCATTACTCATGGATGCTGTGAAAAAAAATCATCTTACCAGGGTTCTAGGGTGACCAGGCTCAGCGGTACTGACGAACAGTTACAAAGCTCATAAAATACAGATGTAAAAACAAAACGGCCATTTATCGATGCACGTTGAGATTTATTTCCATCCAGGTGACCAGGTACTCATAACCCTAGGCCTACAAATTCTCTCTGTGAAGGAAAAGGACCAGGCAGACTCATTTATAATCAACAGCATTCCTGTGAGTGTGGCGTGAGAGCGGGAACTGGTCATGGCATTCACCCGCCACTGACAGCTGACTCACCGAGCCCGAGGCATCGGTCTCCATGGTGGGAAGAACTGAGAATGGCCATCCGCGCTGAAGGGCTGTGCTTAGAAAGGTGTTCCCCCTGTAACTTCAAAAGTCCTTTATTTCAGTCTCCCCTCACCTGCCTGTCACATGGCTTCTGAAGAAAGTGAATCAACTCTTCAAAAGCTTCCATTTATCAGTTAAAAAAAAAAAAAACCACAATGGTTTGTCCGATGGCTGATTTATCAAGTAGTCTATTCACCCAAAACTTGCTTTCATTCAGCACATATGGAGCTTAGAGCAGATTGCTTGCAGGAGGCTGTTTCCATTGTCTTTGAGGGTTTATTTTCAGTTTTTGTTTTGTGTGACTTACTGGAGCCACTTAACCCCAGATTTCATGTTAAAAACTTGTCAGGACAGTTTTAATGTAGAGCGCTTTGTTGGTGAATGGGTGAGTTGGTCCTTCAACCTAGCTCAATACCTTCCGTAGTTTTGAGGCCTTCTGCCCGTCTTGGATTTTATCACATTCCTAATTTTGTACATAGGCCTCATTTTATGGAAAGGATTTTGCTAGTTTCTGTATCTGAGTATGTAAAAACTGACATACAGACAAAAAATGTTCAAAAGACAAAGCCAGCAAAAACAGAGGACACATAGGTATGAAACTGTACTTGAAGGACAAACTCCTATTTCGTGTACGTGTTATTAACTGAAAGGAGTCTGAATTTGAAACATGCACAAAATATCTGAGCCTGCCCACAAGGCATGGCTAAGAGCTATAGGAAGGGCAATGGGCTAAATGTTCTGACAGGAGGAGACTATGAAGTCTTTGATATTGGTAGTACCCACGATCTTCTGTGTGTGACATACACACCAGGACTTGTCAGCCTACCAGTGAAATTGCTGCCTTAGATGGTTTTTAGACATATTTAAGTTACCATTTTGGTCAATTTGGGCTGAATTAATCTTTCTAATTAAGCAATTTAATTTGGGGCACATTGGATTTTGGTGAATTGGTGACAACTTCTAGTCAATTGATATTTGCCAAATTAATTATCATCAAGCTTCCCTAATGTTCTTTTTTTACCATCATTGGTAAGATTACCTCATTTAATCTTCCCTAAACTGGGGCACAGCTAGTTCTTTAAGATGGGCTTTAAAAAGTTCCCAGTTCAATCTTATGATGCTGTGTTTGTTTACTTCGAGGAAAGCATCCCTTATTGTATGGTTTATCAACATTTTGCTTTCAGCTCCTTTAATGCTGAACTATTCATGTCCTGCATAGAGTTGAGGTGTATAACCTTCTGCCACTGGTTTCCTGGATTCAGACATTTATTCTCTTGGGGGAGGTGCTCTGGAAATGTATGGAAGCAATTTTACTTGTCACAGTGACTGGAGGAGAGAGCAACTGGCATTTTCGAGAATGGGAATCAAGATTGCTCCACTTGCTAAAATGCACTAGGCAGTCCCTTAGAACAAAGGTTCCTACAGCCTTTTGGGAAGTAAACTAGAACTGAATTAATGAAGATTATACAGAAAAGTCTCTGAGCCTAGAATTTAATTGTTTTACTCATCAAATATTTTCTTCATGGTTTTAATATACCCTGAATTTTCTAGAATTGGAATTACTTTGTGAATCAAAAGAAAATGGTATTTTGTTTTGCTGAGAACTTTTGGAAACACATGTCTCTGACAGCTACATTGCTTATAGCAATTAATCACCAATTTAACCACAACTCTATTAGCTCTGTTTGCAGCTGTGCATTCACAATGGTTTTTAAGTGAATGGGATAAGTGTCTAACTACTATGTCTTCTGGTGTCTAACTACTATGTCCTCTGGTGTTTCTTAGACTAGTTTTCACATATATACATGCATTTATTATCCATGATTTTCCTTTCTTTTTCCTTTATATTTTATAATTAAATTTCATGTGTAGCTTATATAAGGATCTCATTTCTAGGTAGTAAGCCTATTACAGGATATTTCTGATTGGGTCTGAGAGGCTAAGACTCAGTATGCGAGACTTCCTTTCTCTGTTCAGATTCAGTCTTGGAAAATGAACTGCTTCTTTCTCCAGCTTCTTTCAATCTCTGACTGCCCAGGGAGTTGAAAGAAACTCTGTAGTCAGCCTACACCCAGGGAAAAACAAAACAAAACAAAACAAAACAAATATACTTCTGAGGTGAATTAAGGCTCAGGGCCCTGGGGCCATAGATTTCTGTGTTGCCCTGTGAAACATCTTCCGTTGTATTACACACTCACCCAAACCCTTAGTATCTGGAGATTTCAGGGTGAAAACACTTCATCTCACCCACAAAATAGCACAGAAAGGACAGTGCACCTTGAGAGAGTCCCCAAAGTCCACCTTAGCCCAGAGGAGCTCTTCTTTCAGACTTTCACGTAGGAGCAACAATATCTGTTAATAATGCCTACCTATTTAGAAGCCTGCCACCTGCGAGGAGGAGTCCACTAAAGCATTATCATTCATTATCTGAACTCAAGTTAGCCTGGCCATATTCAAGAGAAGCCTTTCTCTGCAGAAAGGATGCTGGTGTGGGAGGGAAAAGGGTGAGATCTGAGAAGGCATCAAGAAACTGCTGCTGTGACCGTGTGTAGGTAGGTGGCAAGGTGAGGACACAGACTTTACCAAGAGATTGTCAGTGGATTCCTGAGCAAAGGACAGTGAAAAGAGGAAAAGGGAGTTTCTCACGGGCTATGCCTTGGAATGCTAATATTACTGACAGATACCCGTGGGGGCGTACTAAGGCTAGCAGGTGGGAAGAAAAACAAATAGTTATCTCTGTTGGTAGAGCCAAAGGTGATTTTTGGTCTCTTCCTATTTTCTATATTTCATAGAAAATAGTGAGTAAATAATATAGTGGTTGAAGTCCAGCTCTGTGACCACACCACCTGGGCACAGATTCTAGAGTGTAAATTCCACACTGTGATCTTGGACAAACTACTTTGTTTTCTCAACTGTAAAATGAGGATAATAGAACCAGATTCATAGAAGAGGTTTGTATACAGATGAGTTAATGCAACGAATCGTAGTCTTCAGTAGCTAAAATAACTACAGTGATTGTGTTACTAAGGAAAAACCCATGTAAACCCCCTAGCTTCACATTCTCTTAGTCGACTTCAAAATCGCTCATTTTGGAGGTCACATAGCTAGCAATATATTATTAGTCTCCTGCTAGCCTTGCTGTAGGTAATAACTTGTGATGTAGGAGGTACGATGATAGGGTTGCCTGGTTACTTTTCGGGGACTTAAAAGGGCACTTTTGCTGAAAATAATGACTTTTCACTTTGGTCTGAAGATAGCCAGTGGATTACTGGAACAGGATAAAAAGGCTTGGTGTCTCTGCCTTCCCATTTTATCTATTGCCTTTGCTGCCTCAAGCTTTTGAGGAGATTCTACTCTGTTCTACATGTAGGCATGTTAATCATTTGAGAAATGTTTTGTCCAGAACTATAATAAAGTGGTGGCTTAACCTAGACTTACCCAATTTTTCTCCTCTCTATTCAAGGTTAAAGACACATTTTCTAGCTAGTGACCAGGAAAAGAAAAAAAAAAAGCAAAAAGATAGCATTCGAGTTCATGGAAGATTTCCAACCATTCCCAGAAACAACAACAACAACAAAACAACAACAACAATGAACCTCTCTCCTGTTTATTATTATGGTTCTCTATAAATAACCTTCCATCTCTTCAAAGTTTTAGAGGGGGTCTGGAGATGCTCGTCTCCCTTTTTCCAGGTTTCTAGCATCCTCAGTAAGGCCTACTTTGTTCATCCCTCAGACCCCTTGACGTCGGATTTCTTTGATGGGTCAAGCTTCTGGACCTTAGTTTGAAGGAATGTGTTTCTGGGTTGGTGTGGAGCGTGGAGCCTGGGAGGTGGCTGCCACCCCATCAGCTCTGCCTTCACACTTCCACTCTAGGAAGTTACAGGCGTTTGGTGCCAAAGGCATCTTGCCCTGAATAAATAAATTAAAAGGATTAGTCCTACTCTGGGAGAAGCCCAGGTGGTGGGAAGCAGAGGACTGAGTGGGCAGTTGGCCCAGAGAGTGGTTGTCTAGGGGAGAAATGGCCACTGTAGTAACCGTAGCTGGCCTCCAGCAAACTTGTAACTCAGAAAAACTGATCATCAGTGACTTCTCATTCCAATTTCAGTTCCTCCTCTCTGCTAAGTTGTTTGTTTGTTTTTTATAGTGATGAGGCTAAGAACCACAGAATATCTTAAAGGGGATTTCCTCCCATCTTTCACTAACTAGCAACACAGATCCTAACTATAAGTTGTTCCTTTTTTTTTTCTTTTCTTGAAACAGGATCTCATTATGTTGCTCTGACTAGCCTGGAACTCACTCACTATGTGTAGACCAGGCTGGCCTTGAACTCACAAAGATCTGCCTACCTCTGCCTTCCAAGTGCTTGGATTAAGGATGTGCACCCGCACAATTGGCCCTGCATTTTTTTAAAAATTCCATTCTCTTTGATCATTTTTGCCCTTGGAAATTAAAGCCACTTTTACTTTGATGATTTTTCTCTCTTTTTTCCTTCCATAAAATACAACTAATATTTACTGTGTGGGGGCTATGTACTGGGCAGCTGCCAAGTCTGCTGAGCCATCCTGAGCTGCTAATACACTTGAAAGTGATCAAAAAAAGCCTGTGATTGGTAGATTGGAAGCTGTTGCAACCCCTGTGCCTGCTTCCTGGCTAGCAAAGCAGCTTGCTTCTTGGTCTCTTCAGGTCAGACTGGGAGGCGCTCATGTACTGCCCTCTTCTGTTGCAACATTAGAACCATTGAAAGGTTTTCCCAGTTAATCTCTTATTACCTTCTGGTACTATCATATATGTATGTACACCTCACTTGCCACTTCTGGAGTACCTTGCATAGCACACGAGGCTTTAGAAATTATATTCCACTGTTAGCAATATTCTTTAATAATGGTGGCATATAGAAGTTAGAGGCTTATTTTTTTGTCTCATGTAAATGAAATTTGGATATGGACAACCAAATGCAAAAGCACTGAGTCTGTGGAGTAAGTAAAGAAGCCATCTTCTGCTTCCCCACTTAAAAAGCCCCTCAAGGCCACAGGTTAGACTTGCCCTTCCAGCTACTGAATCCACTGTTCTAGCAGGAAGAGGCAGGGGGAACACCAAAAGGGACTCTCAGCTGATTCAAAGTCCTTTTGTTTCAAAATTTATTTATTATTTTTATTTTATGTGTGTGAATGTACTGACTGCATGTGTGTAAGTGCAGCTGTGTCATGCACTGCCTGCAGAGATCAGAAGAAAGTGTTGGGTTCCCCTGGAACTGGAGTTACAGATGGTTAGCTGCCATATGGGTGCTGGGAATTGAACCTGGGTCGTGTGCAAGAACAGTCAGTGCTCTTAACCTCTGAGCCATCTCTCCAGCCCTCAAGGTCCTTTTTATTGTTTTTTTATTTTTTTAATTTTATTTATTTTTGTATGTGTATGAGTGTACTGCTGCAGGTAGGTCTGTGCACCCGTGTTGTGCAATGCCGTGGAGGTCAGAAGAATGTCTTGAATTCCCCTGGAACTGGAGTTCTCCTGGAATTGGAGTTACAGACGGTTCTTAGCCACCATGTGGTTGCTGGGGATCGAACCCGGGTCCTCTGCAAGAGCAGTCGGTGCTCTTAACCGCTAGGCTATCTCTACAGCCCCTCAAGGTCCTTTTTATAAAGGTTTTCCTCAAAGCTTTAGGTATTAAAAGCCAGAATGCAGCCATAGACTTAATCACTTTCTGTAAGAGAAGCTAGGAAATTTGACTTATTGCCATTTCTCCCTCCCTCAAATCAGAATTATGTTACAAAGGAGACAGGATGAATACCGGGCAGATAGCTGGCAGTCTCTGCCATTATTATGGAAACATGACTAGACAATTTCATAGCAGATGCAGGATCAGAGATTAGCCAGTCCAGTACTCTGGATGATACTTCTTTGGCCTATGGAAAAGATGGATGAATATCCATGTCCCACCCAGAAGTGTTTGTTCCTAGAATGCAGTTTCCAGGCCCTTTCGATGGACTGAATAAATACTCACTCAATAGCATCCTTCCCTCTTACACAGTCAACACAGACCACAGCACAACAGGTTTGGTCAGCTTACACAGCTGCTGCCGAAATGTTCCCAGTGAAAGACTCCTGTTGGTTATGAGCAGAGTGTTGGATTACAGATCAAGGCTCCTGAAGCTCCTCTTCAGCTGATAGTTTTTACCCCAGTAAAAGGGAAAACAAAGCAGAGCTTCATGATTTATTTTTTTCTTTTCTCCTCTCCTCTCCTCTCCTCTCCTCTCCTCTCCTCTCCTCTCCTCTCTTCTTTTCTTTTTTTGTTTTTTTTTAGACAGCGTCTCCCCTGTGGCTCTGGCTGTCCTGGAACTCACTCTGTAGACCAGGCTGGCTTTGAACTCACAGAGATCTGCCTGCCTCTGCCTTCCAAGTGCTAGGATTAAAGGCATGTGCCACCATGGCCAGCCAAAACATTTTAAACAATACTTTAAGATTATTAGTGTGTATTGGGGGGCGTGAATGTGCCATGGTGCTTGAGAGGAGGTCAGAAGACAACTTGTAGGATCTGGTTCTCTGCTTCTATGTGAGTCTCAGGGTTTGAACTCACATTGTTAGGCTTGGCAGCAGGCTCCTTTACCCACTGAGTTATCCCATCAACCCTACCTTGTGATTTTTTAAAGGATATCTTCCTTCCTTCCTTCCTTCCTTCCTTCCTTCCTTCCTTCCTTCCTTCCTTCCTTCCTTCCTTCCTTCCTTCCTTCCTTCCTTCCTTCCTTGCCACATACCTCTTAATTCAGAGACTAAGGACTGTGGAAGAGAAGGGAAACCCAGACAAAATAACAGTGGCCTTAGGAAGGGAAGGCATCAGAGGGTGTGGCCTTTGGTCATAGGCTGACGGAAGGAACTCTCCTTGTAGTCCTTTGAGAAGAAACATGGGAAGCTGCTCGGCACTTCTGTTTATTCATTTGGGGTGGGCGTAATGTATGTCCTAACAGTTTGCCCCTGTACCCAAGATGGGGACCCTGTCCCTCCCAGGTGATCTGTAGGGAGCTCTCTCATGCCTCTTCAGTACTAGGAACTCTGCTTTGACACATGATTTTAACTCAGTATTAGAGCAAATATTCTTTAGTTGTTACTGAGATTGCCAATTTCTGCATTAACCTCAGAATGTTTCAGCTAATGGTTTCTGAGCCAGCCTCTTAGGTGTTGAATGGAGATGAATTGGAAACTTAATACACCCACATAATACACATTATAAAAAGTATCCTATTCATATGTCATAATTCTGCAACAATTTTTCAAGATGAAATATAAATGCATCCCCCTAGGAGTCTAAAATACAACTTAATCAACACACTGCAATCAAAGGTAATATCACCCAGTAATGTTTCTTAAAGATGCACACGAATTTTATATTTTGCTCTTCAGTATTGTATTTGCCTCCATATGTACTTAATTCAAATGCATTCCTTTTTTTGGTCTTTTTGGTGTTTTTGAGATGGGGTCTCCCATAGCCGTCCTGGAACTTACTATGTAGAGCTGGCTGGCCTTAAACTCACAGAGATCTGCCTGTCTCTGCCTCCCAAATGCTGGGATTAAAGGTATCCACCACCACACCTGGATCACATTCTTTTTTTTTTTAAAGGATCTCATGCAGTCCAGGTTGGTGTTGAACTTGGTTGGTAAATAGCTGAGGATGACCTTGAACCCCTGATCCTCCTGCTTCACTTTCAAAGTGCTGAGATTACAGACATATGCCAACATGTCTGGTTCAAACATGTTCTTAAAATATTGATATTCTAGCCAGGTGTGGTGGTACACTCCTTTAATCCTAGCACTTGGGAGGCAGAGGCAGGCAGATCTTTGTGAGTTCAAGGCCAGCCTGGTCTACAGAGTGAGTTCCAGGACAGCTCGGGCTACAGGGAGACCCTGTCTCGAAAAGACCAAAAAAAAAAAAAATATTGATATTCTACAGAGTCAGCAAGTGTGACTGTCCATATTTTGTATGCTTCCAGGGCACACACAATTCAATTTGAGCTTTCTTTGTTTACTTTCTAGTGTTGTGCAAAACTCTCTTTAATTTGGCTTAGACATTTCCTAAGACTACTTGTAACAACACAGTCATTTTAGGTGACAATATATTATGTCATTGTTTTATTTATTAAAGCTGTATTTTAGGACCGGGGTGCTCGTTCAGTTGGCAAAGTACTTGCCTTGCAAGCATAGAACCTGACTTTGATCTCACAGAATGCACATAAAGAGAGCTAGTTGTTTCTTTTTCTTTGTAGTGTGAAGGCAGCTGTACACAATGAGTAAATAAGCTGAATGTGAATGGGTTTCAATAAAACATATAGTGACGGAAAGTGAGAAGAAAATTCTGGGAGGATGGCAAAGTAGCTGTCTGTCTTTTCAGCTAGACAACAATTACACTGGCAAAATCAGTCCTATGTAACTATTTGGGAAGTCTGAGGGCTATTGAAAGGGCAGCTTGAACAGTAAATTGCAGTTAATTTCGACCAATTTCAGCTCTCAGCTACCATCCCCCACCTCCCACCTGGAGGCAGGCAGCCTTAACTGTGTCTCTGGAGCAAATCGTGTCTAGCTTGTTGGAGCCAGGGTAAGTGGAAAGGATCCTGTCTTTGTCTATCATGGATCTCTGCTCTTAGTCACTGACTGACTGCTGATTCTGATCACAGAGGTTCGGAAAGTTCTAGCCACTGTTGCTGTGCCTCTCACAATGCTGAGTCCTCACTCCTGTCAGAGATTTTCAAAAGATTTAAAGAGGCAGCAGCCATAGCCCCTTCGTTTTTGTCTTCTCACCTCTTTGGAGTCAGATGTTAACAACAAAGACATCCATGAACACCTGGATGGGAAAAATTAGAAAGTGACTGTGGCAGGCAGGGAAATCCACGGGCTCAGAAAGGACATGGGTTTGTTCTTACACCTCAGGCTGCTCCTTGTTTCAGAGACCGCCTAAAATAAAGCTTTGTTTCATTTTGTTTTGTTCTTTGGAGGCAAAGTCTCATGTCCCAGGCTGACCTCAGACTCACCACATAGCCAAGGGTGATCTTGATCCTCCTGCTTCACCTCCAGAGTTCTGAGATTAGAAGCCTGTGAGGTAGGTACATCTGGTTTATTTGGGTTTGGTTTTGTTTTGAATCAGTCTCCCTGTAGCTCCAGTTGGCCTGAAACTGGCTATACAGACTAGGCTGGCCTCAGTCTCACAGATTGCTGGGATTAAGGGCATGCGCCACCACACCTGGACTTACATCTGGTTTATTTGGTACTGGGGATTGGAATCAGGACTTTGTGGGTACCAAACAAGCATTTTACCTACTGAGTTACATGCCTAGTACCTAAAATAATTAAGACTCCAAAATAATAACACAAAAAGCAAACTCTTGAAAACTGGAGAATCTAATTTCCGTGGTTACTACATTGTTAGATCCAAGCATCTGGGCTTTTTTTGTTTGTTTGATTTTTATTTCTGTATGTGTATCAATGTACTGTCTGCATGCAGGTTTGTGCACCCGTGTTGTGCAATGCTGCAGAGGTCAGAAGAGGGCGTCGGATTCCCCTGGAACTGGAGTTCTCCTGGAATTGGAGTTACAGATGATTCTCAGCCGTCATGTGGGTGCTGGGGATCGAACCCGGGTCCTCTATAAGAGCGGTCGGCACTCTTAACTGCTAGGCCATCTCTCCAGCCCCCAAGCATCTGTTTTCAACAGCAACGACAACAACCAATATCAGAAAGCACACAAATAAAAAAAAGCAAGCTTGGCTCATTGAAAGGAAAAAAAAATGGACAGACACTATGCTTTGATAAAAGCTGATGGCAGATCAATTAGGCAAACACCGAACTTGCTGACTTGAGTTTAATTCCTGGAACCTATGTGGTAGAAGTGGAGAACTGACTCTGGCAAGTTGTCCTCTGAATTTCTCATGTACTGTGGCATGTGTGTCCTTCCCCAAAATAAATAATGAAAAAAAAAATCTGAAGATGAAAAGTGCAATAATAAAAATTTAAAATTCACTAGAATGATTCAGAGGCACATTTGAACAGGTCTAAGGAAAAAAAATCAGTATACTTGAAGACAGGACAATGTCAAGTTTGAGGAATTGAAAGAAAAAAGGTTGAGGCAGCGTGAACAGAACCTAAGGAACCAGGGATGACATCTGGTGGACCAACGTCAGCACTGTGGGGGTCCTGGAAAGAGTAGAAAGGGAGGAGAAGATAGTTAAATAAACAATGTTTGCAAACTCCCCATATTGGATGAAAATAGTGAACATAAGCATTCAAGAAGCTCAGCAAACTACTGCTAATATCAACTCAAAATATTAAATCTTGTGAAAGACAAAGAAAAAAAAAAAGACAAAGAAAAGACAAAGAGACTTGTAAACACCCCGAGGGGGGAGCAACCTGTCACAGCCAGGAAACCCTCGCATTACAGTGGATTTCTCATCAGAAGCTTTGGGAGACGGCAGCCGTGGGCCAGCATACTCCGAGTGCTAAAAGGAAAATCTGAGACTCCAACATCAAGCAAAACTGTCCTTCAAATGTAAGGGAGAGACTCAGACATTCCTAGAAGAACAAAGAGGGGATTGGGACCATTAGACTCTCTTGCAAAGAAGTGTTCAAGGGTGGTGTGCAGGTTGAAATGAAGAAGCACAGGTAACTTGAAGCTATATAAAGAAACAAAAAGTTCAATAAAGGCGACTGCAAAAGCTAATGTTTTGTTTTGTTTTTTTTTAATTTAATTTTATTTATTTAAATGTATGAATGTACTGTTTGTGTGTAGGTCTGTGCACCCGTGTCGTGCAATGCCGCGGAGGTCAGAAGAGAGTCTCAGATTCCCCTGGAACTGGAGTTCTCCTGGAATTGGAGTTACAGACGGTTCTCAGCTGCCATGTGGGTGCTGGGGATTGAACCCGGGTCCTCTGCAAGAGCGGTCAGCGCTCTTAACCGCTAGGCCATCTCTCCAGCCCCCAAAGCTAGTATTTTTATAATGTTTTATAACCCCAATTTTTGTTTTCTAATGGTTGAAGAGATTAACATTTTAAAATATCCAATTATTAGTCTGAAAACTAGTATTAAAAGTTGGTTTATAATTCTACTTTCATTTCTATATAATTTAAGAGACTGGTTCACTTAAAAGAATTTTAGTTAATTCCAGCACTTGGGAGGCAGATTTCTGTGAGTTCTAGGGCAGCCTGGTCTACATAGCGAGCTCCAGGCAAGCTAGGACTAAAAGGAGACCCCGTCTCAAAAAGATCAAAAAAATTTTGGGGGGTTTATTTATTTGGGGAATGGGTGCTGCTATGGTTTGATCCTGAGTATCTTCCAGAGGCCCTAGTATTAGAGGCTTGGCCCCCAGCCTGGCACTGCTGGGAGAAGCTTTAAGAGGTGAGACCTAGTGGGAGGTCTTTGGATCATTGGGGTGTGCCTTCATAGGAGATTGTGAGACTGGGTTTCTGGCTCTTCTTCCCAGACATGAGAGAAGCATGTGGCTGTACCATGCCCTCCCATTGTAATGCTCTGTTTTGCCACAGGCACAAAGCAACAGAGTCAACCAATCATGTGCTAGCACCTCCAAAATTGTCATCTAAACTAAACTTACTCTATTTATAAATTGATTATCTCGAACATCTTTTTGAGATTAAGCCAGTATAACATCAAATTAGAGTGCTATAACTTTAGGATATGCTACAGTTTGTACAGGGTTTGTGTACCAGAAAAGTTCCTGTGTTGGGAAGTTGGTCCCCAGGCTGGTGCTGTGGGGAGGTGGTGGAAGATCTAAGTGGGTCCAAGTGGGAGGTCTCTGGTCACTGGGAGGTGTGTTCTCAGGAGGAAGCTGTCCTGCATCTACTAAGAGGGTTGTGATAGAAGGGACAACCTGGCCCTCTCCTTCCTACCTGCTCTCACAGGAGTTCCTGCCATTGCCATCTGCACCATTAGGTGATGCAGCCAAGGAACAGCTTTTTCCAGACCTGCATTTCCTGGCTGGATTTTGAATCTCCCAAACTGTGAACCAGATAAACCTTTTCTTTATAAGTAGTCTGAGTCAGATATGTTATTATGGTAAGAAAAAGCTTACCAACCAGGATGGTAAATGTAATCCTTATGGTAATAAGAAAGAAAATAGCTATAGAATATACAGAAATGGAAATGAGAGAGGAATTATGCTTCAGTACAAAGAAATTGAGGCTAGGGAAATGACTCCATGGGAAGAGTGCTTGCTGTGTAAGCATAAAGACCTGAGTTCAAATCCCCAGCACCCATATAAAACAAAAAAGATATGGGTGTGGCCACCTGTGTGCCTGTGGAGTGGAAAGAGGAGGATCATGGGGGTTTGCTGGCCACCAGTCTAGCTCTAGGTAGCCTGAGATACCCTGTCTTAAGGGAATAAGGTGGAGAGTGACTGAGCAGAACACCTGACATCCTCCTCTGCCACACACATGCAACACACACACACTCTGACTAAATATTAAATATAAAAGAAGATAAAAATGCAGAAAATGAGGGACAAAATACTAGAAAACTAGGGGCTGGAGAGACAGCTCAGCAGTTAAGAGCACTGGTTGCTCTTGCAGAGGACCCAGGTTTGGTTCCCAGCATCCACATGGTGACTAACAACTGACTGTGGCTCTAGTTCCAGGGGATCTGACACCCTCTTCTGACCTCCACGGGCATTGCAGGTGATGTAGGTGCACTTGCAGACATACAGACAATACGCTCATACACATAAAGTAAAAAATAAGATTTTTTTTTTTTATCTTTTTGAGACAGGGTCTCCCTGTAGCCCCAGCTGTCCTGGAACTCATTATGTAGATCAGGCTGGCTTTGAACTCACAGAGATCTGCCTGCCTCTGCCTCCCGAGTGCTGGGATTAAAGGTGTGTACCACCACCTGGCAAAAGATATTTTTTAAATGCTAGAAAACAAATAATAAAATCACAGAAGTCTTTTCTTATCAATGAATAACTTAAATAAAAAGAAATTCTTCATTCAAGAGACAAGGATTGGCAGAATAAGTCTGTTTATAAAAGAGTCATTTTGGAGTCGGGCGTGGTGGTGTACTTCTTTAATCCTAGCACTTGGGAGGCGGAGGCAGGCAGATCTTTGTGAGTTCAAGGCCAACGTGGTCTGCACAGTGAGTTCCAGGACAGCTGGGGCTACAGGGAGACTCTGTCTCAAAAACACCAAAAAAAAAAAAAAAAGTCATTTTGGGGCTGGAGAGATGGCCTAGCAGTTAAGAGCGCCAACTACTCTTGCGGAGGACCCGGGTTCGATCCCCAGCACCCACATGGCAGCTGAAAACCATCTGTAACTCCAGTTCCAGGGGAATCTGACACCCTCTTCTGACCTCTGTGGCATTGCAAGACACAGGTGCACCGACCTACATGCAAACTGTACATTCATACACATAAAAAAAGAGTCATTTTAGCTACAGAAACAAAACAAAATAAGCTAAAAGCAAAAGAACAAAAATAAGTTAATACTCCATATGTTCAGTAACCGCTGAAGAGCCAGTGTCAGACAGAGCAAATTTTAAATGCAAAGGTTTAGAGGAGACAAGGTTGCTATATATCAACAGATGCTTCAATAGAGCAGGATTCTATACCAATTATAAGCAGTTATGCATATAACAAGCTACCAAAATATATCATGCAAAAACTGATGACCAGACAGAAGATAATAAGATAACAGGAACACGAGCAATATGCTAAATCAGCTACAGCTAGCAGACACTTCCAGTGCTTTCTAGCCAACGGCAGTTTATGCTGTAGTCTCAAGTGCATCTGAGATATTTTCCAGAAGAGACCATGTTTTAGGTTACAAATGAAATAAAAATATGTTATTTACACATAGTGGAATATCTGGTCTTAAAAAGAAGAGAATTTTGAGACTGCTAAAACATGGATGAGCCTTGAGGACATTATTTTAGATGGAATGTGCCAGCCACAAAAAGGAGAATATTGTATGGTTTCACTTGCATGAGATACTTAGGTAGTACTGGGGATAGAACATATGGTCCCATGTGTGCTAGGTAGGTAGGTATACTACCATTGAGCTATAGCCCTAACCCACCCTGAGAACTACTGTTTAATAGATGTACAGCTTGTTTTAGAAGAGGAAAGGAGTTCTGGGAATTGATGGTGGTAAAGGCTATAAGTTCGTAAATGTGTTTAATGTCATTGACATGATTAGCATGGTGGTATACACCTTTAATCCCAGAACTTGGGATGCAGAGGCAGGCAGATCTCCTTGAACAGAGGCCAGCCTGGACTACATAGTGAGTTTCAGCTGGGGCTACAGGGATACTTGTCTCCAAAAAAAAGGTCACAATTATAAATTTTATGTGTGTTTTGCCATAATAAAAATTGGATAAAAGATGGATGTAGTCATGCATTTCCATAACTCCAGCACTTGGGGGTCCAAAACAGAAGGATTGCAAGTTTGAGGCCAGCCTGGTTTACATAGTGAGACACTGTCTCACTCATAGCTCCACAATCAACCAGTCCAAAAACTTAGAAAAGACCTTTTTCTCTGCGCCTAGGTGGCTGCCATCAGGGTGTGGAGAAGATTCAAGGCCAGATCTTGATGTTCAACATTGTTGACAGGAGCAACAAGAAAGCAAAGCACATGCTGCACAGTGTTTTCCAGAAGATTCTAGTCCACAAAGTCAAGAAGCAGGAGGTGCTGATGCTGCTCAACAAATCCTACTGTGTTGAGGTCACAAACAGCATTTCCTCCAAGAACACAAAGCAGATGTTGAGGAAAGAGCCGCACAACTGGCCAGCAGTTGTCAGTACCCACCCCCCCACAAAAGCCTGAAAGAAGTGCCGATCCCAGGGATACCCATCCAAATAGAAAGCTACCCCATCAGTGGTTAGGATTTTGCCCATGCTTTCTGGGCCTTGCTTTATATCCTATAGAAATTGAAAATTTATAAAACTTGGCTCATGATCCAGCTGCAAAAAAGAAAAGAAAAGAAAAGAAAAGAAACAACAACAAAAAAGTTGGAAAAATTCAAACACTCTCTTAAGAAATTCCTGTTGAAAGAAGATCAAAATTGTAACTGAAAAATATTTAGAAAATTATAGTAATAAAGACAGTAAATAGGAGACATACAGCAGTAGTCAAAACCTTAAATAAATTCATCACAAAGTAAACACTTAAAAATCATTAAATGTTCTATTTCAGATTTTAGGAAAAGGAAAGTGTTAATAAAGGTTTTATTAGCTTTTCATTATTAGGTTTATTTTGCTTTTTTGTTGTTGTTTGCTTTTTGAGATAGTGTCTCACTATGTAGCCCTGACTGGCCTGAAATTTACTTTGTGGACCAGGCTGGCCTTGAATTCACAGAAGTCCACCTGCTTCTGCCTCCTGAGGGCTGAGATTAAATGTATATGCCACCAAGTAGGACCTCATTAGGTTTATTAATTAGAAATCTATTAATTAGAAAAAAATAAAGTTACAGTTGTTTTTTGGACACAATGCAAGAAAGTAAATTATGTACTATGTAACCTAAAACAAACATGAGTATACAGATTTTAAAATTAAAACTGAGGGTGCACCCATAGATACAGAAGCAATGTCTTAAATTTGATGCATATTCTATATATCAAAATTTGCAATTTTGCATTATGTAACTAATTTTCTAGAAAATACAATCAAAATTAACTCCAAAAGATGTAAACTTTAACAAGGTGAACACATGAAAGTCACACTGTCAGTACTCCACAGAACCAGAAGGAAGAGGATAGGCAAGCAAAGAGAACCCGGGTAATATCCATCCATGAGATCCAGTGTCACCCTAGAACACCACACCAACAAAGGCACAACGCACATCTTCTCACTGCCAACGAGCATCTCATTTGATAGACCACATGCTAGGACATAAAACAATCTCTGTTGAGTTTAAAGGAACTGAAATGATGTAAATGATGTTCTCTGACTGTGAGATTAAATTAGAAATCAGCAACAGATGGATACATGAGGAAACAAAGCAACTTAGTTCTGAGCAATCCATAGTCAACAAGGAAATAACAAGGGAAATTAGAAAATACTTTCAAAGAAAAGAATAAAACATAATATCTCAAAACTTGGGTGCACAATCAGTGCATGTAGAGACCTTTGTTACCACAAACTCCTACGTGAAAAAAGAATCATTTCAAATCAAGAACCTAATCTTTTACTCTAAGTCATCAGGAAAAGGGCCAGGGAGATGCTCAGTAGGTAAAGTTTTTGCCACACAAAATCACACACCTGATGACATACGGTCCATCCTCAGAACCCAGGTAAAGGTGGAAGGGGAGAGTGAATGAACTCGAAGTCGTCCTCTGACCTCCACACACTCCATGGTACATGTGCCCATAAATGTACCTATGCAAAATAATAATTTGGGGCTGGAGAGATGGTTCAGTGGTTAAGAGCGCCGACTGCTCTTGCAGAGGACCTGGGTTCGATTCCCAGCACTCACATGGTAGCTAAGAACCATCTTTAACTCCAATTCCAGGGGAATCCAACACCCTCTTCTGGCCTGAGTGGCATTGCACGACATGGGTGCACCAACCTACATGCAAACAGTACACTCACACACATTTTAAAAAAAGTTATTAAAAAGATAATAATTTAAAAAATTTTACTATCACTTAAAAAAAGAAGTCGGAAGAAAGACTAAAGCAAACATTAAAGGAAGTAGAAGGAATAAAATAAAGATGAAAGAAAAAAGGGAAATTGAATAGAAAAATAAAGGAAATCAAAAGAAAGGTTTTTTGTTTGTTTGTTTTTGTCTTTTTGAGACAGAGTCTCCCTTTAGTCTCAGCTGGCCTGGAGCTCCCTCTGTAGACCAGGCTGGCCTTGAACTCACAGACATCTGCCTGCCTCTGCCTCCTGAGTGCTGGGATTAAAGGTGTGTGCCACCCCGCCCAGCTCAGAAAGGTTGGTTCTTTAAAATCAATAAAGTGACAAATCTCTAGCTAGGCTGATCAAGATGATAGAAATGACTATAAGAGCGAGAAAGAGAAAGAGACATCATCACCAATGTTACAGAAATGAGAAAGGATCACCATTAACTCAGTTTGCCAGTCCATAAAACAAATGAGCAAATTCTTAGAAAAGTACAAACTGACTACAGAAGGAACAGAAAACCTAAATGACCTAGCTTTGAAGGGTGGAGGTTGATTTAGTAATTAAGAACTTTCCAACAAAGAAAAGTCTAGGCCCATATGTTGAATTTAATCAAATATTTGGAGAAGAATTAATACTAATTCTTCAGAAACTCATTCTAAAAATAGAAGAGGAAGGAACACTTTCCAATTCATGCTACAAGGCCAATATTACTCTAATAATAAAACCAAAGCTATCACAAGAAAATATTATATAAAAGCTAGGCATAAGCCAGGCATTGTGGTATATATCTTTAATCCCAGGACTCAGGAGGCAGAGACAGATCAATCTCCATGAGATAGAGAGCAGCTTAGTTTATATAGTGATTCTGGGCCAGCTGGGGCTACAGGGAGACCCTCTCAAAATATTGCTAAGAATATAATATAAACAGTTTTAATATAAGCAATACATTTACATTGTTTTACAGGGATATCATTTTGTGTGGCCAAGGTGGCTAACATGAGCATGACCAGATGAAAGGATTGAAGTGTGAGGGTTTGAGTTTTCTGTCTCACTAAGGCCATCAGACAGTAACCTGGAACAAGAAGTATTGTTTCATATAGCCAGGCTGATGAGAAACTCATACAAGCTCTTAGCAAAGCAGTAGCAGATTCAGCACACAGAAGCATCTCATGACAAATGTAGTCATTAGCATGATTACACTGGCCAAACTGAATGTGTTTTATAGTACCAGGATGCAACCAGTAATGTGGGGTGATAGGACTGTTGCTGATACTGGATTTATACAAACCTTCCAGAAGGCAATTTGGCTGGATATTAAAGGAAGTTGTTCTTGATTTTAAAGTGTCTTTGCATTGAGGTCCTCACTTTAAGAATTTATTCTGAAGAAATTATTGGAAGACACACAACCACATGGGCTTCTCAGTAGTGTTTATAATCAGTTCAGTCATGGCTCTGTTGTTTATAATCTGGTGATTCATGTTAGTGTTATTTGTAGTAGGAAAAACTAGAAAACACAATTAGCTGTTCAATAATAGAGTTTGGTAACACCAATTTCAGCCTAAAGATAAAATACTATAAAGTTATTAAAATCATGTTGTAAGACAGTGTTAATGTTATGAAAAAATGTTCCACTTTAAAAATGGTTTGTGTAACAATGATCTCAAATTATATGAAATAAATTTGATAGCATAGAAAACTATTGGCAATGATTATCCTTCAGTGGGTTGTGTGTGTGTGTGTGTGTGTGTGTGTGTGTGTGTGTGTGTGTAGGCACATATCATGGCATGTGTACTGGTCAGAGGAAAACCTTTGTGGGTCTGTCCTTGTCTTCTACTTATTGAGGTGGAGTCTCTCTTGTTTCTACTGTGTTGTGTATTTCAGGCTAGCTGGCCTGTGAGCTTCAAGGCAGTTCTCCTGTCTTTGCTATAGATTATTTATGTGTGCCACAGAATGCAGCTTTTTATGTGGGTTTCAGGTGTAGAGGTTGGGCCACCAGGTTTTCACAGCTAACACTTTATCCACTGAGCTATCTTCCCAGCCCCTACAGCTATTTTTTATTTAATTCAATTTTTGTATGTTTCGTCCTTGCATCAGTAAACATTTCTTCAGTGGTATAATGGTCTACATGGCCCCAGTTCACATTTCATTATTCTTTTAATACTGTGTAATTGAGCCACCAATTGATTGCTAAATGTTAGTTTTGTCTTTCCCAAAAGATTGGAGACTATGTCTTATAGGAAACTCTTTTGCTATGAGGAGTTGATTCTCAATGTGTTTTTCAGACCCAGCTTGGAACAGCAGCTCTGCTCTGAATGACAGCAGAAGGCTGCGGCAGTTCCCAGTCACACCAACGTCCCGAGGGTGCAACCTCCTGAAATTCAAAAGTGGTATTATTGATCACCTGCAACCAGGGCAGATCTCTTCTGGGCACTGTGAACCAAGTACCTCAGATGCCATCTAGTCTTCACATAGGCTCCACATCTCTTTTGTCTCATTTAAAGTTCCTAAAACACCAGTAGCAGCAATTTAAGAATGTTCATAGCTGCAGGACTAGCAAAGGCCATTCTCCCTTTACACAAATATTCCTAAACAATAGGCGTTAATAATGCTTGTGGCATGCACCAACAAACTTGAGGAAGCATTGCTGATATGTATATTTGATACCTGCAGTGAGCTGCAATGTAGATCATATCAGTAAATTGTCATATGCTATTTAAGCTTTTTGCAAGTGGACATCCCTCTCCAGAGGAAAAAGGAACTGAAAATCACCCCAGTCAGGATCAGGACATCCAAACAAGGCAGCATCAAGACCACAGTGTATTCTATTAAAAATTATACACCTACGACTGATTTAAGATATTAGTCCTTATTATGGGATGTGGGGCTCAGACTGGGGATAGTAGATAAGATAAATTTGGCATAATAGAAAATCCCATGCCATTACTGTGGAGCAGTAAGTGGGAAGCCACTCGGGATTTCCACAGAGTCAGGCAGAGTCAACACTGCCAATATTGTGCATGGTGCTGAGCAAGTTACTCAACTGAACTCATTTGTCTGTAAAATGATTAGAAATGCCTGTCTTATAAGGCTGCTGTGAGTGTGAAGGCTAGAGACCCTGAATGTAATTTACAGTCACATGGAAAACTGTTTGTGTGTGTGCCTAGTAAACGTTGTCATCTAAAACTCCACCATGTTCTTGATCAAATGGAAAACCGATCACCAAGGAGAGAGGCACCACTAGGATTTAGAGCCTCAGCAGCCTGCATCTAAAGTGTCTTTGTTTGTTGGAGAGTTACTAGACTCCAATGCGAACTCCTTAGCAGATGACAATGTGTTTGGTTGTGTTTGCATTTCTAGCACTAGAACAATCCTTGCCACACAATAAGTGGTCCATAGATGCTGGTCCAGTGAAAGACGGGATGAATGAAGCTGACAACAGAGATCTTTTATGCAGGTCTAAACTTATTGTTCATTGATAAATATGCATCAGGGACTAGGGATATAGCTCAGTTAGTAGAGTGCCTGCCTAGCATATACTAGGTCTGATCTCTAGGGCCAAATAACGAGGTGCAGTAGCATGTGCCTATAAACCCAGCATTTGGAAGATGGAAGTAGGAGGATCAGAAGTTCAAGGTCATCATTAGCTATATAGTAAGTTTGTAGCCAGTTTGGGATACATAAATCCTTGTCTTAAAAAAAAATGGTTCAGCAGTTAAAAGTATTTGCTGTTCTTGCAGAGGACCCAGGTTCAATTCCCAGCACACATGTTGGGCTCCTTAGCATGTGTGTACATCATACAAGACATAATGAATAAATGGTAGTTTAGAATGCTCAGGAAATAATTTCTTTATTATCAGCTCTCCCATTCGGCCATCTGTCTGACCCCACCAGAACACAAGCTTCAGGAAGACACTTGTTAATTCTGGGATGTATCTCCTGCAATTAGACCCCAAGCCTGCTCTCAAGAGGCACTCACATATACAGAAAAAAAATAAGAATACAAATTAAAGAATCTGTCTATAGATATTGATAGCTAGATGATAGACAGATAGATAAAGGATAGATAGACACCAGGACATATCTATTATCTATATCAATAGATTTGTTTTTAGGACCATCAGAATGTTGGCCTTGTGGGAACTTCACATTCCTCATGACTCCACTGCCCCATAGGCATCTGCTTTGAGAGACACTGTAAGGATGAGTTATTTGTCTAATATCTGTCTCTCTTCACACACACACATGCACACACCCTGAAGTCAACCTGGGAACAGAACCCTAATTTCATGAGAACTTCAGCCCAGGAAAACCTTGTTGAAACTCCCTCCTCCAGAGCTCTGCCATCCCCTGGCAGCCTTTGTCATAAATTGAGAGCTATATAGCTACCTGTGCTGTGCAGCTTTAAAAGAGAAATCTGTCTGAAAGATGCACAAATATTGTGACTCCCTGCAACGAATGCCTCTCTCCCGGGAGCCACGAAGAGAGAGCGTGCGGAAATCTTAACCTCTTTGAACATGCCATCCTTTAAGCAATGCTCTATTTAAGAGCAGCCCCGTGGGACTCTGAGCTTGTCATCTTCCCCACACTCGTTCGCAGTGCACTGTTTATTAGTGAGATGGCTAACGTGCAGAATGCAGGAAGGCCACCTCGAGCTTGGGCTTTGTTCAGGGACTGTCTTCTGAATGGCCGAGCCGCCAGCAGCTCTGCAGTTAGATGTCAGATTTCTCTGTAGCTTCAGTTTTAATCCCTCCCCAGCTATAGAGCTTTTAAAAGGCAAAAATAGTATGGTATAAGAAGTGGTTTGGTATGGTTAAAATGTGAATCCCTTAACAGGCTCTAGAATTAACCTACCACTAATTTTCAGACTTTGTAATTTTGGTATATGGGTGGAGGGTATGTATGTATGCATATTTTAGAGAAATATAAAATTAAAGGGGAAAAAGTGGTTTGAAAATCAGACATATCCAAGTTCAAGTCCCTTGCTTTTCCCCCTACTTACTTTGTGATTCTGGGGGTATTATTTAATCCCTCATCAGTCTATAAAGCCCACTATTACAAAATACCATAGACTGCACAATTTATAAACAACAGAGAAGTATTTCTTACAGTTCTAGAGGTTAAGTCCAAGATCCAGGCACAAGCGAATTCGCTGTCTGGTGAGGGCTATCTGGTTTTGCGTCTGTTATGCCTTCTTGTCATCCTCACGGGGTGGAGGGGACAAGCAAGTTCCCTCAGACCGTTGTTTATAAAGGCGTTAACCCCATTCGTGAAAGTAGGGTCCTCCTCCTGTGCTACGGGCTCATCCTTGAACACTATTATATAGGACTAGAGATTAGATTTCAATATGTAAATTGGGGGAGGGGCATAACACCCATCCAAGTGCTTCAGTCTGTAAAACCTGCTTTTCAGACTGTCACGGTGGTCGCCAGAGTTTAATGAACTTAACTGAATGGTAGTTGATTGGCTTTTCAATAGTATTACCACAGAAAGAGCTTCGCAACTCTGGAGGTCTCTCTTTCTGTGCCCCTTTCTGGGGCCCCCAGGGCTGAGGGGAGGAAGCTTTCTACATTGCCTCCCTGTGTGAGGGCATGTCTGCAATGAATTCTTTTTTTTTTTTTTTTAAAGATTTTTAATTTATTTATGTGTATGAATGTACTGTCTGCATGCAGGTCTGTGCACCTGTGTCGTGCAGTGCCGCTTGGAGGTCAGAAGAGGGAGTCTCGGATTCCCCTGGAACTGGAGTTCTCCTGGAATTGGAGTTACAGACCGTTCTCAGCCGCCATGTGGGTGCTGGGGATCGAACCCGGGTCCTCTGCAAGAGCAGTCGGTGCTCTTAACCGCTAGGCTATCTCTCCAGCCCCTGCAATGAATTCTCCTTTAAGAAGTGTTAGTGAGCCAGGCATGGTGGCGCACGCCTTTAATCCTAGCACTCAGGAGGCAGAGGCAGGTGGATCTTTGTGAGTTCAAGGCCAGCCTGGTCTACAGAGCGAGTTCCTGGAGCTACAGGGAGATCCTGCCTTGAAAAGACAAAAAAAAAAAAAAAAAGTGTTAGTGAGGCAATGGCTCACTTCGGGCATAGTTCTCCATTCTGTGAGTCATGCCTGCTGTCTGCCTGTTGGCCGTGCTCCTGGGAGAGATGAGGGGTTCTCCTGGAATGACTCTTAGCAGCTCCATGTAAATGAAATCATAGCAGGCTGGTTGTAGCTGGCACAGTACACAACAGGGCCAGGACTTACTCTGGTGGTGTCTGGAACCTCTTTTATTTCCCCTCCCTTCTCCTCCCCCCTCACCTCTGCTTGGCTTGGAAAAGCACAGCCATTTGTCAAGACTGGGCTCTGTTAAAGTGTTTATTTACAACATCCCGGCAGCCTGGAGAGAAATGCTCCCAGTGCTTTCCAGCCAACCATCAGTGGGGGTCGAGTGCTTGTGCATGCATTCATGGGATGGGGGATCTTGATACTAAACAGAAAGAAACAGATTCCTTGGATCCTAAATATGATCCGTATTGAATTAACTACCTAGTAAATAACTTGGTGCTTTCAGAATAGGATTAATTTAAAAACACACAGTACAGCAGAGGATATAAAAGACAGTCACTATTACTCTATGCCAGGCATTGTCCGAAGCATTTGTTAAGAGTTGCCTACCCTGCAAGGTATGTGAACTTTGACGTGAAATCAGACTGTCTTGATTTGGATTTGAGTTTGACAGATCTCCATATGTCACCCTGTTCATTTCCTTCCAAGCACTTACTGTCTTCGCCCATTACAAATGCTTGTTATGAGCCTGTCCTCTTGAGAGCAGGCTTGGGGTCTAATTGCAGGAGATACATCCCAGAATTAACAAGTGTCTTCCTGAAGCTTGTGTTCTGGTGGGGTCAGACAGATGGCCGAATGGGAGAGCTGATAATAAAGAAATTATTTCCTGAGCATTCTAAACTACCATTTATTCATTATGTCTTGTCATGAGATTGTTAGCTTCTTCAGGACAAGATTCGGTCTGTTTTGACTTCTGCTGCACCTCATACTCATCACAGTGTTTAACATAGCATGTTCTGCAAAACTAAGACAAAACATGTGAAGAGTAGGATTTTAAAGAATAAAGGAGATCATTGTAGTGATAAAGCCTATAACCCATGCTAAATCTCTTAGTGTAGCACCTGGGATGTGGGAAACACTTAATATAAAAGTGTTGGCTGTTTTTCAATTAAATTACAAGCTGTATTCTTAACTATTTTATCACACAGTATCTATAATAGCAGATATAATAACTGATGATTGTTATAGAATTATATATAACAATGTACAATTACCAAATTCTACTGCATGCCATGAACTGTCTAGGCACATTAAAATGATCTTATTTAATGATAGTTCCACAATAATCCTAAAAGTTACACATCAAGTACCAAATTCCTATAATAAAATGCAGACTGTGGCAAGCATCAAAGTGCTGTGTGATTTCAGAGGAGGAGACTTATGTAGTGGGGAGCCTGGAAGAGATGGAACAGGGATGGCAGTGCTGGAAGAGCTTTGGAAGTGTCAGGGTCCTAGAAGGGGAATGGGTAATGGAGCGTAGAACCCAGGCAGAGGAAAAGCCTAAGAATGCAGCACTGAAGGGTGCTCCAGATGGTGCCCCATTTCACATGTGGTCAGGAGGTGAGGCCCATGGAAATAGTATCACAATAGGGGTGGGACTTGAGGGTAAGGTGACCCTCAAGTGATGGGAAGGAATATCTCATAGATAAAAATGACCCACTGAAGTTTTGAAGCAGAATAATAAGAACCAGAAGTGTGAGTTTGGGGAAGATTAATTTGGCCTTAGCATATATGGCAAAGGTGGAATTGGTGAACACGGCTATTGTACTAGTCCAGTGCTGGGGAAGAAGAGACTTGGCTTCAGAGATGGTGCTGATGACAGAAGGGTGCAGGTGTGTAGAGCAGCATCACTGGCCCAGATGCAAGCGAAAGGCAAAGGAGGGCGTTAAACTTGGCTGTGAGGATCCAACCTTTAACCATTTGGCTTCTTCTAATACTCCTGATAGTTCTTTAACTCAAATTGTTTTTAAAAGTATTTTTTCTCATGAGTGTCTTAATGCTGTCACTTAAAATCATCTCCACTCTCTGGTACTTCATGTAGCTTGTTCTCTGATAGCACAGTGCCCTGGTGCAGGATTAATTGGTACAGGGTGGCATTCAAAGAACGTTTGTCAAGCTGAGATGGATTGTACTGAATTATTGGTTAAGGCCACTGTCTTGGTTACCACTAAAGTTGAGGCCAGTTTTTGTGTGTATGGGTTCATGTGCACATATATGCATGTAGGTGCAAGTGTGGCTACATATGTGCACATGAGTGGAAGCCAGAGGTTGATGTGGGTGCCTTCCTCTTCCCTTCCCTAACTTCCCTTCCCCTCCCCTCCCTTCTCTCCTATCCACCTCAAAATCCTATGCAGGATTCCACTCTTTGGGGCACACTTTCTGTGTTTTATTCTTACTGTAGGAACTTTCTCTTGGTGAGTTCTAGGTAACTCAGGAGTGACCAAAAGCCATAGATTTAGTTTCTCTTCATTTCCTTTCTGTAAAACAAAATCAGCACTATCTCCAAGAGTTGATTTTATGTAGCTGAAATTGGATCCCAAGTGGTAGTTCATGAGGGTAGGTTGATCTTGTGTTCATTGTCTGCTGTGGTTACTAGAGCAACATTTTTGGAAAGGCACTTTGGAGCTGGCCTCCCATTTGAACATTATCCTTTGTGTTGGTAGCTTTCTGTCTCTTCTGAACTACTTTTGTCCCTCCCTAGACTACTAGTCTCTCCTACCAGTTGCAAGTTACTAGCATGAGGTAAAAGAGACGGACATTTACTCCCTCACTCCCACAGGTTGTCAGGCTGCCCCTCTCCCAAGGTTACAGCTCCCCAGCAGGTTCTGGAAACAGCCTCTTCACTTTGTTCCTCAGCCCTGTGGTGGTGTCTTTTCCTGTGGTTGCTAGTACCTGGCTACTCCTCGTCTTGGCTTCCTTAACCCTTGCCCATGCCTTTGTAAACAGTCTCTGCATTAAATGTTGGTATCTTGTCAGTGACCAATTTGTGTCAGCAGTCACTCTGGGCTTATGACTTGTTTCCTATGGAGACTTCTACTGACCTCTTCCTTTAAGTACTATCTAGAGACTGAAACCCCAGCACCCCTATTATCCTTGGAAGTCATGTTTAGTATTATAACACTTCATAGATATTCCTTCAAGCTACTCATAAACCAAATATACCTTCCACCGATTTGATTTCCCAAAATGCATTCTGGATCCTAGGAATAAGCTGAATTCAGAAGCCTGAATTCTCAGAATTCTTTCAGGATCTCAAACAGCTATCCCTGTAGTGACAGCAAGAAAAGGCATTTCCTTGGGTCTGACTCTGACCTTCTTTGGTTTACTGTTTTAGTGAGCTGAGTCAGACTACATGTTGGGCATTAGTGTCCCTATAGCCAAGGTAGATAGGTTGTCTCCCTGATCTGTTTCTCCCAGGCTTACATCCAGGACTGGAGAAGGACTAAGGTGACTCTTGAAGTCAGTATGCCTTAAATTGTGCTCAACATTCATTCAGTGAGATATGAATTAGGACTGAGTAGGAATTATTTTTATTTATTTATTTTTTATTTTTATTTATTTATTTGGTCTTTTTGAGACAGGGTCTCCCTGTAGCTCTGGCTGGCCTGGAACTCACTCTGTAGACCAGGCTGGCCTTGAACTCACAGACATCCACCTGCCTCTGCCTCCCAAGTGCTAGGATTAAAGGTGTGCACCACCACTCCCAACTTATTTTGATTTTACTTTAAAGCATCTGTCTTGATATGGGTGAAATCAGTTTTCTTTTGGAGAAGAAGGAAGGAGGGAGGGGAAAGATAGAGATAGTGATAGATAGATGGCAGATAGATAAATGGCTAGAGATAGATAGACAGACAGACAGACAGATAGATGTGAATTAACTAGCTCCTAGTAGAAAGGCAAAGTGATGCCACCTAACAATATTCTTATTCCTCCCTTCAGGAAATTGAAATTCAAAGATAGATGCCGGATAGATCTTGCTTCTCTCAGACACTTTCCCCTATGAACGAAATGAGAAGAAGCCTTGAGCTCACCCAGAGGTAAGTGCATTGAACCGTCCTTCTTGCAGTGGAGGGAATTAGAGTAGCATCTATGTGAATGTTGGGGATGGCCCCCTGAGCCTCCGAGATGGGGCACGGAAGCAGACCAAAGTGAAACAGGCAAAGCGGGAAGGAAAAGAGTTAACAACAAGCGAGGCACAGGCTGAGCATTTTCCTCAAGGTGGTGGAGAGAGGAACTGTGTGCGGGTAAAGGTGACCCTCGGGGGCCCAGCAGATTAATCCAGCTGTTTTGACCCTGCTCTGTGTACTGCTGAGTTTGCAGTGCTGAGGTTGGCTCCCCTTTGCCTTGGCATTATCTGCGATGAACTAACCCACACAGGAAGCGCCCACAGGTTCCATGTTCCGTGAAACTCGGCATCAGGCACAAGAGGTCACATAATTGCTACTTAGAATGCGTCTCATTGGTGGCCCCCCTCCTTCCTTTTCTCCCTCTCAATAATCATTTCCAAGCCACCTTTGCTCCAGAGTTTGATGTTTTTATGACTGAGACATCTCAGAGCCCTGCCTGGCTCCTCATGCACATCCACAAGGACATGTGTTGATGTCTTCACATTCATGCATTCGTTCAGATGGACAGATGCCCAATCCATGGTGTTGGTAGCAGACACTTCTCTATACAAGGGAAATGGGAGACACATGGCCCGAGACTTTCACTCAGCATTCATCCAATGAGTTCAAATCCTGAAAGCTATAATCTGAAAAGAGCTTCAGAAACCAAACCACTAATGGCTGCTGCAAAATGCTCAAGATATGTCTGCTTTCTTCACTGATTTAACCTGTTTTAGAGACTCACAAGCTATAGGATCAAAGGGTAAACAATCTTCAGCAGCCTAGCCCATTCACAGTGCAAGGAAGGGTCAAGTAGTGTGCCCACTGTGTTACCAAATGACCCACCAGTAAAAAAAAAGAATGGCTGTTAGCTAATCAAATCACACACTTATCTTCTTGTAGTGTGCATTTCGCCCTCGCTGTTTTTGTTTTTTACCATTCCACAGGGACCCTCTCTCTCCCTCATATCCTCCTACTTGCACCATGAACAGACTTGTCTGTATATTTTTAGTTTCCTCTGTTCCTCTCGGGGGTTGTCCTAGTATGATCTCTGACCGACTGAATCATAGCCTAAATCCTTCATCACCCTCTTCAGTAATGAGATGGCCATGGCATTGTCCGAAGGCACAACTTTTGTGGAACTTGGCACACAGGTGTGGTGGGTTCATGAAAGCTTATTTATGTCTTGTAAAATGAATTTCCCCTGATATCCAGAGTTCAAAGTGACCAGAATGAAGAAGATATATTTGACAACATACCAATTTAATGAAGACCCAGAACATTCCAAAGAAACTGCCACAGCTGATCATTGCTGGGAGAGGTCAGACTTGCTACAGAACAGATTTCCTGGGTCTCACTATAAAACCTGAACAAGTAGAAGCATGGCCTGCATGAATGGTTGGCTTTTGCAGGCTTTTCTCTCCAGTCTGCAATGAACACTCTCAAATATAGAAGGGTCACAGACAGCGACTGAAATTTGGGCGTTGCATTGATGGCTCCTCTCCATTCCTCCTCCTTACTGTACCTCCTGGCCCTTTCTGCTTGGGCACTTGAAACTCTTCCCCTCTGGAAGACCCTGTCTACCTCCTCCTCCCTTGACACACGGTGGCAAGGTATCCTCCAAGTACTGTTAAACTAAATAAATGGCTTCTTCCCAAGTCCCCAGTCTCTTCTGCATGGGCCTGGCCCAGCTCAGTCCTCTCTCCTCCTCTGTAGCTTAGTCCTGATTTCTTCTTGACGGCGTCTCCAAGCAGCGATGATGGCTTCATCGTCCATTTCTTGCTCTTCCTCCCTGTTTGTGCTTCTCCGATACTGGGACTGCCGCCCAGATGCAAACCTCCCCTCTTCTCTATTCTCTGTCTTCTCTTTCTCTCCCTCCTCTTCAGACCTCATGAAGCTCTGGGTGAATTTCCTCTTGGCTCCGAACTCAGAGAAGTCTGACTTGGATGACTCTTCTACGTCTTCCCAGTCCCTGGGTCTGGCCCAATTTGGGCGCCGTGGTTCTGGGGATTCGTCCCTTTCCGAGGGCTCAGGGGTCCGGCGGAAGAAGTAGGGCTCTGGGCTCCCCTCTCGGGAGCTCGAGGTTTCACTGAAAGTGGACCTGGAGAACTTATGCATCTCTCTGGCTTCCTTGGTGGAGGAAGATGAGAATCGTGACGTGCTTCTTACAGAGCGCCCGCTGGGTTCGTGGAAGGTGGTATCCTGTTCCTCTGACTGGGATTTGGAGAACTTGTAACTGCAGGACTTAGATTCGGTTTCCCGGAGAAGGGATGATCTGGTGTACCTTCCCCGGGAGCTTCCAGAGCAATCACTTAGGGGAGGAGATTTTTCTTCCGTGCTGAGGCCTCTGAGCCACTTATCAATACTTCTATCTGTCTCTTTGCCTGTTCTGCTGCAGAGGTCAGAGACAACCAGAGATGAGGAGGAGGTGTCTGTTTCTGGCTTCTGGGAATGACTGCGGGAGGAATATGGGAAGCTCCCAATCGCACTGTCCGTGTCCTCGTCCCTGTCACCCACTCCATCATCCTCATCATCCTTGACCTTCTTCTTCTTAAAAAGAGAACTGCGTTTGTTGTCTGCGGCCAGCTTCTCCATTTTGTACTCGGACATTTTCTCCCTCAGCTCCACTTGCATCTCCTTTTCCTTCCGGCCGAGCTCCTTCAGATCCACGTTGTCAGCAAAGAGGCTATAGATGGGCTTGCTGGTGCCCGTCACTTTGTTCCCATTGCCTCCAGCCCTCGAACTCAGTGAGGTGCTGGAAGACAGCACGGATTGTGTTTCGGAGCTGGTTCTTGCCTGGCTTGGAGGCAGCAAACCCAGGAAGGAGCTGCTCTGTCCACTGAGCAGGGAGACCTGGTCATCCCCCGGGCAGCTAGCTGCTGGGGCTGCCTTCATACTTGCTACGGATGGCGAGCAGGACAACAAGAGCATCTCGTTTTGCTTCTGGGCAAGGGTTTCATTGACGACACTGGCAATCCAGCTCTGGATGCTGGCGATGGAAATGGTATCTCCAGGCCCCACTGGCAGGTTAGGCAGGGGTGTGGTGGGGGTGCTGCCTGCAGGCTGAGACAGGAGGGAGTGGTGGCTCTGGGCGCTGAGGACTGATGCTGTGTCCCCATCTGCACTGACCGAGGGAGCTGCGGACCAGAACGCAGACAGGGGGATGCTCCTGCTGGCGGCTGAGCTGTCTGCGTCCCAGCTGGCCATGGACTGGCTCTCTTCCAGAGTCTGCCTGCTTCTCTCCAGTAACTCCAGCCTCCGCTGCCTCTTTTTGGCCAAGGCCACGTCCTCTCCCCTGCTCAACTCCATCACCTCCTCCTTGTTCTCACTGCCCACCTTTTTCTGGTGCTTCAGCTTCCAGGCTTGGTAGGCCGTCAGGTTGACATCAGAGAGGGTCTTCTCCGCTGCTGCTGCCTCCTCTGAACTATGCTGGCTGCTTCCATCTCCCACCTCTGAGTCTCTCTTGTGAAACCCAAATTGGATCCTCTTGACCTTCCACCTTTCCAGGGCGGTGAGTTTGTCCTTGTTTCGGCTGCAGAAGTTATAGAAGGAGCTGGCCTCGGAGAGCACACTCTCCTCATCGTCCTCCCGGACCCTACCCCCTGCCTCCGAGTTTGCATCCATTTCCTCCCTCTTGCTCTTGGATCGGTACTTCCGGGCGGCTTCCTTCTCAATCTCCAGCAACCTCTCATTCCACATGTCCCAGGTGCTCTCCGAGGACTCGGAGTCTGAGCAGCGTCTCCCAGCTCGGCTGCTCCTTTCCAGCTGCTGCTTCAAGATCCGGATGTCATGGCTGCTGACGCTCTCTGAGGTGCTGCACTCGCTCAGGGTGTGCCTGCGCCTTCTGCCAGCGAAGGAGCCGGTGCTGCTGCCTTCCTCCTCCTCTTCCTCCCGGGTCCACTTCCGGTGCCCTCTGGCTTGGTACCTCTCGTTTCGGCTCTGCCATTCTTGGACGATCCTCTCCACATCCTCATCCTCACAGTCATCCCCTTCCTGGGCACAGGAGGCAGAAGAGCTGGCCTCTCTGCCCTGGGTAGCTTTGCCCCTGTGGAGGCCCTGCTCCTTCTTCCACTCCTCATACAACTTCTCCTCCTCCTCTTCATCAATGAGCGTGACAGGCTTGGAGGCTTGGCTGGCCTTGCCCAAGGTAGAGCCACTCAGGAGGCTGGTGGTGTCATCTTCTTCTTCCACCATGAGCTCATGCACTCGAGCACCTGCCATGCTCCCAGCATCCTCCTCGGACTCCTCTCCATACTCCTCCTCCCTCTCCTCCATCAACTTCTCGTTTAGTTCCCGTAGCTGTTTCAAGAAGCCGTCATTCGGGTAGATAGCCCGCTTCCTGCGCACAGTCATCAAAGCCTCCAGGATGGCCATGCTGTGGAAGATCATCAGGTAGGCGACCACCAGCACCGCTGACCTGCTGATGCCCATTTCACTGCTGACCAGGACCTTCCCTAAAAAGAAAGAAAGCACAACAGACAATGACGCAACCACTTGGCTTCCTGGTGCTGTTTCCTAATGTGCTGTTTGATGTGTTGAACTTGTTATGTTGGCTTTGACTCTGCAGTTCATCATCCATGTTCAAGTCACACAAGGATGAGCATCAATAGCCCATGTCGCAGATGTCAGAGCACCACCACTGTCCCCATTTCCAAACTTTTTCTCATCAGAGAAGGGGCAAATAAGAGAATTTGGGAGGGGACAGACAAGGGCAGAGGGAAAGAACTAGAGATTTTCTTTTACAACATCCTCAGGCCTGCATCACTGTGACCCAGCCTCTGCAGGATGTTTTCAGTGACGTGGAGCTCACTGGCTCAGAACCCCACAGACTTGCACACCTCCGTCCACATTGGATCCCACTAAGCTTTAGAGAATTCTTTCCGATATTTGGGCAAAATATAACTTCCCGTAGTAGGCATCTGGTGTTCCTACTTTCGTATTCTGCAACCAATAACAAATGCATTTTTATGAATCAGACCCTTTGTCCAAAAGTCCTTAAGAATATCACTGTGGAGTTTGTCCTTATTGTTTCTTTCCTGGCTACTCTGAGACTTTTAAGCATCTTGCTGTTCTAGCCCCTCTCCTCCAAACATTGAATTGAAACACTGAATTGATAATGCTTTTTTTGATGTTTTTGTTTTTGAGTAGTTTGTTTCCAAGCTAGAACAAGATACTGAAAATTGGGACAGGTTACAGAGAGTAGGTGAATCTCCTCACCACTCCTGTTTTAGAGATAAAGTCCTGGGTTATACTGTCTGTATTTGTCACCTTTTAAGACTATAATGAAATCCCAGAAGCAGGCCAGTTTATTTTTTTTAAGTTCATTTTGGCTTATGATTCTACAGGTGCATCATATATAGGCCTCCTCTGGTGATGGCCTTCCAGCTGGTAGAGTCCTAAGCCAGTGCAGAGCATCACAAGGTAAGAGACGAAGAACACAAACGTGTGTGCTCTGAAATCCTTGCCTCTTCTTAAAAAGCTACCAGGATTCAATCAGGAGAGCTCCACCTTAATGTACTTTATCTAAGCCTAATCACTTCCCAAAGGCTGCTCTCCAAACTGTAGCTGGGTCAGGTTTCCACCTTCTTAATTCCGACCAAAAAAGAGGGCTTGGCTATTAACAAGGGAAGCCCTGGAGGAACACCAAACCAGCCAAGCGATAGCACCACCTAAGTTTGCAGTGTGGATGAATAGGCCAAGCAATGAATGGCAATCATTTTTTTTTAATTTTATTTATTTTTTATGTGTATGAATGTAATGTCTGCATGTAGTTGTGCACCATTGTTGTGCAGTGCCACGGAGGTCAGAAGAGGGAATCGATTCCCCCGGAACTGGAGTCAAAGACGGTTCTCAGCCGCCATGTGGGTGCTGGGAATCGAACCTGGGTCCTCTGCAAGAGCAGTCGGTGCTCTTAACCGCTAGGCCATCTCTCCAGCCCCGGCAATCATTTTTTATACCAACCGGAATCTCTAAAACTTTAAGAAGCCCTGCCGCTAGGGCATACCCCTCATCCTACGGCATCTTCCAAGCACGAAGGCAACTTTACAAATTCCATTGCTGTTTTCTTTCAACCCACAGAAGCTTTTGCAAGTCTCAGCTGCACGGCTCAGCAGATGCGTTGTCCCCCATCTCCCCTTCTGCTCTGCATCCTTCATAAATGTGACAGACACGCCGTCAGTACCTTCATTCTAATGGCTGTTTAAAATGCAGGCGGAGACCCCTGGAGACCTTCTTCCTGGCTGTCATCAATCTATTTGCCAGCAGCCTTTGGAGACGTTTGCTAAATCGGCAGGAGTCTTATCTAATAATATGAATGGTGGCAAGTCTTTTATTACTGTATCTTTGCACCAGTAAGGCCATGTCTTAGTCACACAGGAGGTCAAAGACTGAGACTTGAGACGACTCAGGGCTTAATAATGCTGCTGTTCTCAGGAGTCAGCAGTCACTAGAGGGAGGTGTGGTGGGTTGAATGAGAATGTCCCCCATGGGCTTTAAGTGTTCAGATATTTTGTCCCCAGTTGGTGGCAATGTTCTTGGAGGTCTTAGAAGGTGTGGCCATGCTGGAGGAAGTACACCACTGGGGGCAGGCTTAGTGAGTTTAACAAGCCTTGTGGTCTCCAGTCTCTCTCTCTGCTTCCTGTGCTCATTGTGAGACGTGACACTCAGCTTGCTGCTCCAGCCCCAGCCACCATGCTTCCTGCCACAATGGACTCTGATTCCCTGGAACCATCAATCGTAAGCTCAAATAAACTCTTTCTTTTATAAATTCCCTTGCTCATGGTGGTTTTATCACAGCAATAGAAAAGTGACTAAAACAGGAGGTAAGAGTAGATTCAAAAGAATAGAGGCAGGTTCCCCATCTTAGCTCTTTCACCTCTAGCACAGGGCAGCCCTGTCCTTTCTTAACTGTCTGGCCATGCTACCTTACTGTCCTTGGTACTAAGATCTCACACTTTTCCTCTGATGGGCCAGCTCACTTTGGGACACTTCAGGACAGTACCATCCAGTCTTCCTCATAAGGGAATTAAATCTTATTCAGACTCAGAGATTAGGTTTGGGGTGGGGGCAAATCTTTTATGCTCTGTTCTTTATGCCTGGGGTTACTCTGGGGCTGGAGGGGTGGCTTGAGGGACAAAGAGATTGGCCAGGTAGGCTCTGGCCCTCTGAGCAAGGGACTTTCTCTTTTCTCTGTTAAGTGCAGGGCCCGTGTTGACAGAATGCTCAGTGAAGAGTGCTTGCCTAGCATTTGAGAGGACCTGAGTTTGACCCACAGCACCAGAGGAGTGGCACTAGGCACAACTCCAACAGGGCAACATTTATATTGAAGTAAAAATGTACTTGCTATTGAAGCAAGATGGAAAGACAGGAAAGTATGGGGTTATAGGACAGGAGATGAGCACTTGTTGAAGTCTCTGGCCAGCTGAGACACAAGACTCTGAATCAGCACTGTTAACCTTGCTGTGAAGGTTGTCCTCATAGAGATAATCTTCCTTTCATATGTAGATATTAGAGCTGAAGATATATAACCTTGGGTAGGCTCTCCCAGACATTTTGGGGGGGTATCTCAGATAAGACTATTAACTTTGTTTACAGTGAAGGTATCTCCTATCTTCCTGCATCCCTGTGGTCTAGACCTTTACCTTGTCAACTGCCCTCAGGAACTACTCTGTGGTTTTAATTAGGTTAGCAAGTCCTTAAAGACAGCAGCTTGCCAAAAAGTACCCATGGCTAGTATGCAGGCACCCAAGTGCCTTCCTCTCAGATAAGGCCCTGCCTGCACTGAGCTGTCAGCCGTGTCGCCCTTTCTTCCTCACACCCCTCTTTCTATCAACTCCTGTTTTTAAAAAATGTATTTTAATAAACTCCAAGTCTCCTTCAAACTGGCTCATCCTAAATGCTTTTCTGTATGAAGCCAAGGATGTGGCTTTACCTCAGTGGAGGTCCTTGAAAGATTAGAGGATCTCCTCAGGCTGACCCCAGGGATGCAGCAGACTGAGTCTCTATTTCAGCCACTACTCACAGTTAGGATGAAAACTTTCATCAATAAAATTCAATTTCAATCAATAAAATAAATAAAATTGAAATTAAGTTTCCATTAATAAAATGGCTCCAGGAAGGTGACTAAATTGCAGCGGCTAGGCTGATGGGTAGGGGGGAGCCCTAGGCATGACCCTGTTTCAAAGATTCAAGGACTCCTGCTGGAGAGAGAGGGTAGGTTTGAGTGAGACTGGGTTCACACCCTCTACCTCTCAGAGAGCCTAGTTGTCAGGAGTTTGTGCTGTAACCTCTTGATTCATAATTGCCCCTCTCTTCAGAACTTAGTACTCCACATCCCAAAGAAGCAAGCACCTACCTAACCACTCTACTTGCTGTCACTGAGGAACTCAGGCCGATTGACAAAGGACCAGAGTCTGACAAAAAGTTTCCTCGGGGAATTTGGAAATGGCAGCCTTCCTTTGTTGTCTGACACAGAAGTTGAAAAAAGAAAAAGAAAAAAACAGAAACCCAGGACTCTTGAGGCTGCCTGTGAGGTCCTTGTACCAAGTCATGTTGGGGTCCCACATTCCTGTCTTTGGTGAGTTTTTTGCTTTTTATTTTCTTTAGACAGGGTCTCACTATGTAGATCAGGCTGGCTTTGAACTCACAGATATTCATTGGCCTCTGCCTCCCAAGTGCTGGGATTAAAGATGTGTGTCAGCACACTTGTCTTATGTTGCCGACTTGATTTTTTTTTGTCTTTGGCTACTTGGCTTCATCATAAGGCTTTTCTAACTTGTTGGAGATGAATTGTACTTACTAGCAACTAAAAGAATTCTCTCTCTCTCTCTCTCTCTCTCTCTCTCTCTCTCTCTCTCTGTTGGTCTTTTTGAGACAGGGTCTCCCTGTAGCCTCAGCTGGCCTGGAACTCACTATATAGACCAGGCTGCCCTTGAACTCCTAGAGATCCTCCTGCCTCTGCCTCTGGAGTGCTGAGTGCTGGGATTAAAGGTGTGCACCACAATGCCCAGTGTATTTTGTTTTCTGAGATAGGGTCTTGTTTTGTTGACCTGGTACTCACTATGTAGCCCAGGTTGTTTTGAAGTCTCTACCCTTCACCTGCCTCAGCCTCCCCAGTGCTGAGACTACAGGCATGTAGCACCACCTCAGGCTGAGAATCATTACACAGGGGCAAAGTCAGAAGACTTGTCTGTCCATAGGTCTCAACTTGCCAGTCTGTAAAATGTAGATAGCAATAGCCCTTCAGTGGGGATGACAGTAATATAAACTCGGGCACCTGGTGTTCCTTCCTTCAAAGCATCCTAGAGGGAAGGAAAGGAAGACTCTGGAGAATTCTGAGGTTCCCTTCTCTGCCTTGGAGTAGGACCCATCTTAAAGGCAGCAACTCCACTACTGTGTGGTCCTTGAGAGGAGCTGCCTGCACCCGGCCACGGCAAGGCAGGGATGCAAATCCCTGTGCAATGATCAACCGTTTTGCCAGAGTGGAGCTAACGCCCTAGTGCTCAGCTTTGCACAGACGTGCCCGCAGAGTAGTCAGGGGAGGAGGGGGGTTAAGGAGCAAAGGCTCCTTGCCACAGACCTTGGATACCACTATGTGGGTCAAAAGGCCAGTATTTTAAAGAGTAGTTTTAAGCCAGACAGGGTGGATCACACTTGTAATCCCAGCAGTGAAAAGACTGAGGCAGGAGGGTTGCCTTGAGTTAAAGGCCAGCCTAGGCTATACCATAAGTTATAGTATAGCCTGGGCTACAGAGTGAAACCCTGGCTCCAAAACAAACAAAAGGGAAAACACTGCACATATATATGCATTTATATGTAATAAAATTTACACACATACACATATTCTGTGTATGTGGGTGTATTATTCATTAGAAGTCATCAATCCTGGTCTTCGGTGATGGCAGGCAATGCTGTTTCTAGGAATCAGTAACATTATTTATTATAATAACAACAGTAACTTATGTGTCATGTAGTGTGCTAAATTTCTATTCCTCACAGCAACATTAACATAGCATGTCTTTATTGCTAAGTACAAGGACATTGGTTTCCTGGAATAAGGAGAATAGCCCAAGTCTACAAAGCCAGCAAATCTTGGCTCCAGGCCAGGTCTCTGGACAGCAAATCCTGTGCTCTTACTGTCCATCTGTGGTCCTTGGCATATCTCAAGCCTGTGCCTGAGATGTATGCAGAACCCTGGGCTCCCCTATGGACGCTGAAGTCTAGTCTCAATGCCTACCGCAAAGACCAGGGCAGCCAGCTCTGCTCTGTTCCTTCCTACTTGCCCTATTCTCCAAGGAAGAGGGAGTGACGTCTAGGACATAAATCACCTCAAACTCCCTCTCATCCTTACCTCACACCTTGCTCCCTCCCTCCCCTCTTGATTTTTCTCTTCTCTTGATGTACAGTGTAAGATTGTCTATACTTCACGACAGTGCCTAGAAAACTACTTAACATGTTAAGCCCTTTAACAATTGTCTACTGAATGAATGATCATGCTTTCCTTGAAACAGCCATCTGAAGACAGATTTCCTCCAGAAAATCAGCAAGTGTTCATAACATTCCCCACCTGGCTCCTCTGCTGGTAGGGTTTTTACCAGCCTGAAGCCTGCCTGGCCCCCTCACCTCTGTAGGTCAGCAGGGCTTCATCAAGGAACTCAGCTGCCTTCCGGAAATGCCGGGAGATGTCCACTTCTGGGAAGTCATCCACCTCCACACCCAGGTACTGGATCTCCAGGCCAGTGTAGAACTCGGGGCCCGTGTAAACACCAGTGCCATGCGCAGCATTCAGGATGTGGGTAATTCCCAGCCTCTTGAGCCGTCCTTTGTTCACGGCTACACTCCTGGGGCAAGAGGCAGGGGCATGATTTCCAGAGTCAGAAATAGGAAGTTATACTACCAGTGTTATGGGGTGCACACAGCTGGGCTAGGGCCTCCTGTGCTCCTTGGGGTCTGGGGCTCACTGCCAATGCTTTAATAAAGAGAGGCTGACGATGAGTTATAATGAGACAGAAAAGACAGGGAATTGGTGAGGGAGGGCAGGGTGAAAAGGAGAATAAAACTGAGATGTAGGGACACTTTTGGATACTTGCACGGCCTCTAATTTAAAATTCCGCCGGGCGTGGTGGCGCACGCCTTTAATCCTAGCACTCGGGAGGCAGAGGCAGGCGGATCTTTGTGAGTTCAAGGCCAGCCTGGTCTACAGAGTGAGTTCCAGGACAGCTGGGGCTACAGGGAGACCCTGTCTCAAAAAGACCAAAAAAAAAAAAATAATAATAATAATAAAATTCCATGCATCAAAGCACGAAAGTAACAGAAAATAAATAGATGTTTTGTATACTGGCATTCACATACTATATTTTCTAAATCCCTTCATTATTTATTTATTTATTTATTTATTTATTTATTTATTTTTGAGAGCCGGTCTCCCTGTAGCCCCAGCTAGCCTGCAACTTGCTATATGTAGCAGGCTGGCCTTGAACTCACAGAGATCCATCTGCCTCTGCCTCCTGAGTGCTGGGATTAAAGGCATGGTCCACCATACCTGGCCCCAACATTATTTTATGTTATCCTTACAATAAAACTTAAGTGGTAGAAAGAGCAGCTCCTTTTAATCCTAATGAAGATTTATAAAAAGGAATCCAGGAGTTTTTACTCAAGGCTTGAAAGGAGGCAGAAAGAGCTGGTGTTCAGAGCTCCTTCTTCTGTAGCTGAATATGGAGCTCAATTTGAAGAGACCCAGAGGACAGGGTTGCCCAAAGAAGCACATAAACTGTTAGCTGGTGCTATGTAGGGATATCTGGTGACCACAGAATGAAGCCTTTGGATCCACAGAGATAGTTAAGGTTCACTTAGGATTTGATCTAGAAATCAGATTCTGGGCAGCTGATCTTTCTGTGATGGAGTGTGAGACCTAGTTCCCAAAGCTGTCTTTCCCACTGCCTGCCCAAGGACCCTAACTTCCTCCCATGCTTCTGGATATATGGGTAATTACATTGGGAAGCTATCTCATTAAGTAGTTAATGAATCAGCAAAAATTACTTTCACAAATTAACCTACTGGTACTAATTATGGACTGACAAGACCCAGAAAGAATAGAATGTGAGAGTTGTTTTTGTTTTCAGTCCAGAAACCAATGATCAACTTAAAAATAAAGTTTTCTAATGATAAAAATAACAAATATGTAGGAAACCTAAAGAAGAGAGTAAAACAAAATCACCTCTAGGTGTGAGGTATTGTTAACATTCTACCACATTTTTTAATCTGTTGTTTATGGGAAAGTGTACACACGTGCACGCATACTCATGTCTGTATCACCCAACTAGCATCATACTATATTCCTACAATATTCTGTTATAATTCACTTTTCTTCTTCTACATTGCATACATTTTCAGGTATTGTTAAGCACATATGCACAACAATATTGCCAGCTGGTTGCTCCTAGTGTTCTGTCATCTGATTGGCATAGATGTCATGCAATGATGGAGATGTTAGAGTTGGCAAGAGTCTGTATCTGGAAGGCCCAGAGAAGGCACTGGAGGCGCAAGGCAGCAGTGGCAAGCTGTGGAGGGAGGGCGGGGGTTATGTGCTCATTTTGCCTGGGGACCTCTGTGTGCAGGTTGATGGGAAGGCTTTCTCCAAAGTCAGGACAGGTAAGTGCGTAGGCAGACTCCATCTGATGGGTGGGATTATGGAGGCTTTTGGTGAGTTAAGGGCATTTCATCTTGGTATTAAGGGGCAAAGAGACGTGGCTCTCAGGGTCACACTCACTTCTCAGCTATGAAGACATTGGGCCAGACCTCATCTACTTCATTCCGGGGGGCCTCTTGGCGGTCCTGGACCAGAGCCCGCTGCAGGTCCAGCACGCATGGCGTGTTGTACAGGCTGCTGTCATCCATCTTCTCCCTGACACGGTTGTACAGGTCCTCCACCAGAAGCTGGTCGGCAGACTCCAGCATGCTCGGACACTCCGTGTCTGTCCTGAGACCATGAGGCTTGAGTTCTAGAGGGGACAGGTGGCATTTTCATCAAGGAGTTAGTTAGGAACACCACAGCCTTCCTGTTCTCTTAGGAGAGCTTGCTCTCACCCCATTTACTGCCCAGACTCTGGGCATGGGTAGAATGCTAGCGAGATCTGCCAGAAGGACTTAATTAAAAATCAGGAGCCCATGGAATTGGCCTGGAAACTGGTGGGTCAGAATCTGCTGCTGTTAGTGTGTGAGGGAAGGAACTAAAACTAGTTTCTCTTACTTCTTTCTCTGTAAAACTGACTGATAACTTTAGAGCCAGGTCCTTTAGTACTAGGTTCTTGAGTACTAAGGGTGTGACTGATTCATACCTGTAACTCCCACAGTACCGGTATAAAGTGGATGCTCAGAAGTACTTCCCAAATGAATGAATGAAGCTCTTTCATAATGTAGTTCATCCTATCACATCTGGAATGCAAATACTCCCGGGAAAAGTGAAACGTTCAATAGTCATGATACAATACTATCTTCTAAGATTCATTTAGTTAGTTATTTCATTTGCTGTCTGCTTCCCTGCTCTAAAGCCAAAGTGTCCATGATTCTCAACCTCCTAGCTCTCCACCAGGTGGCAAGTTTGCCAAGAGCTACTGACCCATCTCAAGCCAGGACCCAAGGACCTTTCTTAACGATACATCAGAAAATTCAAATTCTAACTGAACTCAAATTCTAACGACCCATATCTGGAGTGACCCAAAGGCTACATGAGCCCCTTGTCACCAGCACTGCTGCTTTGTTCTGGCCACCTGGAGAGGTGGTGGGAGGATGGGAGGAGGGAAATCGTGAAAAAATGATTGGCCCAAAATCACTAGGAAAAAAAATCCCAACTTTTAATCAGGAAGAATATCCTTAATGAAATATAGTATATTGTATGCTCCAAAATTTACAGAGTAAATATACTATCATTCCCAAACCATTTTCCTTAATTTTCCCCATGCCTACCTACCTTATCACCTTAAAAAATTTTTAACATTATTTGTTTGTTTGAGTGTGTGTGTGTGTGTGTGTGTGTGTGTGTGTGTACATACACAGTATGGTTCATTTGTGGAAATTAGAGGACAACTTGTGAGAATTGGTTCTTTCCTCCATGTGGATTCTGAGAATCAAACTCAGATCATCAGGCTCGGTGACAAGCACCCTAACCTGAGCAGCTCACTAGCCCCACTTTATTAGTTCCTAAACATGGTTTGGGAGTGATGCATATTGGAAACAACAACAACAACAACAGACTGACTGAAACAGTGAACGGAAGTTCAAAACAGTCAACTTCCACATGGAGAATATTGAGGAAGACTGAGAAAGAGATGAAAAGCATGTTTGGCAGAATGCATGAGCTCTGTTGGGGTAGAGGAATGGAGGGGGACACGGGTCTAGATTTGATAAAAAATTAATTAATTAAAAAAAAAGAAAAAAAAGAAAATGGCAAAAAAATGCTATCTCATAATTGTCACGAAAAAAATAAAATAAACATGGTTTGAAGATTATGTTTCAGCACAGTGGCTATCTCTCTTTGAACAGAACTCTCTAGATGTTTGCAGTCGTTTCTTGATCTCCTGGGTTTGTGTCTTCTTCTCCAAGCACCCAACATCCCTATCCACAACCCTTGAAGTTAACCAAAAGCTTGAATGGGAATCCCTAGGGACAGATGGGAGTTCCTCCCTGTCCGACAACTAGAGAACTGTTTATATTGATACACATTTTTCCAACCCCATCCCATTAGGGTTGTTGAGGGGAATCTGGCAGAATTACTTTTGTCATGTCTGCCCTTCTGAGGGCCCCATGGGCTCTTGTAAAGTCTTCAGATGACAACTGGACCCTCCCTGCTCTCACTCAGATGTCAGCCACTTACCTTCATTGATGATCTGTTTGGCAGCAACGCCTGAGGAGAGGTGAATAGGTTCCATGAAAATGCTTTCAGTTTCTGCATCTGAGACCATTGAGAACCTAAGAGCAGAGAGGAAAGTGGAGGCACCTTCGGCCGTGGAGAGAAGGCTGTCTTCTGAGAGCAAAAACCTGGTTCCGATTTTAGCCATGAGCGGAAAGCAATGAGACATGAGAGGCCCTCCCCCTCCCCCCACCGAGTTTTAGAGCATCTGGGAATCCATGGTGATGGCGTCCTGTAGCTTGGAGGCCCATTTACTTTCCTATCTGAGTCAGCACTTTGGTGTCTGAGCTGATATGAAATGATATGGTAGTCTAGGGTACGGAAGGAAGAGCGTATTACTATGACTGTGACTGGGGGACCCGCCCTATGGCTTCACTTTCTTACATGTCCTGCTGCTCACTCCCCCCCTTTTCTCCAGCTGTTCTGCCATCAGTACTGTAGCTGTCTCTAACTGTACCTCTATGGGTTTCACTGTATTAGTGGGCTGGTCAGGCATCCATTGTTTCCTCCATTCCCCATGTCTTCTCCTTGCTTATAAGGAGATGGGTGGGTAACAGAGGGCTGGCCTTATCACGAAATGAAATGACACAGGTATGCTCAAGTTACAGGTCCCAGTTCTGAGCACAAGGGATCAAGGATCAGGCTGAGTCAAAGGATACAATAAAATAAGCTGGGTAAATATCAAACTATTTCCCCAAAGAAAAATTCAATGGAGTTATGAAGAGGGACCATTGAAGAACATCAAGAATTAGGGTAGGGTGAGGGTTAGTACCTCTCTAGCTCACTAGTGAACTCTGCCCTGTGAGTTCTTTTTTCTCAGATATCAAGGTGAATGTTTTCCCCTCCATTTAATCTTCCCTTTAGGAAAAGCGGGGAGACTTGGTAGATAGTATTTTAATAAAAAAGTTTTTTTTTAATTTTATGTGTATAAGTGTGTTGCCTGCATGTGTGTAAGTATACTAGGTACATGCACTGCCTATGGAGGCCAAAAGAGGGGGCGTCAGATTCCCCCGGAGCTGGATCCACAGACAGCTGTTAGCCGCCCTCTGAGTGCTGAGGCTGAGCCAGGTCCTCTGCAAGAGCAGCCAATGCTTTTAACCACTGAGCCATCTCTCCAGCCCCATGGAGAGTGGTTTCTGTGAATGTAATTCTGACAAATGCCCCATAGGGGAGACATTGTCATTCTTGCTTTATAGGTGAAGAAACTGTGATTCAGAGAGGTCAAGAATATTGTCCAAGACAGTGAGCAAAAAAGCACAGAGAAGCAGCAAATGGCAGGCAGTCCTGCTCTAAGCCCAGGCTTCTCACCACAATACACTGGAACCATTTAGGTTGTCACAGTGTGATGAGTCTATGGGAGGATTCCCAGGCCCAGTATAGATACAGACATAGGAAAGTACTTTAAAGACTTGTTGAGAACATGGAAAGATTGAGCTGAGTAAAGCTGAACTGAACACAGCCAACCTGAGAGAAAATAAATTGGGATGGAACTAAACTGAATTGATTACCAGGGCGGCCTGTACTCTACCCAGAATGTGGCCAGAACATGCTGCCCAAGGAGCGGTATAAGTGGCATCATCACCCACAGTTCCTGAGAACTTTCCAATAGCAGTTGCATTGAGTCGTTGCTTTTTAGCCTCAGGTGCTCCTTATGAACAGAAGATGCATTTTCCAACAAATGTGACTGGAGAGTTACAGCGGGAATGCACAGCATCTCCAGAGGCTCCTGTGGGAGGCCCACCACCTCAGCTGGTGGTCCTGTTTGGGAAGGTTACGGAACCTTGGAGACGTGGGTCTCTAGCTGGTGGGTTGTTAGGTGTGGGCCTTGAGGCTATATCTGCCTCTTGTTCTGGTCTAGCTCTCTCTGCTTTCTGGCCGACCTCAATGGAGGGGCTGTCTCTGCATGCTCCCACTACCAAGGACGGAACTGCTCCCTTTGGGAAAGCCTTCCCATCATGGCAGCTGTAAACTAGAATAAAACTTTCCCAAGTTGTTTTATTAAGTATTCAGTCACAGTGTTGGGAAAAGCCAACACTTCTATAGAAAATTGCCGTCAATCAAATAATACTGTTGCTATGATTAAGCCTGACCTATGGCCTGGAACTGGGTTATAAGGAACACAGGCTAAGAAGGCTTCTTGGGAGTCAATCCTCAGGTCTCCAAGGCCCTGATCTCTGGCCTCTTCCTTCCGCACAGACTAAGCTCGCACCTGTTCTACCCAGATGGCTCCTTCCTGCTACTCTGGTCCTCACAAAGGCTTCTTCTTCCTCAGGCCTTGGCAGAAACTCTGCAGCCTGGATGCTCAGCCTTTTCCCCTCCTTCTTTCATCTCTTAGTTCAACCATCTCTTCTTTCTCCTTTCCTTTGGGGCACTTCCACTAGATGACAGTTTAGACTTATAAAATATTTTTTAAAATTTTTGGTTGATTAAATTTTATGTGTATGAATGTTTTGTCTGCACGTATATAAGTGGAGCAGTGTCATACGATGTCCATGAAAGCAGAAGGTGTTAGATCCCCTGGAACTGGAGTTAGGGACAGTTGTAAGCTACCACGTGAGTACTGGGAACTGAACCTGGGTCCTCTGTAAGAGGAGCCTGTGCTCTTAACTGCTGAGTCATCTTTCCAGCCCCCCTGAAATATTTTTGCTAAATATCTGCCCACATCCTGTATGAGAAGGGAGGGAGTATAGCTGGGTGTTTTGTGGAGCATCGTGTCCCAGAATCTAGACAATGCATGGCCTACGCACATGTGGAGTAAAGATTTTCCAACTCACAGACTGATTTCATTTGTCCCCAACAGCACTTCATTTACAGGATCATGACAACCATCAGCAACAAGATTTACCCAGGATTTGCTACCTGCTCATCAATTTAGTGAGCTCCCAATACCAAGCCAAACAAAACCTAGGTTTTGGCTGTCCTCGGAGGCCAAGGTGTACACAGTCTCTAAGGCTATCTTTACAATTAGTCTTTTTTTTTCTTATAGCGAATTAAAAGTTCCAGCTCTGTGACATTTCTGAGATCTATGTCTACTTCCCTTATCCCTGGATAGTCTCTGTGACTGGTGACCAACAGAACATGGCAGAGTGACACTAGGCAAGTTTATGAAGCTGAGTACTTTTAACATTAACATGTAGTATACACAGATTGTTGAGGTTCAGTGTGATCTATAAAATGCATTTATAGAATGTATATGATAAAAAAAGAATGTATATGATCAATCAGAGTGATTAGCATTCCTATCTCATTTCTTATGTCTTGTCTTTTAGGTCTCTGCAAGCTGCATAATTAGTAATTGTGATGTAATTCACTCTAGTATGCTGTACTTGTTCTTTCTATCTGATTATATTTTGGTACCTGCGACCCAACATGCCTGTCACCTACCCTTCTTACCCTTGGCATCATTTAGTTCTTGCTAATCTACATTTTTACTTGTTTAACTTGCGATAAACTTCTTAAACTTCTACATATGAGACAAAACATGTAATATTTGTCTTCCTGTGTCTGGTTTAGTTCACCGGACATGATGCCTTCTACTTGCATCCATTTTGAAACAAATGACAGAATTTCGTCCCTTGGTACATGTACAAAATTATGTATGAATATATGCATATATGCTACATTTTCTTTAATCACTCACCCTCTCATGGAGGACTCAGCTGACTAGGTACCTTGGCTATTGTGAGTAAAGATGCAATAAATATAAGAGTGTAGGGATTCGTTGGTGTGGTGGTGCATGCCTTTAATCCCAGCACTCGGGAGGCAGAGGCAGGTGGATATCTGTGAGTTCAAGGCCAGCCTGATCTACAGACTGAACTCCAGACCAGCTGGGGCTAAAGGGAGACCCTGTCTCAAAAAAGACCAAAAAAAAAAAAAGAACATAGAGATTCGATTTGCTGATTCAATTTGCTGATTCAGCTTTCTTTGTGGCTACACCTATCAGTGTACTGGATAGACTAGACAGCAGATCCCTTGTAATCTTTTTTTATTTGTCTTTTTGAGACAGGGTCTCCCTTTAGTCCCAGCTGGCTTTGAGCTAGCTATGTAGACCAGGCTGGCCTAGAACTCACAGAGATCCACCTGCCTCTGCTTCCTGAGTGCTGGGATAAAGGCGTGTGCCACCACGCCCTGCCCTTGTAATCTTTTGAGGAACGTCCATGCTGTTTTCCTTAATGGCACTGCTAATTTGCATTCCTACCAGCAGTATATGACAGTTTCAATTTCTCTGTATCTTCACCACCATTTTTTTTCACTTTTTTAATCATAACCATTGGATGGTATCTCTTATAGCTTTGATTTGCATTTCTCTGATGGTAATAGCATTGAGCACTTCACATATTTGTTGTTCATTTGTATTTCTTCTTTTGAGAAATGCCTATTCAAATCATTGAACGAATTTTATTAAATTACTTTTGTTATTAGGTTTTTTTTAGAGTGTTACATATTCTGGTTTTAATATCCTTTTCAAGTGAGTATTTTCTCTCATTCCATTGATTGTCTCTTTAATTCTATTATTTTCTTTGCTATGCAGAATTACTTTAACTTGATATAATCTCATTTATTTAATGTCCCTTTTATTATCTGTGTTTTTGAAGTGTTATTAAAAATTGTGGTCTATAGACAAGTATGCCAGCTACTGCTTATCAAAGAAACATCTTTTGTGACAGACAGAGACCATTAAAGAGTTCCATATCTGGTTACACAAGAGAATAAGTGTCTGTGAGAACCTCAACCCTAAGTGGCACATCTACAATGGAGCCTCTACATTTAAAGTTCACAGAACATAGTTGAACAGGAATAGAGGGAATACTAATGCATTTCTCAACTGGCCAATGTCTAGAGAAAAAGAGACTGTGGAGTGTGGGTCCCTGGACAGGATTCCTATTTAAACTTCACCTAGGGCTTGGGGGCCATTGCAGAAGAGGGGGTGGAAAGATTCTAAGAGTCAGGAGAGGAGGCGAATGTCCTTAAGGAAATAGTCTTACAGGCTCCTCGTACCTTGCTCATATGAACTTGCAGCAACCGTTTTAGCATGCACAAGACCTGTGCAAACTCAGACACACAAACCCAGCATAGAACTGAGGAAATGAGCAGGAGGCCTCGACTTTAGCAGCTGATCACTGCTGGGTGAGGGAGAGTTGATCATTAAGGGAGGGCGCTCTCAGAGATCCACCTGCCTCTGTCTCCCAAGTGCTGGGATTAAAGGCATGCACAAGCATGCCTGGCCTTCACAGCAGCCTTCAATTTTTTTTCATCCGTGTTTCACAATTTTCACTATAAAGTTCATTCACCTCCTTGGTTACATCTATTCCAAGTTAACTTTTGTTTTACAGTTATTATAAATTGATTGTTTTCTTGATTTCTCTTAAGTTCTGTTTTTTAATTTTGGTATATAATAATACTTCTGGTTAAGGTTTGTTGATTTTATATCACACAACCCTACTGAATTCATTTATCAGTTCTAACATCTTTTGGTGGAGTCCTTAGGTTTCCCCATGTATAAATCAGACTATGTGCACACAGGGATAAGTTGTCTTCTCCCCTTCCTGTTTGTATGCCTTTTCTTTCATTCTCTTGCCTGATTCTGTAGCTGAGACATCCAGTACTCTGTTGACCAAAAGTGATAAAATGTGTATCCTTGCTTTGTTCCAGATCTGTAAGGGATTGCAATCAGCTCTTCCCTGTTCAGTAAAGTAATGCTTGTGTATTTGTTACATACAGACTTTGTTATATTGAAGTCCATTCCTTCTATACTTAATTTCTTCAGTTTTTATTTTCAGGAAGAGCTGTTGAATTTTATTTAATACTTTTTACTACATCTATTGAGAAACCATATGGTTTTAAACATTCATGATATTGATGTGATATATTTATTGATTTAAATATCACAAACCATCCTTAAATCTCTGAAATAAATCACTCTTGATTATAGTGGATGATCTTTTTTGATGTGGTATTAGAGTCAATTCTTTAGAATTTTCTTTTCTTTTAAAAATATTTATTTATATGTTTGTTTATTTATTTTGGTGTTTTTGAGACAGAGTCTCCCTGTAGCCCCAGCTAGCCTGGAACTCACTATCTAAAGCAGGCTGGCCTTGAACTCACACAGCTCTGCCTGCCTCTACCCCCTGAGTACTGTGATGAAGGGCATGTGCCACCATGCGCAGCAAAATATTTGTTTTTTTAATTCTTAATTATGTATATGTGTGTCTGTGTGTGTGTGTTTGTACACCTGTGAGTGCAGGTACCCATGGGGTCCAGAAATGGATGTTGGGTCCTTTGAAGCTGGAGTTAACAAGTAGCAGTGAGCCAACTGACATGGGTGCTGGGAACCAAATCCAGTTTCTCTGCAAGAGCAGTACACTCTCTCAAGCACTGAGCCATCTCTCCAAGTACTATTTTCATGACAGTTTTTGTGTTTATATTCCTCAAGGTTATGGACTTACAGCCCCCTACTTCTCTCTGTCATTGTTGGGTCTTTGTCTGGTGTGGGCATGCAAGTAACTCTGACCTTGTCAAAATTGGTGTTGGTTCTCCTTTAGAAGTTTGATTGGATTAAGCAGCAAATCCCTCTGATCCTGGTCTTTTCTCTGTTGGGAGCTCTTCTATTGGTGAGTCAGTCTGATTACTAATCATTGGTTTATGTTTATTTTCTGTCTCCTGGATCATTTTGGTAGGTTTTCAAAAATGTATTCATTTTTCTGTTGTCTAATTTTTTGGCACATAATTGTTCATAACAATAAAAATGATCCTTTGTGTTTCTGTGGCGTCAAATGTAATTATCTCCTTTCTTGTCTTTTATTTATTTTTGTCTCTTTTTTCCTCCAGATTAGTCTAGCTAAAGGTTTGTTTATGTTTTTGACAGATAAATCCTTCATTCTTGGTCTTTGCACCTTCAGTCTCTATTTCATTTGCTTCTGCACTTACGCTTGTTATTTCTTTCCTTCTACTGATTTTAACTTTTTTAGTTCCTTGAGTTGTGTTGTTAGACTTAAAATTTAAGATCTATTTTTTAAAGTAGCACTTACTGCTCTAAACTTCCTCTTAGAACTCCTTTTTCTTTGTTCCACTAATTTTGGCATGCTGTGTTTTCATTTCATTTGTTTCAAGGAATTTTTAAGTTGTTCCCTTTTAATTCATTTGATGACCTATTTGAAACAATAGTTTATTTAGAAGAATATTATTTATCTTCCATATATTTGAACAATTTCTGAAGTTTCTTTGTTGAATTCTCATTTTGTTCCACTGTGGCCAAAGAAGATACTTTAAATAATTTCAATATTTTTCGGGGCCAGGCGTGGTGGCTCAGCCTTTAATCCTAGCACTTGAGAGGCAGAGGCAGGTGGATCTTTGTGAGTTCAAGGCCAGCCTGGTCTACAGAGCGAGTTCCAGGCCAGCTTGGGTTACAAGGAGACCCCGTCTCAGAAAAAAAAAAAATTTTTTTTCAAGTTGTGGACACTGTGTTGATTTTTTTTTGTGGCTTAACATAGCTTATCCTAGAAAATACTCTTTATGCTGATGATGGAATGCAGGCTCGGCAGGTATGGCTGAAATGTTCTAGGGAGGTCTGCTGGGTTTGCTTGGTCTGTATTATAGTTCAGTACTGAAGTTTCTTTGTTGTTGGCTTTTTGGGTCTTGATTTGTTTTTTGGTGAAAGTGGAATGTCCCCAGCTGTGACTGCATTGGAGCTTATCTCTCCCTTTAGATCTAACTTTATAAAACTGAGTGTGCTGACATTAGATGCATACATAATCATAATTCTTATATCTTCTTGCTGAATTGGTGCCTTAATTAGTATAATTAGTGTGGGCTTTCTTTCTTTGTCTCCTTTTCATTGTTTTTATTTAAAGCCTGTTTTATCTGATATAGAAATAGCTATTTCTACTTGCTTTTGTTTTCCATTTCTGTGGAATACCTATTTCCATTCCTTTACTTTCATTCTGTATATGTCTTGACTATTGAAGTGACTTTCTTCCCTCCCTCCCTTCTTTCCTCCCTTCTTTCCTCCCTCCCTCCGTCCCTCCGTTCCTCCCTCCCTCCTTCCCTCCCTTCCTTCCTTCCTTCCTTCCTTCCTTCCTTCCTTCCTTCCTTCCTTCCTCCTTCCTCTCTCTCCCTCCCTCCCTCCCTCTGTCCTTCCCTCCCTCCCTCCCTTCCTTCCTTCTTTTCTGGTGGGTGTACACGTGGCGCATGTATGTATGAATGTGTATGGAGGCCCCACGTTTATATTTTGGGTGTTTTCTTCCAACACTCTCCACTTTATTTATTGAAGCAGGGTCTCTCAATGGAACCCAGAGCTCACCAGCTGCCTAGTCTAGAGAGTCAGATTTTTGCAAGGATCTCCAGACTTTGCCTCCCAAATGCTGGGATTACAGGCAGTCACCATGCCTGCCTAGCTTTTAAGTTGGTTCTGAAAACCCATGCTTTGTCCACTGAGCCATCTGCCCAGCCTTGTGAAGTGACTTTCTTTAAATTTTTTTTTTTACTTGTTTTTATGTGTATGAGTGTTTTGCCTGCATGTGTAAGTGCACCTGTGCATTCAATGCCCAAGGAGGCCAGAAGAGGGCACCAAATCCTCTGGAACTGGAGTTACAGTTGTTAGCCACCATGTGAGTGCTGGGAACTGAATCTGGGTCCTCTGCAAAAGAATTAAGCATTCTCAACTGCTGAGACATCTATCCTGCCCCTGAAGTAACTTTCTTATATTTTGTTTTTTAGAATTAGGGCTTAACAGACAAAACTCTTGGGATAGGCATGGGGAAGTGGGTAAGGAAGCACAATCCTACTTGAGGAACTACTGGTAACCAATGGCTGCTGGGAAGGGGAGAGTTAGTCTCTCTTTTTTCTTTTTTTTTGGTATTTTTGAGACAGGGTCTCCCTGTAGCTCCAGCTGTCCTGGAACTCACTCTGTAGACCAGGCTGGCCATGAACTCACAAAGATCCGCCTGCCTCTGCCTCCTGAGTGCTAGGATTAAAGGCATGCGCCACCACGCCCAGCTTCTTTTTTCTTTTTTTGAGACAGGGTCTCCCTATAGCCCCAGCTGGCCTGTAATTCACTCTCTAGACCAGGCTGGCCTTTGAACTCACAGAGATCCTCCTGCCCTCTGTCTCCTAAGTGCTGGGATTAAGAGTGCACCACCACACCTGGCTTAAAGACAGTTCTTAGCCCCCATGTGGGTGCTGGGTCCTCTGCAAGAGCAGTTGGCTCTCTTAACCACTGAGCCATCTCTCCAGCCCGAGTTAGTCTCTTTTAAGGGTAAGACTCTTTGTAGGTTAACCAGGCTCCAGGGGATGAACCCATACTGAAGTGCATTTGGGAATACAAATCTGACTCTATAGGATATATATACACATATATACATATATATGTATATATATATATATTTGGTACAGAAATTTGGTAAGTGGTAGTAATGGGGAGTACAGATAAGAGAGGGGGTAGGGGCTGGAGAGATGGCTCACTGGTTAAGAGCACTGACTGCTCTTGCAGAGGACCTGGGTTCGATTCCCAGCACCCACATGGCAGCTATCAACTGTCTGTAACTCCAGTTTCAGGGGAATCTGACACCTTCTTCTGACTCTGTGGGCATTGTATGACATGGGTACAACACTTACACACATGCAGGCAATACATTCATACACACACACACAAAATAAAAATAGTAAAGAACAAGAGGGGGTCTAAATATAATCAAAATATATTGTATGAAATTTTCAAAAATTCAGTAAAATTTTTTAAAATTCCAAAAAATGGGGCTTCAAAATCCATTTAGCCAATCTATATCTTTCAACTGGAGAACTTAATCCATTTGCATTCAAGGGTATTTGTAGCCCATACCTTTAATCCTAGCACTTGGGAGGCAGAGGCAGTCAGATCTCTGTGAGTTCAAAGTCAGCCTGGTCTACACAGCGAGTTCCAGGACAGCTAGAGCTCCAGGGAGACACTGTCTCAAAAAGACAAAAAAAAAAAAAAAACCCTTTATTATTTGTGTGTGTGTGTGTGTGTATCAGTATATTGCCTGAATTTATGTAAGCACACTCATATTGTGCAATGCCTGTGGAGGTCAGAAGAGGGAGTCGGATTCCCCTGGAACTGGAGTTATGGACCATTGTTAGCTGCCATGGAGGGTGCAGGGAATTGAACATGGGTCATCTACAAGAGCAGTCAATGCGCTTAACTGCTGAGCCATTTCTCCAGCCCCCTGACCACTAATTTTATAAGGTGACTCTCATAGTAAAAGAATTCTAAAGATGTATTGGGGGCTGGAGAGATGGCCCAGCGGTTAAGAGCACCAACTGCTCTTGCAGAGGACCCAGGTTCAATTCCCAGCACCCACATGGCGGCTAAGAACAGTCTTTAAGCCGGGCGTAGTGGTGCATGCCTTTAATCTTAGCACTCTCGGGAGGCAGAGGCAGGAGGATCTCTGTGAGTTCAAGGCCAGCCTGGTCTACAGAGTTCCAGGCCAGCTGGGACTATAAAGAAACCCTGTCTCAAAAAACAAAACAAAACAAAAAACATATATTTTGGAGTGTCCGTTTGGTAGGCTACATTGGTTTTGTTTCCAGTTGAGCACTACCGTGTAGACTCTATAGAGCTGTTTCAAGCTGCGGTTGATGACTGCGGAAGGCTATTCACGGCAGCAGGGCTGGAGAGCCCATATGTCAGTAGAGAACGTATGTAGAGGCATGCAGTTGTCTCCTTCCTTAAGAGTTAGCTCAGTCGGACAGGCCAGGGACCTGGCTAGAGGGTCACCCTCAGGAAGCCAGGTTCCCCTTAGGAATAATGTACTTTTTCTTCCCAGGTTTCTCACCCTAGTTCAGTGGCTTTGAGCCACCATGGAGTCTGGCTGGGTGTGCCTGCCTTTCTGAGTCCTGACTCAGAAAGCTGTAACTATTCCTCTCTTCTTTCTCTTTCAGATGTTGGCCAGAGCCTAAATATGCTTTTAAACACCCTAAGTAAGGCTTTGGGCTTCCTCACTCTGTTTCTGAAGCTCACCTCCCCACCATGTTGTTGCTTGTCACCATGTGCCTGTCCATGCTGCTTATTTTCTCCATTTTCCTTCTCTGGCAGCTGTGAGCTTTACAGCTAGCCTATCCTATTTTTTATTTGCTTGTTTCACTCTAATAAATTGTCCTTAATCTTCCATTTGAGTCTGTTCTTTTTTTAATATATTTTTTTAATTTTATTTTATATGTCTGCATATAGGTCTCTGCACCAGTGTCGTGCAAAAGGGTGTTGGATTCCCCTGGAACTGGAGTTAAGGACGGTCCTCAGCCACCATGTGGGTGCTGGGGATCGAACCCGGGTCCTCTGCAAGAGCAGCCGGTGCTCTTAACCGCTAGGCCATCTCTCCAGCCCCGAGTCTGTTCTTTTAATTATGAGACTGAAACCCTAAGTGTTGGGGGGAGCGCTCTAATTTTCCCAGTATCAGATGGTGGCTCCACCAGGACTCTGCACAGAGGCTGTATGGAAGTGAAGTCAGTCCCTATGCATGAGAGGGTGTGTGTGATTGCTTGGTAATGAGGAAAATTAACTTAATGTGGAACTAATGAACTATGACCTCAGTACAACTTTGTCCTGTGTGGAAGATGAATCAGTGCTCACGAATGCATTTGACAAGAACCTTACGAGCTTCATACATACTACTAACAAGTATGTTTGTTGATATATGTAGAAGGAACAGGTCTTTAGAAATATCTACTTGTAATCAAATCATAAAGGCCAATCTGAGCTCAGCCTCAGGCTGAGATGAGACAAGACAGGCAACCACAAAGACTGCAGTCATGAGCAGCTTGGGAAATGCTGCCTCTTGCATGGTCTTTCAGGGAGTGCCTACTACGGTGTCTTATTTGTTAAAATCGCTGAGTGTATTGGCACCAGCATATTACTGGGAAGTTACCTCACTCTTGCCCAAAATATCCACTTATTTTTAAAATCCCAACTGTTTAAACTTCCCTTAATAATCTAAGGTGCATGTATACGTCTGTGCTGAAAGTCTCAGATCCACCAATATAATTACTGCCAAGGGATGACATGAAAAATCCTATAAAAACCTGTATATATTTCTGGCTGGTGCCTCAGTTTCTCTGGAGTAAGTTAGCTCAGTCCAGGAGCCCTGCATGTAATAAAGAACAACTTCCTCTGTATTCCAAGTATGGTTTGAGTCTTTTGGACAGGCCAGCTCAGTTTGTGTTTAACTCCCATAACACTGGAAGTAGGACAGGCTGCCTGTGTGGTTCAGTACATACCTGTCAGTCTCTGGTGACTGCATGGAGACAGGATCCCTGTAGCATACCAGGAAATGTGACACAGTTCATGTGACATATGCCTGAGAAGCTACATAATGTGGCTTGGAGGTAGGTCTACTCAGCAGCTTGGACAGGTGCCCAAAGCACAGCAGTGGGGGCAGGTCATGGTTAGGTTTAGTCTTAAAATGGCAGCATGTAGCTTTGATGAGATAAGGTTCCGCATGAACTGAGTTCTCTTCATGGAGCAGTGAGATAATGTACACATTCTGACAGCTCCAGAACTGGCCTGGGGGAGTCACAAGGACTGCAAGTGCTCCTGGAATATAAAATTTTACATGACTGTATAGTGCCACTCTAAGCTCCTGGGAACCTGTTTATATGTTTCCCATTGTGGAAGAGTTTTGCATTGGTTCACTTGGTCCAGACTAAGGTGGTGGGTTACTTCCTCCAAGGTACTTTCTTTTCTTTTTTATCAGGCCGCCTAGAATCTCTGTAGCCACAATTCTCTGCTCCTTCTTCATGCCAGTGCTGTCCCTTGAATAGTCAGCCAAATAGTACCTATTTATTGCTTGGTTCTGTTCTTTCTGGGGGCAGGGTAACGGTCCACCAGCTTTCTCTAGCCTGCCATCTTGTTGGACTTTGCCCCATGCCTTGAGGAAACTTCCCCTCCCTGGACCATGGAACTCTTCCTGGAAATCCTGAGTTGCTGTATGCTGCACAGCAATTTCCTCCAAATTGAAATGTTCTGTAGAGAGAGGAGGCTCCTTATGAATCAGGAAGTAAATAAAACTTACATGGTGTAGGAAGTGAACATTTCACAAATCCAGGAAGTTCTTGAAACATAACCAGATTCACAAGGTCCTTCTCCACGTTATATAAATAAGAAAAACTACTAAGGAGAGGAGTGTCCAAATTGTAGAGCTGCTTACAAACAGAGCAGAGAGTTCTGGGCATGCAACTTCATGAGTCACTGCCCATGCTGAGGTAGGCTTTTCACTGATGCAGCTGCCTTCCAAAGGTCCACTCTCTTACAGGCAATCCTTCCCCTGTACCCCTGTGAGCAACCACAATGAACTCATGGGTTTACCAGGTGGACTTTAATAGAATCATTATTCATTGGTTACCCATCTAGGGTGAGCAGATGTTTGTTCACATTTCCCCAGGAAAAGTCACACAGCATCATATAAGAAATCTGACTACTCCCAGATCATCGGTGTAGCTGAGCCTCCAACCACAGCAAGCACCTGAGAGGTGGATCCTCCAGTCTTTCCAACCACCCTAGCTAAGACTACAAGAAACAGAGATAAACTGTCCAGTTAAGTCTTACCCAAATTCTTTACTCACCAACAAGGGATTAAAATGGAATTACTATATAAGTCCTTAAACTTTGTTGAACACAAATGGGTGATGGGAGGGGTATTATTTCAAAGACTAAGAGGTGAGTTTGAGGGGCTGGAGAGATGGCTCAGTGGTTAAGAGTGTCGACTGCCCTTGCAGAGGACCTGGGATCAATTCCCAGCACCCACATGGCGGCTAAGAACCTTCTTTAAGCTGGGCATGGTGGCGCACTCCTTTAATCCTAGCACTAGGGAGGCAGAGGCAGGAGGATCTCTGTGAGCTCAAGGCCAGCCTGGTCTACAGAGTAAGTTCCAGGCCAGGGATATAGGGAGACCCTGTCTTAAAAAAGTTAAAAAAAGGGGGCTGGAGAGATGGCTCAGTGGTTAAGAGTGCCGACTGTTCTTGCAGAGGACCTGGGTTCGATTCCCAGAACCCACATGGCAGCTGAGAACCGTCTTTAACTCCAGTTCCAGGGGAGTCCGATGCCCTCTTCTGACCTCCGTGGCATTGCACCAACCTACATGCAGAGAGTACACTCATACACATAAAAAAAAATAATAAAAAAAAATTTTTTTAAAAAGTAAAAAAAAAAGAGGTGAGTTTGAGCAAGTGCTAAGGCATTCTCAATAGTGATAGAGAACCTTCTCAGTATCATTGACAGACCCAAATATGTGGTGGATGGGAAGAAACCACAAGACAGTGCATATATTGTGGGGCGGCCAACCCTGTCTCTATATAATCATTCTGAGCCTAGGGGTTTATGGCAGTCTTGGTTTTCAAATACATACATTTCATAAAACCATGGTCTGCATCTCAAAATTTATATTAGTGTCTGTCATATTTCCATGTCAACAATATTTATACAGGGATTTTTATTATTTATTTGTTGATAAACTGGTACTAAAAATATCAATTTATTTGCTAGTGGTCATTACTGTGTAGAATGAGATTTGGAGTAAACCCCAAAACAAACCATACCAAGGATTTTGGCATAATTGTGGAGACTATACAGGAGCCTTCTCTGAACAGCCCCTCATTTCACCACACGGTCAGCTCTCTTTGTTCCACTGAGTCTCCAGGGCTCTACTTCCCCAAAAGCTTTCTCACATCTGTAATCAGTATTCCAAGCAACTGACACAGACTGAGAATAGACTTTTCAGGTGTGCAGAGAGTCCCTGCAAAGATCTCTCTATGTGGTCTTGGTGAGATCCTGGTCTAGCTAAGGTCATCTATCTGGGGGGCGTTGTCTTGATTGTACCATTTCCCCTAAGTGTTCCCTTCAGATCATGAGGCTTGGTGGTTTTGTTTGTTTTGTTTTGTTTTGTTTTGTTTTGTTTTGAGATATGTCTTACTGTTTTGTTTAATTCAGGCTGGCTTGGGACTTGTTGTGTAGACGATGGTAGCCTCAAATTCATGATCCTCCTTCCTCCATTTTCTGAGTGCTGGGGTTACCGGCATGTGCCGCCACATCTGGCTCAAGGATTTGATTTAAATGACAAATAAGAAGACAGGGATTCTGTCCTAAATGTACCTAAACTCAGAGGCTCTGAGTTTGCTAGGAGGATGATTTGAAATTAAAATATGGACACAAAAGTGACTGAGAAGCATCATTGTTTTCCTGAACATAAAGACTGGATTTGGCTACTGTGTCAGCACTATGAGAGGCTCAGGGAAGACCTTGTCCAGGACAATTTGGGAGAAGTCAGAAGCTTTATAACTGGGAGGCAAGAAGGGTAAAAAGCGAATTTCCTCCCCAGTCCCACAGTATTTCTGTCCTTGGCTGATGGATGTTATCAGTGTGAAGTGTGGGATGTAGAGTACAAATATCTTTATGAGTCAACTGCTAGGAGGAGATATAAACCTAATAGGCATAAAACTGTTCTTCCACTGATATGGTTTAGTAGGTCTAAAAGTGAGGGGTGCATAAGACGGAAGACCTCTGCCTTCTGCAGAGAAGGAATGCAGAGAAAAGAGGGAGGGGAGGGAGGCCTGAACAGAAGCCCTGTTGGTATTTGCAAGGTCAGTGAGCTGGCAGCCTTGAGGTTTTGATTTATGACCACATCTGTGCCTCGACCAGTATTCCTGAGACAGAGTGAGGGGACACACATACTCTGATTAGAAAGCAGCAAGGCTGGCTGTTCAAGAAAGACAGGCAGAAAAAAGAGTCTCTAGGATCGATATGTACCTCATCACAGGATCAGGAAAGCAGCCGCTAAAAAGCCTGGAGGGCGAATTGAAAGAGAACAATAAAAGGGAGTTTGATGGACTTCCTAGCCAAGACAAGGAGACTGTGCCGCTTTCTGTAAACCTGTGTTTTTCAAAATTGCAGACTGTGAACCATTTGTGCATCATAAAATCAATTCAATGGGTTATGCCCTGTGTCTGGGAAAGGAAAAAAGGAAGACTAGAAGAAGGAAGGGAGGAAGGGAAGGAGGGAGGAAGGGAAGGAGTGAGGAAGGGAAGGAGTGAGGAAGGGAAGGAGGGAGGAAGGGAAGGAGGGAGGAAGGAAAAGAGGGAGGAAGGGAAGGAGGGAAGAAGGGAAGGAAGGAGGGAGGAAGGGAAGGAAGGAGGATTCAATATAAGAACAACGACAGTTTGGGAAAACTAAAATTTATGTATAGTACATACACTGAATTGAGATGTAAGTGGCTTGTTCTACTACAAATGATCTCAGCAAAGTTTGAATGCCGCTGCTCTAAACTGCTTGCCAGGTGGTCCAGTGACAGAACCGAACGGAGCTGGGGTGCTCCCCACTGTCCCCCACAGACCCACCTGCAGCTGATCACCTTCTGCAAATGCAGCGGAGGTGGAGGCCCACTCATGGCTGTCTGTTTTGGGTTGGCTTCTATGGAAAAGCCAGGGTTTTCATCTCTTTCCAGCTTCTGAATGTTCAATCCCTTCAGAGAAAGGGGGCATACACAAAGTTCCAATACTAAGGAAGCAGAGAGGCCAGGAGCCAGTGGAAGATGATTTTTAGCAAACTGCTTTGTAGGCTTAGTGATGAGGCAAGGTGGAAATATCTCCACAGGAAAACAAATGTAGGAGACAAAAGGCAGGGATCATTTCCAAGGACACGCAGAAGGGACACACAGAAGGAACACACAGTAGGGACACACAGAAGGGACACACAAAAGGGACACACAGTAAGGACACACAGTAGGGACACACAGAAGGAACACACAGTAGGGACACACAGAAGGGACACACAGTAAGGACACACAGTAGGGACACACAGAAGGGACACACAGTAAGGACACACAGAAGGGACACACAGAAGGGACACACAGTAAGGACACACAGTAGGAACACACGTCTTTGATCCCAGTGCTCCAGAGCAGATCTCTGAGATCCAGGCCAGCCTGATCTACATAGTGAGTTCTAGGCCAGCCGGCACTAGAGGGTGACTCTGTTGCAAAAGAAAGAGAGAGAAGTGGGGGGGTGGAAGGAGGCGAGGGGAAAAGAAGGGAGGGAGGGAGGGGAGGGGAGGAGAGGAGGAGAGGAGGAGAAAGAGAGGATAGAGATTGGAATAATGCTACCGCAAACCAAGAAACCCCCATAGCCAATAGAAGCTAGGAAGGGACAAGGAAGGAGTCCCCAGGTGCCAGAGTGAGCGAGGCTCACAATGACCTTGACTTCAGACTCTGGCCTCCTACACAACGAGACAGTAAATTCATGGCTTTTTAGCCACACATTTTGCTGTAATTTTATTGAGAACCCTAGGAAATGAGTAAAGAACCAAACATCTATTGAGCTGGGCCTGGTGTATTCTTATAATCTCAGCCCCTGGGAAGCTGAGGCAGGAAGGTAGCAAATTGAAAGCCAGCCTAGGCTACCTAGGAAGACTGTCTGAACAAAGAAACAGAGACAGAACTAAGAGTCTGCTGGCGAGATATTTGCTGACTTGGTGTATAAGTTAAGTTTAGAAAGATTCAAACCTTCAGCTAAAGACATAAAACAAGAAGGATTGAGTTTGGGGGAAAACTGTTCATGATGGGGACCCAGAGCTACAAGCGATGCTTTCTGTTGCCAAGAATACAGCATTTGCTTATAGCTGAATTAGCTAACTATGATGTCTTCACTGGTGTGTGTCTGACTCTTGTTCAATAAAAATTATTGATATTATTAACTGAAAGGCTATTTTTCTTTGGAAGAAAAGGGAAATAGAAGTATTATTTTTCAAGTATCTAATATCCCTTTATATATGTTGTAATGTCTAATTTCTACCAATGACTCAGAGCCGTATTCCAGAGATTAATATGGTGTACTCTCATGGCTAATGAGCTAAAGAGCAGATCTGACTCAGTGTGAGTCTCAATACCACCACTCAAGTTCTTTCGATGGTGCCATCTTGTCTCCAACAGCAGGACCCCTGCCTCCATGGTTTAAAAAAATAGACTTAAGATAGAATTTATATACAAATTTCATGTATTTAAAATGTACACATTGGTGTGGTGAGTTTGGCATGGTTCCATTGGGAAATAATCACCATGAGTAGGATTGACTTATCATCCCACACTGTTGAATTGTATTCCTTTGTAAGGAATACAATCCTCCATTTAACCCTTCCCAATGCTGCCTTGTGCTCTCCAGGGAACCACTGATCTGCTCTCTGTCTATAGAGATTAGTTTGCATTTCTAGAATGTTACTGTCAGGTTGTGAGATCCAGAAGCCCATTGGAATGCAGAGACACCTAAGACCAGAGGTCCTAGAACCTGCTCTATCAGGCATAGCCTTTGGCTATGCTAAAGCAGGCCACCACTGATTACTCAGGAATCTTCCGTCTCGCCCTTCACCCTTCTGGAAGCCAGATTCCAGATTCCGACCCACCCCACTCTCACTGAATCTCACTCCCACCTTATCCCTTAAATTCCCAAGCCAGACTCCATTCTGTGCTTGGCTCTATCTCTCCCCTGAGCCTAGCCCCGGCTACCCTGAATTAAACTTTGCTCGGAAGAACTTAGACCTCGTGGCCTTTCATTCTGGGGGGAGCATGCCATAACCTTACATTGTGGTGCCAGTGACTTAGATTGCCTTTTTTCCCCTGCCCTCCCGCCCCTCGGAGCAGCTTCGGGGTAGCCGGTAAGCTGGATACCGAGCGCAGGCTACTACAGCATCCACCAGCATTTGGCCAAAGGTACCTTCTCTCTTCTCCTTATCCTACCCTACTCTATTCCTGTGTGACTGTGCGTGAAAATTAAGAGTTCATGTATGGTTCCACAGCTCTCGGGCTACAGAACTGATTGGGCCCTAACCCGCGGTTCCGCCGAAGTTGTTTCACCTCATCGGGCACTCATCACACTCGTGATGACCGAGCACGGGGTTTATACATATGGCCCTCATGGTAAGACATGAGTGAGGGGAGATTCTTATCTCCCACCCCTACCTTCTGTGTAACCCTGTGTATGTTCTGCCCCCTCTAGCTGCCCCCTCTGCCTCAACACTTCCTGTTCTAACTACTGTTCCATCTGCCTTCTCTCCAATCCTCTTTTCCCATTCTTTTTAGTCTCCTGTTCTGTTCCATTTTGGATCCCTGAGTGCCGGCTAAGTCAGGGATCCCCTCCGATTTTCCCTGTCCAGTTTGCTGTCTATTACCAGGACACTGGGGACAGACTCTGGACCCGAATTTTAGCCTCTGTGATTTTCGGGACGCCGACTTCACAGACGTGCAGGCCCCGATTTCAGAGACTCCCACACTGGTCACACAGACCTGGGGTCTCTGAGCGCCCACTTAGAACTAGGCGCTCGGGTGGGTGATGAGACTAAAAATAATCTATTTTCCTTCCTACAGACCTCTTTTCTCTCTCTCCCTCTCCCTTCTTCCTCAGCCTCCGACTCCCAATATGGGAGCCTCACACTCTAAAGGAGAGACCCTGGGCCTCACACCCTTGGAGTGTCTCCTACGCTCTTTAAGTACCTTAGATCTCCAAATTCTCAGCTTTGAGAGACTTCTGCCAGCGCTCTGGTAAATGGTCAGAATGCTTGTATGTACAGGCATTTTTTGCCCTTCACTCTAGTCCCTCTCTCTATTCCTTCTGAGACTAAAAGACTTACTTCACTTATCTTTTTCCTCTCCCTCTCTTTCTCTGCCCTCTGCAGTCTTCTTTCTTTTACTGTTCCTTCTCCACTGCCTCACTGCATGTGCCAGTGCCATCTCCACCTTGTGGTTTTGCTATAGAAATCGGCCTCAGAGCTGACTGTTTAAAGATCCCATTTTGGTTTGTGTTTACTTTCAAAAGGTAACTTGCTTGCTTTGAAATTATCTATTTTTTTAAGACCTTTGTGGACCAGATTCAGGACTGGAAATGGATTCTTGGACTGGATTTTGTTTTGGGTGGGGCAGTTTTGTTGCCCCTTGGGACCGGGTGTGATGGCCCACACCTTTAATCCCAGTCCTTGGGAGGCAGTTGCAGGCAGTTTTTGTAAGCTCAAGGTCAGCCTGGTCTACAAAGCAAGTTCCAGGCCAGCTGAGACTAAAGGTAGACCCTGTCTCAAAAAAGACCAAAAGACCAAAAAAGAAGAAAGCATGTGTGTGAGTGTTGATAATTCCCACATACATGAAAATTACACATGTGTATGTGACTATTAGTAATTTTCCACCTGAAGTAAATAACGTGGTGTTAGAGAAAATAAATACAAGTAGCTGTCTCCATTGAAATAGTTCTTGGCATTGGGCAGGTCCTCTAAGGGACTCACAGCTCCTGGCCACAGGGGTGTGTATCATATACACAACTCTGGCTAGAGAGTGGGACCCCCTGGTGCTTAAGGTCCCTGCCATACTCCCAATCCCATCTGGCCAGTGGGCTGGGCCTTAGGTGTGAGTGAGAGTTTTTTTTTGAGTAAAAGGATGCATCAAGCATATTGGAGCCAGTAAGAGGAATGTGGGCAAGATGAATGTGCGTGTTTGAGGTGGCTGGGGCTTACTGTCCCTGCACTGGGAGGAGTTGTGGATGTTTTCAGGCAGAAAAGGTATGGAAAGGCTGAACAAGGGACTGAAATTGTGCTGTTTTTACTAAAAGCCTATTCTGAGTCTCTGAGAAAAAGACAGGTTAGAGATTTTTGTGATGAGACAGGGCTGGAGGTTGGTCATAGGAGGGCCATTGCTCACCTCTCACCACCTGCACTTGCTTCAGACTCAAGTAATTTCTGAGTACTGTTACAAACTTAAGAGTCATATTTTACTCTGATTTAGGTTTTCATCTCTAATTTAGAGTTTTCATCAAGGTGCTAAAGTTTTGGGTTTGAAACTAGTTAAACATATTTGTTTCATGGAGCTGTTTAAATGAATAGGCTTGCATCTAATGCTAATGATTTACTTGATACATTGTATCTGGGAAGGAAGGGTAGACTTTAGGTCCTTCACAATCTGTTGCTGGAGGCCTGACAGGGCTACTGCAGTCCTCATAGACATAGTCTTTGGCCCAGAAAAAAGTTTAAAAATTGCTGTGTAAAGTTGTTTGTCATTGACCATTTACATTCCTGCCATAAAGCAAGCGACATGGATGCCTGAGTTAAGAGCCCCAGTCGCCATGCACCACGTGCGGCTTTATCTCCCGCCTGGCATTCAAACATACATGCTTCCGACTATTCCTATGGCAACCGTGCTAATCCACACCCACTCCTCAGCCGCCATCTTGAGGCTTAGTCTGCGCATGCCCCTGTTTACACCTGCATGACAAAAAGCCTAAATTCACATCAGACTTTATAACTACATCCATTTCTAAATACAATCAATTTTCATTCTTTACTTTTGTTCAATCAGTGTTTTGGTTTTTTTATATTTTGTTTACAAAACTTGTCTAAATTTTAAGGGATTTAAAGGATATTTCAGATTTTGACATTTTCCATTTCATTGTTTTTCCTTATAAACCTCATTTTATTCAGAAATCCATTTTGTCTGCTTCAGGATACAAGCCCCTGTGTCTGAGATTAAGAAGGTCTGCTGACCACACCCTGCCTCACTAGCATCCAGCATTTCCCTCAGGGAGTAATCTTTCACTTGGCTGGGATCTTTTGGTTTTTCCACTAATTAAATTTATTCTCATTAAATTAGCAGGTGATATGCACAAGCCACCAGATTTTCCTGCTTACCCAGTCCACCATCCTTCGCAGGTGTACAAGAACAGGCTGTGCTGCAAAGCACAGTAGGACATACAGTCTATTTTCCACCTAAGCAAATGTCTTAAACTCTGATTCTTTGTAAATGTGCCAATTGTCTACAGCCCTGGACAAGAAAGGGCAACTTTAGATAAAAGGGGATTTTCCCACTGTCCAGAGTTAATGGATACAGTTAGGTCATGTGCCTGTCCAAACCTGTCTGTGTGTTATAACCGTTTGTCATACCCATTCTTCAATCTGTCTTTGTAACTGTCATGTGTCCATGTTCTGTGTTTTTTGTCAAAACAAAGTGGCCACTTCAAACTTGTTTTATTCTATGTTGCTCACAAACAAGAATTAAGTTTACTTTTGGCATGCCTCTTAAATTTTTTTTTCAAAGGCCTGATTTGAACCTGGGTTCCTAGGTTTCTACACTGTTTATCTGAAGGTTTTATTTCTTCTCTGTCCAAATTATTTTTCCACAGATATTACAACTAAAAATTTTCTTTTCCAGTTTTTTCTTGTTTCCAGACATCTGAAGACCTGATTTTTTGACCTTTACGGGTTCACTAACAGATTTTTTTTCTCCTGTGCTATGTAACTGTCCTTCTGACCAGAGACCACTTTTAAAAAAATCCCTGGATTCATTCATACTCTGGTACTTGGACAGTGGCACATTGCTTCCCCTGCAATCCCTTCCCTCCAATGAAACAGCCTGCATAAATGTGTGTGTGTGACATTGTTAAACAGCATATTAAGATCTATCTGTATGATTACAATACATGTGCCTTTGCTTAGCACAAACTTTACAAAGTGTCATTGCCAAATGTATTTATTAGAACCCTATTTATGAGTGTATGCATGAAGTACTGTTCACTTTTAAGAATTCTATATTGTAATTATGGCATATACAAGAAATTGTGTTCCACCTACCAGGTACTATATATCTAGTTACAGGCTCCAGTAAAACAGACATATATAGAGTTACCCATACATACTAAAATTGTTTTGTATATCTGTTATACTTTGCACATGTTACTTTTAATATCTTTGGGAAAAATTAGGTTTTACTTCCGGTGACCACATGGACAGTCCGAATGTAACCAATTTGGGTGAGCCCTAAGTATTATCTGCCTGCTGCTGGTATGTGACAATGCCCCCCTTTCCTTTTCCTTTTCAAAACTATAATTCAAAATCTGGGGACAAATGACATGGCCTTCATTTGAGAAGGTACTGTTTTTAACCCCTTTATTATCTTGTGTTTGTTTCATGGTCTATGTTGTTAGAAACTTTTGCCTTACATGGTTTAAATCATTGTACTTTGAGTACCTAAATGACCTTCATAGACCTTAAAGAGCAAATTGTAGGACTTACTACATAGATTTAATGTCAACTTGATACACCTGAGCTGAGAAACCTCAATAATTGCCTTCATTGGACTGGCCTGTGCCCATTGTGGGAAATGCCATTCTTGGCCAGATATTTCTATATTGTATACAATAGGCTGAATATGAGCCAGCAAGACAAGCCAGTAAATAGCATCCTTTTCTAGCCTGTGCTACAGCCACTACCAGGCTCCTACCATGAGCTTTTATTATTAGTCAGAATATTTTTGCCACAGCAATTAAGAATTTATTAACAGTGCTTAAGTCAATGCTCAAGTTTTACTTAGGAGTTGTATGGTAATTAATGTACCAAATTAATTCAAACAATCCTCTTGGAGGTTTAGCAACCACACTTAAAGCTCTAATCTGATTTGGCAAGAGGGATTTTATGGGACAATATTTTGGCCCCTACCCTCTGAGGTCGACTTGGGTCCTAGGGTCCTGCATCCGCAACTTTGTGCATGTCCTGTGGCAGCAAGTCACCAGTCATCCTGAGCAGGGAAGTCTTGGAGATTCACTTAAAGGGACTTCATCCTGCCAGTGTCCAGTCAAAGGAGGAAAGTCCATATAGAGGAGAGACTCCTCATGCTTCAAAGGGAAGCTGTGGTCAAGCAAGGCCTGACCTTGTCCTCACATAGATGGAACTGGTGAAGAGAGCCAGGCGCAAGGCCTGAGTGACCCCTTAAGGACCAGAACCTCAACTGACCTTAACACCAAAACAAACTTCATTTATCTGAGCTAACTGTGTGGTTTTAAACACCCCAACAGAAGACTGTAATCTAAAGAAGAGAAAATGAAATAGGTTATTATCAGAGAAATAGGTGAGAGACCTACTGTGCCAAGTTAGGAATCTACTGTGTCATGTTAGAAAATATCTCAGAGATAGATGACAGATCTAATGTGCCATGCCAGAAAATACCACCTTTCATATTCTCATGGTTATGGCTCTCATTCTGGAGCCCCGTGTATTAAAGCTGGCCCTCATCCTAGAGCTCTGTGTACTAAAACTTTTTCCAATTTCTCAAACCAGGGTACACGTCCTTTTTCCCTCTGCATTCCCTAGACTGGGACCCTCCAATTGCTAATGCACCCTGTAGCCCCCTGTTTGTACTGTGAAGTCCCTGCACTGGTATACTCATGTAAGACTCAACCAGCTTGTCCTTTCAGTTGCGGAGAAAACATCCACTAAGTACTGGCCACTATCGATCTGGACCAAACCCACTGGGCAGAGCACCCCAAGCAGCCAAAATGAAAAACTGGATTCTAACCCTCCAGCCTGACAGCTATTCCCCCAAGACTTTGCCCCTGATCAGCTCTGAAGCAGCTACAGAAGACAGAACTCCGCCCTTTTTCCTATAGGAACAAAAGGCTGGAATGTCAGGTTGTGAGATCCAGAAGCCCATTGGAATGCAGAGACACCTAAGACCGGAGGTCCTAGAACCTGCTCTACCAGGCTTAGCCTTTGGCTATGCTAAAGCAGGCCACCACTGATTACTCAGGAATCTTCCGAAGCCTTGCCCTTCGCCCTTCTGGAAGCCAGATTCCAGATTCCGACCCACCCACTCTCACTGAATCCCACTCCCACCTTATCCCTTAAATTCCCAAGCCAGACTCCATTCTGTGCTTGGCTCTATCTCTCCCCTGAGCCTAGCCCCAGCTACCCTGAATTAAACTTTGCTCCGAAGAACTTAGACCTCATGGCCTTTCATTCTGGGGGAAGTGCACCATAACCTTACAGTTACAATATGCAATCTTTGGGGTCTGGCTGCTTTTACTTAGGGTAATTATTTTGAGATTCATCCATATTGCTTTATAATGTTCCTGTGAATGAATATACCACAACACGGCTATTCATTCACTTGCTGATCGACATTTGGGTTGTGTCTAGATTATGGGCTGTTAAGAAAAAAAAAACAGTCATGAACCCATGTACATTTTCATGTGAAGCTCATCTTTCATTTCTCATAGGCAATATCTGGAATGTCTGGACCATATATAGATAATGGCATATTTTTAGGCAGGTGTCTTTTTTTTTTTTTGGTCTTTTCGAGACAGGGTCTCCCTGTAGTCCCAGCTGTCCTGGAACTCACTCTGTAGACCAGGCTGGCCTTGAACTCACAAAGATCCGCCTTAGGCAGGTGTCTTTTTAACTTTGTAGCAAACCCAAAGCTTGTGAAAGGGCTACATTGTATATTTCTAGCACAGCGCTGCTCCAGGTACTGCACATTTTCCTAAACATCTGGGATGGCTAGTCTTTTTAAACTTCAGATATTCTGGTAATTCTGTAGTGGTGATTTATTATGATTTTAGAAGGCATTTCTCTAAGGACTGAGGACGAGTACTTTTTCACATGCTTGTTGATGATATATAATATATGTATCATCATTATATATATTCCTTTGGTGAAGCATATGTTCAAATTATCCATTTTTAAATTGAATTTTGAGAGTTTAAAATTTTATTCTAGATACAAGTTCTCTGTCTGATATGTTATTTAAAAATATTTTCTCCCGGTCTTTTTAAAAACACTGTACATGGGGCTGGGGACATATAACTCAGTTGGTGAAGCATAAGAACCCCAGTTAGATCACTAGAGCCCATGTAACCATGAAACAAAGTCAGGTATTGGAGCTGTGGGCCCCTCCCAGGAGCTGACATTGTGGTTCCCCCTGTAAGCTGGTGCTGTGGTCCCCAACCATGAGCCATGGTTCCACATTCCTCTGGTGCTGGGCCAATGGTGGAACAGAATGGGGAATGGAGAACTTCTGATGTTGGGCAGCGTTGTCAGCTTTCTCTGAGTGGCTGCGTCCCCACAGCCCCCTCCCCTGAAGTTCCAGGCAGTGCCTGCCTGTGGCTTTGCCACTGTTGGCTTATTTTGGGGACAGGGGAGGTTTCTGTCACTTGCAGTTTCTAGTCTTGGGAAGACTGCTGCCCTAGGGTGGACTGCCCACCTCCCTTGATGGCCAGTTGTGGTCTTGACTCCACACATGGTCCTGGGCACCCAGGCCTTGATGTTGGCCCTCTCCCATTCTTAGACACCAAGAGGTTTGTCAACATCTTTCTGTTACTCTTCTATAGCCCCAGGATACCTTCACCTGTGCTTTACAGAAAATGTAACACCTAAATGAACTTCTAGAGATAAAAATCACAGTCTGGGGGCTGGAGAGATGGCCTAGCAGTTAAGAGAGCTGACTGCTCTTCCAGAGGACCCGGGTTCGATCCCCAGCACCCACATGGTGGCTGAGAGCTGTCCGTAACTCCAATTCCAGGAGAACTCCAGTTCCAGGGGAGTCTGATGCCCTCTTCTGACCTCCGTGGCATTGCACAACATGGGTGCACAAACCTACATGCAGACAGTACATTCATACACATAAAATAAATAAATAAATAAATAAAATTTAAAAAAAATCAAGGTCTGGGAAGTTGAAAAAAATTTAAGTGCTGTATTTTACAATATAAATTTTTCAATTCTATATGTCTACTATAATTTTCAAGTATTATTTGCTGACAAAACTCAACTACTAAGCTTCATCAATATCTGTGAAATTTCTCGATTACTGTAATGTGAATTTGGCATACAATCCCTTTCCAAATTCTCCAACCGATACAATGTTTTTCAATGTAATTGTGCTATATGTTTTTTTTTTAATTTTTTTTTTTTAAATTTCTGTATGTGTATCAATGTACTGTCTGCATGCAGGTCTGTGCACCCGTGTCGTGCAATGCCAGGGAGGTCAGAAGAGGGTCTTGGATTCCCCTGGAGCTGGAGTTCTCCTGGAATTGGAGTTTCAGATGGCTCTCGGCCGCCATGTGGGTGCTGGGGATCGAATCCGGGTCCTCTGTAAGAGCGGTCGGCGCTCTTAACCGCTAGGCCATCTCTCCAGCCCCGTGCTATATGTTTTTTAAAAACAATGCTAATAGTCAAAAAAAGAAAAAGGCAACATTAAACTAAATAACTAATTTCATTCCTCTGATACTCATCAGTAAAACAGGGAAACCAAATCCCAGTCTCGCAGTGTCATTTCAAAATGAAATTAACACCTGTAAAGAGATCAGGACAGTGTGTGGCCCAAGTAAATCTGTATGCTAACTAATAGCTATAAGAAAAAGGCAGGTGTGTTGGCACATGCCTGTAACCCCAGTAACTGGGGCTGGGTAGAACCAGGAGGATTCCTGAAGCTCACTGTCTAGCAAACCAGGCCAGTGAAAGTATCTGTCTCTAAACGAAAGTGTATAATACCTAAGGAATGATACCTGAAGTTCATCTCTCGCCTTCACACACATTTGCACACATGAACACATGCATGTTATATACATGATCACACACAGACACCAAAAACCCTGTACGTGCATTCATCTGGGTTGGTTTAAGCCTGGTTCTGTGAAATGTACTGGGACTGCTTTCTCAAAAGCCTGGGCTGTGTACCAGAAAACAAGGACCAAGATGTAGCCCACATCTCAGACTTTACCATGACATGGTGGGAAGAAACAGACTGGGAAATGTCATTATCTGTTTGCCTTCCATGGAAGTTTTTGAAAAGGAGTAGCTGATTTGGTATCTGCTTGTAGGAACTAATTACAAGGAGTCCACACAAACCAAGAGGCGCATCAAAACCAGTGGGAACCACTGAGTTCCTGCAGAAAATTTGCTCTGCATTCGGGTCCACACCTTGAGGATGCTCAGCCCGTTCCACGTGGGCATCTCAGCTTCATTCTAGTCTGGCTACTTGAGGACTAAAGGTTGATGGCAATGGAGCTTCAATATTAACAAGTGTTTTTGTCTTGTGGCAGAATAATTTGATATAAAACTCGGAAAGTCTGCCTCTCCCTATTTCAGTGACTCTCCCTACTTTTGTGTTTAACTAACTCACTCACTAACTAACAACTCGCTCACTCGCTAGCTAACTAACTCACTCAATCACTCACTAACTAACCTCAACCAACAATCTGAGAAGCCCAACTCCACTGTGAGAAGACAGTTGGTAGATTGCACATTTTCCCTAGGGCAGTGTTTATATATACTAGACTTTAATTTTCTAGCCTAGTGCTAATTAGGGCATTGTGTTTGGGGTGTATCTTCTGGGGCACACATTTACTTATTTCTGTCCAGATGTTTCAGGAGAGACTTGCTGGGTCAGAGAAGAGCCACATTTTTAATGTTAGTAGGCACAATGAAAAAGTTCCAAATGGTTCTAGCTATTCACATTCTCAAAGCAATGAAGGTTGAGTTCTGATTGCTTTACATCACTTATTACTTTTATTTTATGTATATGAGTGTGTTGCCTGCATGTATGTAAAGTGCACCTGTGTTATGAAATGTCTGCAGAGGTAAGAAGAGGGCATTGGATCCCCTGGGACTGGAGTTATGGATAGTTATTAGCTTCCATGTGGGTGCTGGGAACTGAACCCTGGTCCTCTGCAAGAGCAGCCAGTGTTCTTAACTGCTGAGTCATCTCTTCAGCCCCACACCATTGTTAATTTTGCTACCAGTAGTCTCTCATTTTAAATATTCTGGTGAGCATGATGTAGTACTAAATTGTACTTTAAATTTAATTTGTTATTTTTGCGTTTAAAGTTTTTTTTCTACCTTAATTTAACTATGGTCAGAGAAATCTGTTAATAAACATATAGCTCTTGACATGGTCTGTTTGGCAAATATCTCATGTGTTCATGATAAGAATGTATAACGTGGGGCTGGAGAGATAGCCTAGCGGTTAAGAGCACTGACTGCTCTTGCAGAGGACCCGGGTTCAATCCCCAGCACCCACATGATGGCTGAGAACCATCTTTGACTCCAGTTCCAGGGGAATCTGAGACCCTCTTCTGACCTCCACAGCACTGCACGACACGGGTGCACAGACCTACATGCAGACAGTACATTCATACACATACAAAAAAATAAATAAAAAAAATAAAAAAAAAGAATGTATAACGTGAAGTTGTTAGATATGTGTGTATATATATATATATATATATATATTCTATAAATGTCAATTAGGTTAATTTTGTTTATTGTTTTGTTTGAATTTTCTATATTCTTCATGATTTATTTGCCTCATTCTATAATTTGCTAAGGCAGGCTTTTTTTTTTTTCTTTTCAAATACATTTGGCAACAATTGTGAACTTTAATTTTTTGATTTTGTCACGTTTTTGGGGGGGGACTTTTTGAGACAGGGTCTCCATGTAGCTATGGCTGTGGAACTTACTCTGTATATCAGGCTGGTCTTGAACTCACAAAGATCCCAGCTGGCCTGGAGCTCACTCTGTAGACCAGGCTGGCCTTGAACTCACAGAGATCCTCCTGCCTCTGCCTCCCAAGTGCTAGGGTTAAGGGCATGCACCACCATGCCCGGATTGATTCTGTCAGGTTTTTTTGCATTATGTGTTTTTAAGTTGTATTCTTAGGTCATAGATACTTAAATCATTACATCTTCCTGTCGAGCTGAACCTCTGATCTCTACGAAATTTCCCTCTTTTTCTCTAGCATGCTTATCTTAAAATCTGCCTTGTCTGGTGTCAACGTGGTCTCGCTGACTGGTTTGCTGTTTGTGTCTACCCTTGTATTTTCCGCAGATGACCCCAACATTTCCCATCACATTTCATCTCATTATAAGGTGACCTTGATATTCTTTTGATAGAATGCGGAGTCTATATTTCTTCCCCTTAAAACACCGTTTTTTTTTGTTTTTGTTTCTGTCTTGGGGGGGGCAAGCGAGTATAGCAGAAGAGATGCTGTGTGATTTCTTGTAATCAGCACACTTATGCCTTGCTCTTTGGGATACAGTTCCTGAAATTTATCAGCCATGCATTGTGAAAGCCCAAAGTGGCCCACGTGGAGACATTATATGGAAAGATAGTCTTGGGAATTTTGAATAACAGCCCAGTGAGTCATAACATAAACAGAATCATATGAACATGCCTGTGACACCAGTCCCTGGCAGTTGAGCTACCTTAGCCTTAGAGTCATCTGCAGTCTTCAAATCCTTGCAGCTGAGGCTTCAGACTACCCAGACAGACCAAAGACAAACATTCCACTGTGCTTTTCCAGGTGCCCAGTTACCAACATAATTAACTTGTTTTATGTCACTAAATTCTGAAATTATGAGAAATCATAACTGGAACAGCCTTTGTCAGCCTATGTAGAACCTGACTTTATACAAAGCATGTAGGGGGCTGCTCTTGCAGAGGACCTGGGTTCGATTCCCAGCACCCACCGTCTTTAACTCCAGTTCCAGGGGAATCCAACACCCTCTCTGACCTCCGAGGCATTGCATGACACGGGTGCACCAACCTACATGCAGATAGTACACTCATACACATACAAAATAATAAATAAATAAACATTTAAAAAAGCACGTAGGCTTTAAAAAACTGAGCCTAGGGACTGGAGAGATAGATGGCTCAGCAGTTAAGAGCACCGACTGCTCTTGCAGAGGACCTGGGTTCAATTCCCAGCACCCACGTGGCAGCTAAGAACCGTCTTTATGTCGGGTGTGGTGGCACATACCTTTAATCCCAGCACTTGGGAGGCAGAGGCAGGAGGATCTCTGTGAGTTCAAGGCCAGCCTGGTCTACAGAGTGACTTCCAGTTCCAAAACTGCCTCTCCATCAAGGTTTTTAAAGGAGCATTCTTTCAGTGAACCTATGAGCTCTGAGGTGGTATAAGCCTCCACTTTTCCACGAGTGGGACACAGTCTGCAAGTCATTCAGCCGTCAAGGAAGTCATGCTCTTCCACCCACTTCATTCATGTGGATGGGGAACAGTGGACAAGGAAATGTCCTGGGGAGCAGAGCTAGAGGCCACAGAGAGTAGCAGGCAGGAGAACTCCTCTCAGGAGGCAGGTGCCTGGTTAGACAAGACCGCCACATATCTGCAGTAGCCGTGTGCATCGGTAACAGGACTGTCCCACTCCCTTTCCTCCTTTCATAAAATGGGAGCAAGGAGACCTTGCCGTCGAAATACAGCATTATATAAGAGCATTATGGTTCCACTTAGTAAAACAATCAGGGTTGAGCAGTTTCAGATGGGCCCGTACTCTCCCATGCTTCCCTAAGGCAAAGAAAGGTAGCCTTGTGCATGGGTCAGGTGTGGCAGCCAAGTAGAGCACACAGCCGAGTGGTTGTTACACCAAATGAAGCATCTTTTTCATTCCAGTAGTTCTAAGACAGGCACTTGGCTGAGATTCAGGATCTGAGCCTCTACTGACTTCTGGGCCCACTATTTTAAAAGCAAGAGCTGTAAAGTCACTGTGCTCAGCAGCATGGAGACAGAAAGGAGGATACCAGAAGGCTCTGTGATGGTTTTTCTTGAAAATGGCCACTTCCCTTTGCTCATAGACCATTGGCTAGAACTCAGCAAGGTCCTGCTTCCTTGCAAGGGAGAAGGTCCTGGGCTCATAGGCCCAGGAAGAAGTGAGTTTGTTGATACGCAACAGTCTCGGTCACAGGGCACAGCTCCAAGAGGTCTACCTGCCAGCATGTTTGTCCCCACACACAGGACACTGGTACTGTCTCTCAAGGTGATAGTTCTAAACCCTATTCAGCAACTACAGTGCAGAGTTCAAAACTAGATCCACCAGTGAGTGTGCGTCCTCGCTCAAGGCTTGAATGCAGCCCTCACCAGCCGCTGGCCTCCTCTAGAAGTCACGACACAGCAGCAGAGTCGCTCAGGAATGCTTGCTGAGTGTGCCTACGGCCGGCTGTGCGCCCTTGGGTCCCACTCTAAACCATGCTCCCCAGTCCCTTCCCCAGCCCCAGCCCAGCCCCCGGGTGGTGGAGATCAGCGTTGTGCACTTACTGGCTGGGGGAGGGGCTCCGGAGGTAGCGGGCCTGCACGGACCTCACGTCAGTTTCCTCCTCCTCACTTGGAACTACCTGCTCCTCCTCTGGGTCTCCTCCAGTCGCCATGACAGCCTGCCAGCCTCTGTCAGTTTGGCAGGAAAAGGATGGTTATGGACTCAGTTCCGGTGGCTTTGTAGGGAGGAGGGGGGTGTGTCACCAATGTCACCTTGGTGGACTGGGAATAGGGACGCCATCCATGCCAATTCCAGTGGGTAATGGACCACAGGGAAACCAGTAAGACCAGCCCGGCTATCATTAACTGGACACCATCAAGTGGCACAATATTTGAGCAGTGACAGCTCCACTCTCTTCAGAGCTTCTGGCAAAGAGGCAGCAGGAGGAAGCAAAGGTTCACCATAACCACAGCTGAAGAGGTTGAAGGACAGTGACATCCATAGCCTAAACCAACCTCTTCCCAGCTATACTTATGTGCTCACCTTTTGTATTCAGTGGGGAGGGCAGCAGGCCACTTCAGGCCACGGGCAGTCAGCGCCCTTGGTGGAGGTGCCGTCCAAGAGCCTATTAAGGCCCTGACAGCTGGTCCCAGATATCATGGCTGGGGCCTTCTGCTCTAGGCAGAGCTACTTCCCCTTTGCTGCTAAGTCCTAGCCCACCAGGACCGGATGGGGGACAGCATACTCACCGTGGGCCTGTATGTCCACGCCAAGGCCAGGGACCCCAGTAAAAGGACCAGTCGTTCTAACCAGCCAGGAGGAGCAAGTCTTCTTCTCTCTTCAGAGCTTCTTCTCTAAGGGGCCAGCTGTTAACAAGAAACCTTAGCCACTCTCTAAATTTAGCTCCTGGCCCCAGTTGGCTGGCAGATCTCAGGGAGGAAGGAATGCAGGGTCTGAACCCAGCAGGGGAAGCAGGTTTCATTTAACTCTTTCCCTCCTGGCTGATTCTCAGACACTGACATAGCAGTGGACTTGGAATAGGCTTACACCCAGGGGACATACGGACCTAAAGGACTCTCATCCTGTCCTGCCTGAGGATGCCTGACTGAAACGCTTCCAGAAGATAGTCCACACCAGCATAGCTAGAAGAATAAACAAACTTACCCCAGCCACACACTGCTTGGAGAAGCCTAGGAAAGAAAACACCAGTTACACAGAATGGGAGGCCCCTTTGACAGACAGGAGTTTGGAGAGCACCCTGTCTGTGGCCATTAAAGAGAAGTCACTGCATGATCAGCATGGCATTTTTAACAGAAATATCTGAGGACCACAAATCGCGCCTCTGCTACACCTCCCCTCCCTGACACTCTGGCCTCTGGTGATGGCCAGTTGGTGTGGGATAAAATATATCTTCTTTGATGGAGTCTGGTTTACTTGGAGGGAGGGGCTAAGGGCAAAGCCAAGCTGCAATGAGATTCCGCAATGCTATTGTTCCCCGGAATGCTAGGGAGAACAAGCAAGGAACTCTGGGACACCGCTGGTGCCAGGTTGGGGGCTCCTTGCCATTTTGTCATCATGGGCGGAGGACACAGAATTCATGCCAGGCTCTAGACAGCCATGTTGGGAAAGGAGAATCACTGCTCATCATGTAAGAGCTGCTGCCTTCATTCGCTTTGTAGGCAAGCCTAACAATAAACTCTCTAGTAAGATTGGAGAGCCTGCTCATTGCTTTGCCTAGTAACCCGAGAATTTAAGGCAAAGGCGGGGAGGGACCTACCTGTGTGGGTAACCCCACCCCAGAGGAAAATCTCTGCGACAGATGGTAACTTGGGGACTATAAAAATTCTGTGAGCTTCATGAACTTCAAATGAACTCCTGACCCATCCTATCTCATAATATTCCTGCTGCTATCACTAAAATCAAAACCAAACCCCCAAAACCAATCAGTTCACCCTCTCACCCGCTTGTTCTGAGATTCCATGCATGCTTCCATCTATCTGTCTCCAGTTCATCCTCTCATCCACATGTTCTGTGATTACCCTTTCATCCTTGCGTCTGTCTATCTAGTTGTCTTCACATATGTGAATGTTTACTGATTACTATGCATCAGGTACTGACTTGACTAAAGTTAGACACGTAGCTCAAAGTTGCCTCTCTTCCTAGCTAGATGGAACAGTGCCCCATGTAGTGTCATTAGAAATTGGCTGAATGAATGAATGAGTTCACAGTTTATTAGGAGGTATGAGGCACAGACCAAAAATAACTGCAGCATAAGACAGGATATAGTGCTGGTCCTAAAAGAAACGCAGAAGGTTGTAATGAACGTGGAAGGGAGAGATCCCTTTTGGCTGAGGAAGCTGGGAAAGTCTTCCTGGGACAAATAGTGTTAATGCAAGCTGGCTTTTAAAGGATAAGTTAGAGCAAAGCTCTGATACAATGGGGGAGGGACTATAGAGAGCGCTGTGCAAAGTTCTGTGTAGGAGAGAATGAGTTCCGGTCTGAAGAGATGTCTGGGTATGGGGAGAGCATAGGGTACGCATTCTAGAAGCTAACTTTTGAAAGAGAGGCAATATTGGGGAACAAATTCTAGAACACTTTAAAGGACACTTTAAGGGATGGATTTCATTTGTTAGGTTCTGCAGAGTCAGCAGTAGCGCCTGAGAAATGGTATCATAGGGACTGGGTATTAGGACTAATTTGGCATTGGTGTTCAAAAATGTTGGGCCTGAAGAACTATTAATACAATAAGAGAATTCAATAAGGTTACTAAGCAAAATGTAATCAATATAAAACAATAACTTTTTTTTTTTTTTTTTTTTGGTCTTTTTCGAGACAGGTCTCCCTGTAGCCCCAGCTGTCCTGAGAACTCACTCTGTAAGACCAGGCTGGCCTTGAACTCACAAAGATCCACCTGCCTCTGCCTCCCAAGTGCTAGGATTAAAGGCGTGTGCCACCATGCCCGGCTCAAACAATAACTTTTGTATATCACCTAAAACCTAGCACAAAAGATTGCTGCAAATAATTTATATACAGAATTCTGAATTCATAATACAAAGAAATATTGGAGAAAGCATTGGCAATATAAATATTACATCCAAAAATTAGTTTCTCTAATATACAAAGAGCCTCTAGAAATCAATAAGCTTAAGGCCAACAGTCTAGTAAAAAAACATGAACAAACTTGGAAGAGATAAAGTGAAATATTATTAGTCAGTAAACAGAGGTTAACAGTGTTATATGTATGAATACAGAGGAGTCTAGAATATTTTCTTAAAAACTCTTTAATGATATAATGTCACTGTATAATGTATAGAACATCTGTTGCAGAACGTGGTAGCAGCAATAGCTCCCATGGAGAGCTGTTTGCCATACCATCTGTCACTTGTTTTTTTTTTTTTTTTTTTTTTGTCTTTTGAGACAGGGTCTCCCTGTAGCCCCAGCTGTCCTGGAACTCACTCTATAGACCAGGCTGGCCTTGAACTCACAAAGATCCACCTGCCTCTGCTTCCCAAGTGCTAGGATTAAAGGCGTGCACCACCATGCCCGGCTAACCATCTGTCACTTTTTAAGGAGAGTGACAAACATCTCAATTTGCTTGGGATGAAGAGATTCCTAGGATCTGAGACTTTGGAGTCGAAAACTGGGACAGTTCTAGGAAACTGAGACACATTATCTTCTTGTCTTGCTTATTTGCTGCCTTCCCAGTGAGATCACCAACTCTGAGCCCAGGGACTTCCTGTCTCCTCCACAATCCTGTCTCTGTTCTGCTGTGGGCATCAGAGAAGAGGGGAGGCACAGAAAAAGATGATATTGAGCCTTAAACTGCTTCAGCAAATGTGGGCAACACCCTTCTTTTATTACCTTGGAATCCTACCCCTGAGATATTTCCCTTTTTATTACAAGGCAACAGTTTCCTGTCAGTTATGAGAGGCCCACACCTACTGAGAAGTCAGGACTTTGTACCTCTAAGAAAGAGGGAGAAGGCAGGAGGCAGCTGGCTCTAGGGGAGAGTGGAGAAGACTGCTGCTGGGCCTTTGGTGAAGTGGGCGGAGCGTGCAGCCAACCCCTTAGGTGAACTTACCTACTAGTCCATTGGAGGGGTGGGGCATGGGGGCGAGGCCTGGCAGAGGTGGGCAGGACCATTGCAGGGACCTCAGTGTGAGCCAGGCAGAAACCCTCAGCCTAGATCTGTCCAGTGTCTGCAAGTGCCAGGCGGGGCTTGGGGCAGAGAAGGAGCAAGACCATGGTGGGGAAGGTGGGGCCTGTGCTGCGGACCCTTTGTGCCGGTGAGTGAACCCCTCCCCTGTCCAGTATGGGGGAGTGATGGGGTGAGGCCTATGGGTGAGGGCTGAGGGACAGGCTCTCCTTGTCCTTCACCTCCCGTGGCCCCAGCAGTGTTGTCCTGCTGGGCAGGGCTACATATTCTATTGCTTGTTGGGTAGGGGGCAGTGTCTGTATCAAAATGGTTCTCATCTCCATGTTAGTAAATAAACTCCCAGCCCATTGGCTTGAATGAAGAACTCAAAGGATCAGCCACATCTGACAAGGGAGATGATAATAGTATTTGAAGTCAGGATTGTTCCAGAAAGTCCAGGATGTGGATCTAGGACTATTCATTATCTAGGGTTTTAACTGTCACTTTAAAACCAGAGAAAGACACAGTAGTACGAGTGTTAACAGCTCTGTCACTTATAGGAAACTGAGGCAGAGGGACAGCACAACTTACTCAGTGTCATGCGCAGAGCAGCAACAAGCTAGGAGGCGCTTTGCCAGAGGCCAGCGCTCCACACTCTGCCCCACTCTGGGCATTAAAATCTCTGAAGCAGGGAAAGTTCCCCAGGTGGAAATCAGATATCTGTGGATCTGTGGCTGCATCCGAGCCAGGTGCTCAACTGCAGTGTGGGGATCGGAGGAATGGGTGAGGTTGTATGGGGATTGGAGGAGTGGGTGAGGTTGTGTGGGGATTGGAGGAGTGGGTGAGGTTGTGTGGGGATCGGAGGAGTGGGTGAGGTTGTGTGGGGATCGGAGGAGTGGGTGAGGTTGTGTGGGGATCGGAGGAGTGGGTGAGGTTGTGTGGGGATCGGGGAAGTGGGTGAGGTTGTGTGGGGATGGAGGAAGTGGGTGAAGGTTGTGTTACTGATTCCAGGGTCCTGTACCGTGGGGAGGCAGTGAGGACTGTGCAGGAAGCTGAGGAGCCCCAGGAGTCCGGGAAAGCAGAGCCCAGGAGGCTTTGGCTTAGAACTCCCTTCAGCACATCCTGGCAAGCCGGGGCAGTCCTCCTACCTCTGTAGGGTTCCCCATCTTGGAAACCCAGCTTTGGGGTCCTTGAGGGGATAGCTGCTGGGAAAGGAGAGGTTAGAACAGACAGTATGGCGGTAGGCCTGGAAGAGTTTAATTAGCCAAGGTGGGTAGGATCTCATTCTCCTGCTGGTCCATCTCTCTGAGGTAGAAGGCTCCCTTCATCAACTTAGATGGCCAGGCTCATTCCCTCATCCACACAGCTCCTTACTGGGCACATGGTTTGTACGGGAGTTGTAGGGATGAGGAGTCTAGACTCATCTGCCTCAGTCAGTCATGAGATCCCAAGGGAAGAGGCTTGGGCCCAAGGGGAGGGAGGCTGAAAGGAATGAGCCTCCTTCCCTACTTAAGTCAGTGATTCTCTGATCCTAAACTGGAACTGTCCTCCATGTCCTGAGTGCACACACTACACAGACAGACAGACAGACAGAGACACACACACACACACACACACACACACACACACACATATGCATGTGCACATAAAAAGAGGTAAGAGTGGCTTTGGGGGAAACTGAAAATCGAGAACAAGCTGCTTGCCCAGCTTATCTGAGAAGTGCCCTTAAGACTGAGCTGCCTGGAGCCCACTGGTTGGCCTCTTCCTGTACTGTCAGCAGGTGACCCCTGGGTGACCCTATCCAGCAGAACTAGTTCTGAGGCTTGTTTCCTGACATACTGATAAGTGTGTCTTGTACCCTTGCCCCTCCTTTCCCCTGTCAGCTGGGCTCAGAGTCACAGGCCCACCATCCGCTCCTCCTCCACTTCTTTAGCTGCTCTATGAGGAAGGATCTGGGGTGGTAGGACAGAGGAAATCAGACAAAAGGACAGAATTTGCCAAGTGGAAACATTTGGTGGAACAGCCATTGTCAGGCCCTGGGGAGCAAGCAAGCCTTTGCAGGTCACACCTGTAAGCAATGGAGCAGCTCTCCCTGCTCTGCCTCTGGAGATGTCACTACCGGCTTGGTACCAGGGAAGGGAATTACCAAGGGCTTCCTGGACGAAGTGGAGTTTGGACTGGCAGTTCCCTTCTTCCTTTCTCTACCTGACTTTGCCTACGGTGGGGGAGACACTGAGCTGCTGAGGTAGCCCCAGGCTCATTGTACTCAGGGGAAGATGAAGATAACACTTGAGGTCACATGGACATGGTATCAGGTGGCACTCTACAAAATTTTTTTTTTTTAAATGAGTTAAAGGGACTGGGGAGATGGCTTGGTGGATAAGAGTGCTTGGTATAAAAGTAAGAGGGCCTGAGTTCAAATCCCCAGTACCCACGTACGAAAGCTAAGCAGGCATGCAGGTGGTGCATGACTGAAATCCTGGACTGTGGAGGGGGGTGGGGCACACAACGACAGGAAGGTGCTGGGAACCTCAGGGCCAGTCAGCCTAGCTGCAGTGGTGAGCGCCATGTTCAGTGAGAGACTCCTCACGATTGAGGTGGAGAGCAATAGAGGACGCCAACACTAACACTAGGCATCCTCCTCTGGCCTCCACGTGTGCGCAAATGGGCATGTATGCCCACACAACCACATACCTATATACATGTGCCTGACACACACACACACACACACACACACACACACACACACACACATGGCTAAAGTTGTCTGTTTTTTATTATCATGTGCAGATGCTTCTAAGAGTCACTGACAAAGCACACCTCTCCAACAGGGAGATGCCCCCTCCCCCCTCATGGCACTCCGTCACAATGCTTGAGGTGAGGTCGGCCCTTGGGACGTCTTTTATAGCTGATTATAGTGTGGGTAAATTACTTTGCCTGGCTGAACCATGGTTTCCTGATGTGTAAAATTCAGAGGCTTTACAATGGATGCAATGCTCACCATCCCCACTGCCAGTTTGTTGTAGATGTTAACTAGGTTTGCATGTGTAAAGACCTTAGAACAGAGCCTGGCACACAAGCACTCAATAGAAGTTAGCTGTTGTTACTGTTGTTGCTAGAGAGAGCAAGTAGGGGCACAGGAGGTAGAGACTTTGGTGACCCATCATCTGATCAAAACATGCCTGACCCCACCCCAAGGCCGCCACAAATAACAAAACAAAACAAGAAACAAAAACCACTCTACTTTGTGCACGAAAGGCTATTCCAACTCCAGAAAGCATTCAGTCACCTGACTCCACAAAAGATTTGGAGTGATGGAAGTACCAGTACATGAAAAGAGATCTAATACATGCACATGACCACACACACACATACACAGACCTCATAGAACTATAGGGAACATCCTTGCTTTTCTATGCTAAATTAAAAAAGCTTGGGAAAACACTGCTTTTCACAGAGAAATAAAGGAACCCCTTCTTGCAAAATATACCAGGTGAGAGAAAAAGGCTTTTTCTCCTCCTTGCATATAAGTTTTATTAAACTCCTGAGTGCTGGCGCCCCGGTAGGATTTTGAGAAGGATGGTTCTGTGTTGCTGAACACAGCCAGGAAGCTGGCTCCTCTGTGTTAGGGGCCTTTCTGGCTATCTTCCCCCAGGCACAGTCCCCATCAGGGTGATTTCCCCTAAGTGTGCTACTGTCCACTTGCCACTCTGACATGCCATGCTCCTGTGGCTTCACAGGCCTGGAGTCTGCTCTGTCAGGGAAGCCTGTCTGAGCCTATAGCCACAGCTCTAAGCCCCATGCTGCAGCCTGGTCCAGCCTGGGCAGTATGGAAAGCCGAGCCTCAGGCACAGACATCTGATGAGAATCAATCAGATCAGAGAGCACCTTTCCTGTGCCCAGTAACTCTTGACCCCAAGAGGGTGTGTTTGTGCCAGAGCCAGGGTAGCATCAGCCTGCAAGTGTTAGTGCATGCATGGTGGACATCCTGTCCTCCCTCTGCTCAGGGCCCTGGGTCCAGTTGTCACTCTAATCCATAAGGTCTACCCTCCCCCCAACCTTCTGCAACCCTTGGAGCACAAGTCAGAAGCCAGTGGTCACATATGAATGGAAATGTCTACCCAGGAGAGATATAATCAGAATGACAATGTCCCAACCAGCAGCAGTCTCAGCCCCAGAGGGGAAAGGATATGAAGAATGACCAGCCTACCCGGGGTGTGTTCAGAGGCAGGGAGTGACAGGGAAGTGGCCATTAACACAGGCCTATCAGTATCACCAGGGCAGTAAAAACCCAGCCACCCAGCTCCCTCATAGCTCCTGGGTCAGAATCCAGACAAACAGGCAGTGTGCTTCTCTGATTGCTGAAAAATTACCCCTGTGGTTCTGATGTACAGCTTTGGTTTACAGTTACAAATTGGAGACTGGGGAGGGGCAAACCTCATGGTCAGTCACCCCTGGTCCCTCTGTATGACTTTACTATCAGTTTTGTACTTTCCGGCTGCCTCCCCAAGTTCTGGTTTGGTGCTTTGACTCAGGGAGCTCGGCTGCCTTCAGCGTACACACAGGGTGCCTAGGATTTGTTCAGTGCAGACTGATCCAGAAGGTCCCAGGTAAATCTGAGGTTCTGCAGATCTAAGAAGCTTCCGTGGGGCAGGGGGTGGTTCTTGAACCACAGCTTTAGAAGGAGGGAGGGAGGCTCTGGGTAAGAGCTGGTTCCTGGACCCAACTGTGGTTTTCACTTTGCCTTTGCCCTCAGATCCCAGCCCAGGGCTTTTTGAAACCCAGCCGCATCGCTTCTCTTGGTACTGGTCCCCAGGAAGCCAGTGCGCCTGGCCGGGGTGCCGGCACTCCTAATCCCCCTGAGTCCTAAAGGGGATTTGGTTCCCTCCTGCTGCTTCTGCTGCAGAGTGTCCTTCTGCATCTGTATCCCTACCCAAAGCCGTAGCTTCCCCTTCACACCTATATGACTCTAAAATGCCCATCTTCTGGCCTCTGGAATGCCAGAGAGTGTTCCCAAAGGCCACTAAACCAATAAAGCAAATACGGGTCTCCCTGAGTCAAGCAAGACTCCACCATCAGCACCAGCTACACTTCACCTGCCTGGAAATACTGTGCAGCAGAGGCAGCCATGTGCCTGTATATCCCAAATCTAATTGGCTGTTGGCTCTCTCCTTGGAGGAATAACCCATGGCTGATGCCACAAGCCTACATCCTCTACAGGTTAGGAGATGTCATAAGCCACAGTAAGACCCTGTTATATTTATCAGGGGGTAAAAATATAATTCATGAATTAACATATCATCCAAACATATGTGTCTATGCCAAAGTAACCTACCATAACTATTAGTGCTGCTTAAATACCTATATATCTAATTGCTTGTGCTTCATTAGTAGGATCGAAAGGTTACTCCTGAACAAACTGTCAGCCCATGAAAGGAAACAGCCAGAATTGACCAGAATCCAAGTCAACAGCTCCAGAGAGAGAGGACAGTTTTACTTCTCATCCACCTGTGCCCCTTTTCTAAGCCTAGGGAACAATCTGCGGAAGAGGGGGCGTGGTAGAATGTAAAGGCTGCGATTGGGGTGAACGGTGAAACTACAGCGATGTAGTCTGGACACTCATTTGATCAACTTGATTGAACAAACAACCTGTCAACCTCCACTGAATGGTGGGACTGTGGGGGTTTGGGCACAACAGTCTATAGATTGGTTTTGCACGAAGGATGCTTATACTCATGGATTATCACTTATAGCTAAAAAATGAAAAAAAATAAACCTGAAAGATGCAGGACAGTTATGGCAGAATACATGATCTGGGATGGGGTGGGGGTGGGGGAAGGGAAAGGGAAATATGCCTGATCTGAATTGGAACATGATGTATGAAAAATGCACAAAACCATCAATAAAAATTAAAAAAAAAAAAAAAAAAAAAAAAAAAAAAAAAAAAATAAAATGCCCATCTTCCAGCCAAGCTGGAGTCTCATAGAGACTAATAGACACCTGACCTCCCAGCTTAGATAGCTCAAAATAATTCAGGCTCCCAGGCTAAAACCAAACTTACAATGTTGGTACCCCAGCCTAGATTTCATTATCTCTCTCTCTCTCTCTCTCTCTCTCTCTCTCTCTCTCTCTCTCTCCTGTTAATCCAGAAATGATATGGTGATATGTTACATTTTCTATTGCTGTATAAGAAATAAGCTCCGATTTAGTTTGTTCACAGACCTGTACCTGGGAAGGGGACCAGCAAGGACAGCTTGTCTTCGTCCATGCACTTGGCTGGGGTAACTTGACTAGGGTTGGAAGACCTGTTTCTGGGATGCTGCCCTCCATGGCAGACGAGCAGGTGCTGCCTCTGGTCTCTGGTTCCTTTCTCTGTGAGCTCTCCACAGAGGAGCTTGGGTGAGAAAAAACCTAGAGTCATCGCAGAATCCAGTTCAAGGGAGGAAGGAGACAGGACCATACTTCCTTTTGTTGGTGGTGATGGTCAATTTTTTTTGAGACAGACCCTTGCTGTGTAGCTCGGGCTGACCTGGAACTCTCAATCCTTCTGCCTCTATCTCCCAAGTGCTGGGATTACAGGCGTGTGCCACCAGCCTGGGGGAATATTTTCTCTTTTCTCCTCTCCTCTCCTCTCCTCTCCTCTCCTCCCCTCCCCTCCCCCTTCCTCTCCCCCTCCCCCTCCCTCTCCTTCTCTTCTCTTCCCCTCCCCCTGTCTCTTTCTGTACCAGAGGGCCTTTTGAATGCTAGGCACATGGTCTACCACTTCTTGATTAGAGCAGTTTCAAGGACTTGTGGGACTATCTTCTGAAATTCCCACATTGCTCTTTAAACCCCTGCTCCCTCACGTGATGACTTTAACTCACCTGCACCATTGCTTGGATCCATTTGCTTTGCTCTAGTTCCTGAGTCAACTGTTGTTATGGCTTATTATACTTAGGCTTCAGCCCATGTTCGTGGCTCCCCTGGAGATGTGACCCTAGAGTTGCTTTGTAGGAGGGTCTCGGTGGGGTGGCCACAGGCAGTTGCTCAAAGGGAGCCAAGTAGCAGGATTTGTCCTGGCTGGGGGCCTAGTACACTGTTTTCCTTGGCCTCTATGCTTAGTGGGAGGGGGCTCTCTAGCAGGGATCATCTCCCAGGTCTCACCTCTGGCACTGTTGCTATGCCCTGCCTGCTTCTTCCTCCTCTGACCTCACAGGTCTCTTCTTCTCCAGCCTCTGCTCAGGGCAGTGGCTCTTCCTCCCCGGGCTCCTGCTCTTCTCTCTTACCAGTGAGTGTGTAGCACTTGTCACCACGGTGGTTTCAGTTGTTCTGTAATTATTTATTTATTGCCATCTGACTCACCCAGAAGGCTGTATTCTGCAAGTGGAACTGTGCCTGTCTCTGCCCCCAGTCTCCCTGAGTCTGGCAAGGAGCCCGAAGCACAGGAACCCAGCGCCATTTGCTGGGTGGTGTTAATAAGGAGCGCCTGCCCTCCCGCCCTCTCCAGGCAAGAAGCCGCCTTGCTTTCAGTGATTCCCGTGCTGTCCCCACCTCCCCTCCTAACAGGCGGCCTGTGCACCTGTCAAAGCTTCATTTTCCCAAGCTTGTCCTCTGCAGATCCTCCCAGAGCACCAACCATCACTCTGCCTCCTTCCTCAGGTACTCCCCCACCCCCACCCCCAGCTGCCACCCAGTGACCTTTGGACAGCTTCCTTGTCTTCTTCCTTGGTGAGCAAGGCATACTGTAAACATCAGGCATGGGCAGACATGATTTCAGACAGACACTTCCGGTTAGGACAGTCATTGAAGTTCAGTGGGGAGAAAGAAGCATAAAGTATGCCTTGGTGCTCAAGAGCTGACCTTACCTGCCTGCCAGCTTGTCGCCATCTACGAGAAGAGAATGGGTGACACACAGAAATTCACTTCATCCTCGTCTCTGTCCTGATCTAATCCTGCCTTTCCTGTTCCTTCCCAGGCTAGCTTCCCCCTCTGGCTTCTGTGTTTTCAATCTCTTCCCTCTCGTAGCTCTTTCTCTATAACTTGTGGGTTGCCCAAGCTGCTCCATCGTCAGGCTGAGGGTCCTACAGAAACCTTCTCCAGATTCACTGCCTCCCTCTGGCTTCCGCTTCCTAACAAACGATCCTGTGTTGGGTAAGCTGCCCTCACTGTCTCCATCTCCTCACTTCGACTTGGCTTTGCAGTTGGAATAGCACTGTACGTCTACTACAGAACACTCAGGTTAAAGTGCTCAAGGGCAGAGCCCCCAGATTGCCCTTCACCCCCCAAAGTCCAAAGATAACTGTTTAACACTGTTCTCCCAGCGTGCTTTCTTCTAGAACGTGTCTGTGGGCACATGGGACTGGGATGGTATTGTTTATGCTTACAGTTTTGTCCCCTGCTTCACTCCCTACTCAGGTGAATTCTACACTGTGAATTGTGTCTCTGGGGGCCATGTGCATTCTCACTTCCTCTACAAGCTTTCCAATTAAAATCTCTTCCTGGTTTCGTCTTCCCCTGTCCCCTCCCCTTCCTTCCTCGCTTTTCACACTTACACTTTAATATTCTATTAGACTCCATTAGGGTGCTGGTTGACAATGACCTCTAATTGCTTCTTGGGCAGGAATTATGCCACAAGTCACTCAAATCAACAAGGTCTAATTAGCACCCAGCTCTGCCCAGACCACTTGGGGGTTGATCCAGCAAGTGATGGGTACTACTCTGAAACACTGAGTAGAAGAGAGGAGAGCACCATCTGGTAAGAGGAGGAGCCTACTTACAGTAGGCTAAGTACAGAGCCTCATTTCATTATATTCTGAAAGCCCAGCTATCAATAAGCACTGGTTGTGGTACAGGGGCACCAACGACCGGGACTATGAGCAAGCTCCGTAAGTTCCCTGGTGCCTTTCACTGAACTGGGACTTTGAAATGACCTGAATTTATAGGTTCCTAAAGGTCTATGTTGATCAAACAGTTCACCCAACACGTACTGAGTTCTGAACACCCTTCCCACTACTTCCGCATCCTTCCTCAGCCGCCCACTTCGGGCTGTGCAGGTCTGCTCCCAGGAGGTCAGATGAACCTACCTGCACATACGAAGTGCCTCAGCCTCGCACTGGGGCTGGCTTCGCTGGCTGGGTCCCTTCTGGCCCCCAGCATCTCCTCCCTGAACAAGAATGTGGTTTGTGTGAGCAAATGGATTTTCCTAAGTGGAGGCATTCCTGCCGGTTTCCCAAGGGCCTCCATAATGCGTCTGTGTCCACCTCGGGCAGCCGGTTCCATAAGGCATTTCATTATCTTCCTGGGATGTATTACTTTCTGTTCAGCTCTCAAGAGACAGCTTGTTATCTTCTTAACAAACCTTAATTATTTACAAGCAATCATCCAGGCCTCAAGCTGGGTCTCTACACCCTCGGTCCTCAGAGGTGGGGGAGGGGGTAAATGATCTCTCCTAGTTCCTTCAGGGCATTTTGTGGGCTTGGCTTCCCTTCTTTGGGGTCTTCATTTTATATTTAGGGAATTTCCTTTTTATATTTTATTACAATGAATTTAGACTCATGTGTTTATGGTTTTATGGTGCTAGGGATCACGTGTTTGGCTCTGTGCCTGGTAGGCAAGCTCTACTACTGAGCTGTATCTCCAGTACTTCTTGGTGGAAGAACCCACCCCCTACTTCCGCAAAGTAGGGGGTGGGTTCTTCCACCAAGTTTCTTGAGTTGTAAATCCCACCCATACTTAGGCATAAGCTATTTGTGACTTAGTAATGATTGCTGGCAAAGCACTTAGTGGAACCCTTCCTGTGGAGTTCCACCTTTGCTGAGGCCTGGGGAGGTACAGGTGAGGACAATACCCTGACAATGGAGAATGCTTAGAGTTCTTGCTTTGCGTCAGGGTAAAGGATGCGAACTCTGGTACATCATGCAACCCTGACTGCACCTGCCACTAGAGAATAAAGTTATCCTCATTTCACTGTTGAATAAGCTGAGGTACAGAGACATGAACTAGGCTGCCCAAGGTTGCACATCTAGGAGGAGGAGGAGGAGGAGGAGGAGGAGGAGGAGGAGGCAGCCAGCCGGGACAGTCTGACCCAGTGTTTGTGCTCTTGGCTACAATAATGTTTCATGAGAAAGATGTACGGAGGCAGGCATCCATGGGTCACAGGTGACACAAATGACAGGATTAGCACTTCTGCTTGGGAGACAGGATATTAAGATGCTATGTGTTCTCTAAAACCTTTTTCATAAAGTACTGTAATGTAGGAAGAGCTTCATTATTCCTCCCTTGAGGGTAAAAGCATGTTGTCTGCCAACTTGGATGCCCCCGGGGGTTAACACATCAGTACATTATTACTCACTGTGCTGGATAGCTTTAGTGTCCACTTGACATACCTGAATTGAGGGAATCTGAATTGGGGAATTGTCTCCATTGAACTGGCCTATGGCCATGTCTGTGGAGTATTGTCTTGATTGTTGAGTGATGTGGGAAGGTCCAGCCCATATGGGTGGTGCCATCCCTGGTCAGGTTGTTGTGTGTTGTATAAGAGAGCAGGCTGAGCATGGGCCAGGGGAGCAAGCCAGTAAGCAACATTCCTCCATGGCCTGTGCTTCAGCTCCTGCCTCCAGGTTCCTGTCCTGAGTTGCTAACTTGGGCTCCCTAAGTGATGATTGCGACCCGGGAGATGTAAGATGAATGAACCCCTTCCTCCCCAAGTTGGTTTTGGTCAGAGTGTTTTGTCACAGCAATTGAAAGGAAACTAGAACAGTTATACCCTACAACAGTTGTGTTAGTCAGCTTTCTGTCAGTGTGACAAAATACCTGAGAAAATGTACTTTAAAGGAGGAAAGACTGATTTTTGCTGAAGATTTTCAGTCCGTGGTTAGCTGGCCCTGTTGCTTGGGAACCAAGGGGGCAGAGAACATCATGACCTTGTGGTGGACAGGAGGGAAGAGAGACGGAAATGAGATGGAGAGAGAAAGAGAGGACATAATCCTTAAGGGTGTGCCCCCAAAGATCCACTTTCTCCTGCTAAGTCCCACCTTCAACACTTTGCGTCCCCTCCTAGTAGCCCATTAAATTATGAACCTAACAATAGATTAATCCACTGATGAGATTAGAGCCCTCATGATCCAAGACATGACACCACCTCTGAACATTGCTGCATTGGAGATTAAGCTATCGATAAGTGAATCTTTGGGGGACAGTATCAGATAGGTGCTCTTCTTGACATTCAAATGAGCTCATGCTTAAGAAAAATGCAAATGGGTGAGTGAGGGGAAAGGAAGAAAACTTCCAGAGGATGAGGAGCACCAGTCAAAGGAAGGGATGAGTAAGGAGTTGCAGCTTTGGGGAGGACGGCGGACTCTTGGCAGCTGAAACGGTAAGATCCAATGCCAGCTTATACATTGGAACAGAAAAGGAGGGAGTTGGAAGCTTCTAGAAATGACTTCTCCACTTTCCAGCCTTCTAGTCAATGGTTAGCTGTCTCACCTTTGTTCCATCTCCTGAGTGGCGATGCAAGGACCCCATGGAAGAGAAAAATGAAGAGCTAGTAACCATATGGCCTATGGAAAGAAGAGAAAGGAACTAGATTTATTAAAACTATGAATAAGGCCGGCAAGATGTTTTATTGCCAGTGTGTCAGAATGGGAGAATATTGAATGCATAAACAGGAAGGACTTAGGTTAGTTGTGGTGGACTCCCAAGATGCCATGATATTCTTAAACACAGGGCAATGTCTCTTCTAGAATTATGGAGAATGTACATGTGCCCAAGGCACAAGATTGGTCTTTTAAGATCTTTCTTGGGTTTACAAATAACATCCAGGTTGTGTTGTACATTAGTGTAATGCTGTTTTTATTCTTTCTTAAAAATTTTTTATTTATTATTTTTTTATGTGTATGAATGTACTGTCTACATATAGGCTTGTGTACCCTTGTTGTGCAATGCCACAGAGGTCAGAAGAGGGTGTTGGATTTCCCTGGAACTGGAGTTAAAGACGGTTCTTAGCCACCATGTGTGTGCTGGGAATTGAACCTGGGTCCTCTGCAAGAGCAGTCGGTGCTCTTAACTGCTGAGCCATCTCTCCAGCCCCCTGTTTTTATTTTTTATGAGCTTTGCCTCATCCATTTCTCTCTCTCATCACATAACCTATTAACATACAATAATTTTAACTCACTGCTAAAATGATCTCTAAACCTGACCTATTCTTTAGCTACAATCATTAGCAATTACGATTCCTTTCTGATAGCCCAGATGGTGGACAGTTGTCTCTCATGATTAACTTCTAACCAGGATGCACCGTAACAGCAGACTATAAGATGACAAGGTACAGTGCTTCAATAAGAAAAAAAAAAATAACAGTAGCTATTGCTTATTGAGCACTGATTGCGAGTGAGGAGCCATTAAACAAAGCATACATTTCTGTTCACTTAATCCTCACACAACCCACTTTTCAAGCGAGAACTAGCACAGAGAGCTCACTACACTGCTTGGGCTTATACATTGGATGGAGGAAGGAATTCTAATTGAAGTCTGGAGCTCCAGAACACATGCATTTGAACTGCCTGCTCTGCTACTTCCTGGAGTGGTCACAGCACAATTTTGTTATAAGAATAGAGTGTGAAGGTGTGGGAATAAAGGTGTCAGAGGGGCATTTCAGCATTAAGGAGAGAGTTGGGAGAAAGGTACGGGCGGTAGGTGTAGTTGGCTGGCAAAGTCTGCCTGGCTGGGAAGGGGTTGCCAGCTCCGGTGACCTAGACAGGGTGGCCTATTACACTTGGCAGGTCTCATTTCTGACAAGGATGTGGAGCACCTAGGAGCTGTAAGGTCCTCACCAACAGGGCATGTGGTGTGGCTGCTAGGCACTTACAGACCTGGTTCTTCCACATAAAGTTCATGTTCATTTCTACTCTGCCAGAAAATATTACACCTAGAGTTTGGTTGAGAGGATTGGGTGTATGTGTGAGTCTGGTCTGTGCCCATAATCCCATCTTGTCTCCCAGAGCAGAGCAGAGTTCTGGTACTACATGGTAGACATATGTTATTTATTTATTTTTTTTGACAATGGACTAAAGAATGTTTCTGCAGCAAAGGATGAGGAGTGTGATGTGGTCAAGGGATAAGATAGGAAATGGGTTCTGCTGGTGGTCAGGACAAACACCACCCACTGCCACGTGGTTTATAGGCAAAGTAGCCATCCAAGGCCTGTTCCATTTTCCCCTGACAGCGGGGTGGACAGCCCAGTGCCTGTTTTGGGCCTGCGTCTGTCTCATGGGTTTCCCAGATGTGCTGACATTTGTTATCTACATCCAGATGAGCAAACTGCTTAATCCCTTTCAACCTCAGTTTACTTACCTGTAAAAGAGAGATCAAACATCCAGAATGTGAGAATAAATGAGAAAAATACTTATACTAATGCCACTGAGTTGTAATTAATGTAACATAGGACTAAGAAATAACAACTACTGACTCCACATACTGGCTCATTTTCCTTTCTCTGATTGTTAGCTTACCGTCCCATTATTCATGAGTGAGCAGGTAAGTTGATACTGAAGGAATGACTTAATGAGTTGGTTGTCTTTGATTTGACTGGTGAGAACTGGTCTGATGAGTTGGAATATTGGGCTCAGCAGAACACCAGCCACCTGGGCCTCACCAGTGGCAGCACTGTTAACATGTAGCTTGTGTAGAGGAGAAGAAAGAATCATTATTCAGGCCACGGAGAAGCCTGAGACCAGTCACCTTGAGGACAAGGCTCCAGGGAAACGGGTCCAGGAAAGGACAGAAGAGGTGAGGTGAAGATCAGCGGCAGTTGCCATGACTACCACTAGGCACTGAGGGAACAGCATAAAGTCACACTCTCTGAACAGGATATAGAACTCCAGCTGGGAGCTGGAGGATGCATCTGAGGCCTGTTCCAGTAAATAGCCTTTCGAAGAAGGGAAAGTTTGAGGTCATGATGATGAAAGTGTTTTCTGATGGATGAAGGTGGTGCAGAGACCTGTGGTAACGTGGAGGGGCACCCGATGAGCCTTGGCCAGGCGGGAGGCAGCTCTGGAGCCGGTCTCAGCTGCCCAGGAAGAATGGGTTCTCAGTGGCTCCTGGCACTGGGTGTCCCCCTGCCCCAGCTACATGAGGAATTCGCAAATGCCAAGGAGGGGAAGCCTCCATATGTGTTCCTCTAATGTCACAAACAGGCCCTAGGACCTCCGACTGCCTGCCTACCTCTCTAACTGCATAGTGTCCCAGTCTATAAAGGCTGCTGAAGTACAGCACTGTGAATGAAAACTGCATACCTCAGTATGAATAATCCCGTTCCCCAGGAACTGTTTGGGAAAAAAAAATCCCTATGTTTCAGTTTCTTTTCTGTTGCTATGACAAATACCCTGACAAAACGAGCCTTGGGAAAGGGTGTATTTGGCTTAAAATTCCAAGTTGCAATCCATCATTTTGGGTAAATCAAGGCAGAATCTCAAGCATCTAGTCACATCATGTCCACAGCAAAGAGCAAGGAAGGAATGAATACATCCTCCCTCACCTGCTTGCTCACCTTGCCTTCTCCAGTCTACGCTGTTCAGGGCCCCCTGGCACCAGAAATGGGCTGGATCTTCTTATCAGTCAACAATCCCAACAGCCCCTCCCACCTCTGCAGACATGCCCACAGGCCAACCTCGATAACTGCTCAATTAGGATTCTCTTCCCAGGTGACTGAGGTTGTCAAGTTGACAGTTCAAACTAACCAGTACACATCATTAACCCAACCAAGACCTAGATTTCACAACGGTGTCTTCAGAGCTGGGTGGTGGAGGGCTCGCTTTTGGAAGACCTTTTTCTTCTTTACGGTGTAACCTGATCATAGGAACCCTTGGAGAGAACCTGCTCATTCTGCTACCACCAACATCCTACTCACAAAGTCCCATTTGCCTTAGGAGAACATATTTCTCTTCCCATTCTCTTTTGCCTTATTCTCGTCAATAAACAGTGTCAAAACATTTTTATATAATCAAATACACTTTTTCCTAAAGATACAAACCAGTCTTGACACTAAGGTGTCTTTTAGCTATGATGGCTTCTTGTCCTCTCTCTGTCCTTTCCAGAAAAAGCTGCCCACTTCCTCTTGTCCCATTTGCTCTTGAACGAGGTGAACATTCAAGCTCCAGCTAACCACTCCGCTGCATCTGCTCATACCAGGGGCGTCTTGTGCTGTTCCACCTGCTCATAAGTCTCTCAGTCTCCATCTCCCTGTACAAATTATATCAGCAGCACCAAGCAGTTGACCCCTTTCACTTTCTTTTTTTATATACTTTCTTTTATTTCATTTTTTTAACAATAAGTAATAAGTTATGAGTACAAGCATCCTTCATGTAAAACCAATTTGCAAGCAGTTGTGCCCAAACCCACACAGCCCAAAGGTCCCACCATCCAGCTGGGGGTGGGCTTATATGTTCAATCATGCTGATCAAATAAGCGTCCAGTCTATATTGCTGTAGTTTCACCATTCACCCCAATCGCAGCCCTTACATTCTACCACGCCCCCTCTTCCGCAGATTGTTCCCTAGGCTTAGAAAAGGGGCACAGGTGGATGAGAAACAAAACAGTCTACTTTCTCTGGGGATGTCGTTTTGGACTCTGATCAGTTCTGGCTGTTTCCTTTCATGGGCTGTCAGTTTGTCCAGGAATAACCTTTCAATCCTGCTAATGAAGCACAACCCCTTTCAATTTTAAGAGATGAATTTTCTGCTTGGCTTCTGGGAAGCTTTTTCTCTTGCTGTCTGCTTAGCCAGCTCGCCTAGTATGAACTGAGCCTCCAGGGCAAGCATCTGAAGGGGACCAGGCAAAATACATTCCCTCAACAAGTTAACTTCAAGGTCTCAGAATGTCACTTACCCAGTCACAGGCCCACCCAGACTCAAAGGAAGGGACCCCACGCATTCCACTACTAGTAATGTGTGGGCAGCAGAGGTATGGCCATGAGGGTTTGTTTCACTCTTGTTTAATAAATTTATATAAGATGGACTCCTCCAGTACTCACTGTTACCTTGATTTAATCTTGTTCACAACATTCTTTATCATGTGCAAGTGTTCTAGTAATATCTTGTTCACAACGTTCTTATCATGTGTAAGTGTTCAGAAATTAAAGAAATCGTGGTTACAACAAGAGTATTTACTGAGCAGTCTCTCTCTGCTGGGCACTGAGCAAAATGACACATAATAACTTCTTTCATCTGCATGATAATTCTGGAACATAGTAGGTTTTCTCTTTTGCTGATGAGAAAATGGAGGCTTAGAGGAATCTACACAACTGACAAGGGATTGGGCTGAGGTTGAAAGCAGGGCATCAAATGCGGGTAACTTCAGGACTCAGCAAGATGGCCAGAAGGCAGAGCAAGGCCGGCATGTCCATCTCTGTTCCAGTCTTAGGGGGAGCAGCTAGCGTCCTGACCAAGACTGCTGCTTTGGCCATGGCTCCAGGGGCAAGCACGACCCCGGGCGTCCTTGTAGGGGCCTGAGGAATAAGTGGGTGTGTCCACAGCATTCATTCCCCTCTGCTGCCTCCTTCTCTTCCAGTCTGGGTAGCTGTTGATGCCATCAGTGTGGAAACCCCACCAGATATTCTCCGTGCTGCCCGAGGAAAGAGTGTTACACTTCCGTGTGCCTATAGGACCTCTTCCCAGGATCGGGATGGGTTTATCCAGTGGGATAAGCTTCTCAGGACTCATTCGGTAAGGCTCCAGAACGATCGTCAGCTGACCATGATCTCTTGGAAGGCGAGTACCAGAAAGTCTTCCAGTGAGTGTTAGCTAGAATAAATGTCAGCCCTCCACTGGGGAGAATGGGAGGGAGCAGAGAAGTCAGAGCCAGGCAGAGCTGGATTATATCAGCTTTATTTTGAAAAGCCACTTGCCCTAAAATGTCTCTGGGTCAGTCACAAATGACCTAGATTGTACCATTTGAGTCAGTTGCTTTTCTTGATTAGCACAGAACTCACTGAGATAAAAATTTACTTTATGGAGTGTTTCTTTATTCCTGTTTGGGTTCTTTTTAAGAACTCAGAGGGATTTTATTTTCTATTTCCATTTTTAATTAGAGTATAATCCTATGGCTTAGAAACCAAAATGTGATAAAGAGGGTACTTTAACAGGTCTCAGCCCTGCGCCGGGCCCTCTGGCCCCATGCTCTAGTCTCTCATCTCCCATTCCTATTTCAGGAAAGACAAATGTTGATATACATTTATATTTTCTGTGATATATATTCATATGTGTGCACATGAATATATATGCTTACATGTACCACATACATGCTGTTTGCCTTTGGCTTATTTTCTCTTAACAGTGAGTCTTGGGCTCTATCCATATTTTAGTACATTTCTCTTGCCCTCCCTCCCTCCCTCCCCATGCCTCAGGGCTTTGCACATACTGATCCATCCTGTGTTCTACCTCTGAGCTATGAACCCCATATCTCATTTTTAAAACATTTGCATAAAAGATTACATATACATATATGTACATATGTATATGTAACATTGGTTTGTTTCCTATATTTTGCTGCTGTAATAAATATATAAATAGCATTACATATGATTACATTATGTTTGACAAATTATTAAAAGTGGAACTTTCTGGAGTCTAGAGTACTTGCCCAGCATGTACAAGGCCTTTGGTTTGATGACCAGCACTGTACCAAGTAAATAAATAAATAATAAATAAATAAATAAATAAATAAATAAATAAGGAACTTCTGGGTCAGAGGATGTGCGAATTTAGATTTTTGGTAGTTAGGGCATCTTATTAGATGTCTTGTCAATCTTCATCTCACCAACAACAGTCGCCCTATTCTCTCACCAAGGATGCTCCAACTGTTGGATAAAGGGAGGATTTGAAAAGAGAAAAGTCTGTCTCATTTATGACCAAAATCACATCTGTTGAATTATAAGAAATGGAGTATCTATTCATACATTTCAGTCAGGTCAGGTGTGGTAGAGCACACCTGAGACCCCAGCATTCCAGACGTGAAGCCACAAAGATCTCTCATTTGAGGGCAGACTGGCTCCGTAGTAAGACTGTATCTCAAAAAAAAAAAAAAAAAAAAAAAAAAACCCAACAAACAATTATTTTTATAACATCACTTTATTTCAATTAACTCACAAATAAAAACATCACACAGCTGGTTTAAGGAAGACCCTCAAACATTTGCCCAGTCACAAACTCTATGGGTCTCGGTAAGGTCTGTAGTTAGAATGGCCATCTGACACCATTGGCTTTAGTTACAGTTTGACACTTTCACTACCAATTACATTTTTATTCATTTATCCATCACAGAAAAAAGAAAAAAAGCTACGATGGAATTGAAGCTAGAAAAAAAAATGCTTTATACCCTCTTGCATGACTCACATGTTCTTCTGTCTGTATTCTGTCCTTCCTCAATCACTTAATATTCTCTTGATCTTTCTATAGTATAACATTTAGCTACTCGGGGAGAAAGGACTTAGCCTTTTCCTTGCTCATGAATAGAGGAGCCTAGCACACCCAAATCCTCAGACGGCAGTGTAGACAAAGAAGGAGAGTTTATCTTAGTTGTATGTACCAAGAATCTTTGTGGGCACAGCCACGCATCCTGCCTGCTCCTGGGTTAAAGGGCAGAGTCTCTGTTGCTGCAGTGAGCTTCCGTCTGCAGAAACAGAAGGCACCACCTTTTCCCATGAGACCATCTAGCAAGCCAGGTGTAAGGGCTGTGGCTGACTTATTCTGAGTACTGAGACACACACTAAAGTTATTTGTTGACGTCCAAAAGGAAGGCAACTCCTTTAAGACCCATCAAGAATGTAGAGAAAGGGATTAGTATATGAGTCCCTAGCAAGGGGTGTGGTCAGGAAGAGACCCTGGGACAAGCCTTAGGAGATCTTTGACAGGAAGAAGGTTGGAGTGCAAAATCTAGGCAGAGCCCTCAGGGTCAGGAAAGAACCAGGCTGTCAAAGACCAGCATACCTGGACTGTGCTCAGGCCTAGACAATTCATCAGCTCTGCCTTGATTTGCTTCCCTGTCTCAGCCATGGGTCTTAAAGGATTTTATGCCATACCAGGGATGTTCCAAGTGCTTGGGCAAGTTGTGTCCTGCACAACGGTGTCCAGACTAGGAGGTCCGCGCTTTGTTAGCTAAGCCCTGTACTCTTACCTAGCCTGTTTCCGTTGGAAAACTAACATGCTTTGTTCTCATTTGCATGAAGGGCTCTGTGTATTCAGGCCTGTCAGACCTGGCACCATCTTGCCTGCGTCTTCCCTGAGCACCCTGGTCTTGCTTTCTCTCCTGACACTCTCCTGAAATTCCCAGCATTTCACACTTGCAGCCACTTTCCAACCTCAGAGCCGCCCTTCCTTGGGCTCTGTTGATCCTGGCTTGGCTTTCTTCTCAACTCTCTCAGCTCCCTCCCCTCATCGTTTGGGTGGCGAAACTTGGGGACCTGCCATTTATCTATTCACGTCTAGCCCATGTCTCAGTGAACATCCACATGTTATTGGCTTTCAAACCTTCACCCTCAGTTGTATAACCAGCTGGAGGTTTCTCCGTAAGAAAGAATTCAGCCAGTTTAAGCAAAAAAGTTGATTTATCAAACCAAAACATGTACTCCAAAGAGAACCTGGAGTTAGCTGACCTCCAGGGGAAAGTTAACAGCCTGCTCAGGTCTACTTATGGTAGTTCAGCAGTTTTAAAAATATTTATGAGGTGGGTCATCTGTTCAGTGGAACAAGGTGACCCCTTTTCCCTGTCAGATCATAGTGGATTGGATCTCACTTTTAGGATATTTTTTCTCATGATCCTCTTGAAAAGCCCACAAGGGGTGGGGGGGCAGGGATGGCAAAAGAACCATGCAAATGATATTACAATGAAGCAAATCCTTTATAACTATGCATGTGGGCAGTGAGAAAGGACCCTGGTGTCTTAGTTTCTGATGGAGTGGGAGGGACTAATCGCATCTTCAAGCACATTTAAACACACAGGCGTTCTAACCTCAGGAGACACAGCTACCAAGATAAAACTGCCGTTTCCTTGGCTCCCTCATGTCCACTTCTTGCCTACCTGGCTTTGGTTGCATTCATCTGACCTATGTAGCTATTCTGATTTTTCTCTACCTGGTGTCCCACAGACACTTCAGGTGAGCCACATGGAAAGAGAATACGTCTTTACTGAAAGCCTTCTCTTTCAGTGTTTCTTCTCCTGGAAAGGACATCACTGATCATAGAGGCTAAAAGTCTTGCACTTGAGGTTTGCTACTCCTTGTTTTTTTTGTACTCTTTCTCTGTACTCTTTTTCTCCCTGTAGCTCTGGCTATCTTGGAGCTCATGACATAGTGGATGCTCTCTATTGCTATCCCCCAGCTGGCCTTTCACAGGTCTGACACATGCTCACATTCTTCATACCGCATCACTTAGGACTAGTACATGTGGTTCTTCCTTTGTCTCCAATGGCCAGCACATTGATCTTGCTTCAAAAGCCCCACTCTCCCAGCCATTTACCCAGCTAATTTCTAGCGGATTTTCAAGATTTAAGGTAACTATCACCCTTTTTTAGGAATCCTCCCAACTTTCCAATCTGTACTGAAATCCTTCTTCAGGAATCCCATATTCATAAGACATTGCAGAGCCTCTTTCCTGTCACTCATTACTCTCTGAGGATAGAACTCATAAAATTATTCATCCTTATATGCCAGGGACCTAGTAGACCCTCAACAATGAATGCTAGTACCTGTACACACTGTGCTAGGCAAACTAAATTCTCCACAGAGATGGTCTGCTTTAAATCTTACTGCAGTCCTGTGAGATGTGTGTTACTATTAACATCTCCATTTTTTAAAGAAGAAATGGTCTAACATTTTGTTCAAGGTTGTATTAGTTGTGGTTCTCTAGATTGAAGAACTGACAGAATGCATATATATTACAAGAATTTACTCATCAGCTTACTTTGAAATATAGCAACAGCTGAATCCCACCTGAGAGGTTGAGAACCCAGTAGTTGCTCAGTTCCTGAGGCTGGGTTGGTGTCTCAGTATCAGAGTAGTTGCACAGTGGCTCTCTGCACTGGGGAGGCCAAGAACCCAGGTGTTGCTTAGTCCACAGGGCTGGGTGCCTCAGAAGTCCCAATTTGACAGTGAAAACCTGGAGGGTTCCTGGAGAAACCCTTAGTCAAAGATGGAAGACTGGAAACACTGGTTTTGATGTCAGTGGAGTCAGCTGCAGCTTAGGTGAACTCAGAGGCTAGGGGGAAGGCCAGAGGGGCAAAAACTGAATAATCCTCCTGCCACAGCCCTGTCTATCTGGGCTGCTACCAGAGGGGGCTGCCTACATTTGGGGTGGGTCTTCCTATATCAGTTAAGGCAATTAAGACAATTCCTCAAATGAGGCTCCATACTCAGGTGATTCGAATTTGTGGCAAGTTGACATTAGAACTATCATTAAAGGTTATTCACATAGTAAGTGGGATTTGAACTGAGGCAGTTTGGCTTGAACATCTATGGATTTAGCCAGTGTTGTGCTATTTCATAAACAAGTGCATCAATGCATAAACACATTCCCAAGGGCAATAGTCAAGAAAATGAAGTGAGCTTGGACTTCAAGGTGGTTGGCTAGCATGCTGCCTGGTATGTGGTAGGTGCTCAGTAAGTGGTGGTTGAAGGGATGCATGAATGAGAGTAGAAGATGACTGAATGGGATCCAGGAGAGAGAGCCGCTAGAGGTCGCAAAGGGAGTGTGGTATTACCTGCCGACCTCCGTATTTCAGCTCCCCCCCACACACACCTTACATGAGACAGGGTCTCATGTATCCTAGGCTGGGCCTAGAACTTGCTATGTGGCCAAGGCTGACCTTGAACAAGGATGCCTCAACCTCTGAGTGCTGAGTATAGGTGTGCACCACCACAGCGGGTTTATACGATGCTAAGGATCAAATCCAGGGCTTCATATATACTAGGCAAGCGTTACTAACTGATCTATAACTATAGGATAGCTAGCTCAGTAATAAAAGGAGTCTACTGATGGGCTCCACACATCTGGTCAAGAGCTGGTCTATGTGTCTGGGCTCTGGGAATGGAAGATGAGGGTAATCAGGAGAGGCCCATGCCAGGGCCTGGCGGCATTTCTTCTTCCTCTCAGGAAAGAGTGGTTACTTGGAAGTTTAGGACAAAAAGCTATATCTATGGGGACCTGTATGAGAACCGTGTGCACATATCTAGTAACGCTGAGCAGTCAGATGCCTCCATCACCATTGACCAGCTGACCATGAATGACAACGGCACCTATGAGTGTTCCGTCTCACTGATGTCAGACCTGGATGGAACCTCCAGGTCACGAGTCCGCCTCTTAGTCCTCGGTGAGTATTTTCATCTTTTTCTGTGGGAAGAGGGTGGGCAGATGGGCGCTGGTGGCAACACAGCGGAAAAAGCCACAGGAGCAACAGGGGCTGCCTGGGAGCTCAGGGTCTTACCTGGCCTGGCCTGTTTCAGGGCAGGGCCACCATTCTGCTTCTCCCCTTGGAGCTGAAAGCTGTCTGTTGAATGGCAGACTGTTCTCCAAGGCAGAGGCAACCTTGGAACCATTCCTTACTCAACTGCTGTTCTTTTCCTTTCTCTGTACCAACTCTTCTTTTTCCATGCCAAACTCATTACTGAGGAGAGAAGGAAATTGCTAAACGCTGTGGCAGACTCTCGCTGTGCCTTAGGTACTTAGTATTTAGGGGGCCAATCATGACTTCCAGAGGTGATGCCCCTTCCCCTATGGTCAACTTAGCTTCACCCCATGTGTCCCTGCCCCTAACTCCAACAGAGGGACCAGCTAATGGGAGACATCCCCAAGATAGCATCCTTTCCACACAGGAATTGGTTGTAATTTATAGTTTTGGAAGATCATCTGCTTTAGTGTTCTCAGTAAGTAGATAAGGCCCAGAGACAGGAAGTGAGTGCCTCAAAGCAGCCAGTGAGTACCTTGTTGTGTCCAGTCTAAGAAATGACTCCGGTCCCGGAAGGTAGCAACTCTGTACATGGAAACAGTGGATGCCTTTGGTTTTTTTTTTTTTCTCCCCCTTTACACTGTGTTCTGGTTTCCTCTCAATTGCTGTGACAAAACACTCTGACCAAAACCAACTTGGGTAGGAGAGGGTTTATTTGGCTCACAGCTCCCACAGTTCATTACCCAGGGAGGCCAAGGTAGGAACTTAGGGCAGGAACCTGGAATAGGAGCTGAAGCACAGGCCGTGGAGGAACACAGTTTACTGGCTTGTCCCTTGGCCCGTGCCCAACCTGCTTTCTTATAAAATACACATCAACCTGCTCAGGGGTGGCACCGCCCACAATGGGCTGGGACCTTCCACTTTACTCAGCAATGAAGACAACTCTCCTCGGACATGGCCACAGGCCAGTCCAATGGAGGCAATTCCCCAATTGAGGCTCCCTCAACTCAGGTGTGTCAAGTTGACACTGAAGCTATCCAGCACACACTACTTGAAAGAAATTTTTAAAATTGGATACGGTAGTTATTGCAGTCACTGAAAGCATTATTGTGTGTCAAATTACATGGTTTACATGGCTATACAAACTAGTGCTGTAGAAAGAATTAAGTCTACCTCTTTCTACCCTGCCACTTTGAGGCAGCCAGTGGTAATGCAGGTGGTGTTCTAGACTTCTCTCCAAGTTCTTCCAGTGTGCACACAAACTCATGTACTCTTTTCTCTTTCCTTTAAAGAAATGAGATTATGTTATAAAGCACTCAGCAGGTGGCTTTTTCTTGACATTTCATGATATCTATCTAGATCAACAGACACATAGCTACCTAAAGATCAAACAGGGTCATATAGCTGGATAAGGATTTGTTCAAGTGTTTCACACCGATGGATGATAATGAGACTGATTCCAGGTTGTTTTTTTTTTTTTTTTTTTTTTTTTGCATAAGCAATACAGTATATCCCTCTACCTCAATGTGTGTGTGTGTGTGTGTGTGTGTGTGTGTGTGTGTAATTTGTGGTCCTTTAAATAGCTGGCACATCTGTTCAGTAGGTTGAGAGAGAGATGGCAGGAACCTGTAGGAATTCGAAGCTGCTTCTGTCTACCTCCTGCTCCTGTTCCTACACCAGAAGCCAGCTACTTTTGGAATGGAACAAATAACCCTGAAGAATGGAGGATACACGTTTAATCCTAGAACGAGGAATTTGTTGAAACTAATCTTTTGCTTTTAAAAAGGAGACAAATCTGAATTTTGTCCTATATGTTAATAAGCCCAGTAAAATTCTTTCTAAAAAGTTTTCCTTCCCAGTAGCTTTACGGCCAGGCTATTTTTAAACAGAAAGGCTTTAATTAAGCCGGGTAGCTCACGTTGTTCCGGCTAGCCTTTGAGCCTAGAAAGAACAAGCCTTGTGTAGGTCACTGGCAGAAAGCCAAGCCCTGAGACACACGGCCCCTGCTCAGGACCGGATCCGTGGTTTCTCCAGCCTCTGGAGTCCCCTGTCGTCTGCAGACGGGATCGCAGGCATCGGAGAGGTTTTGGAGCCGAACTTTGTCCCGATTGCCTCTCTCCCTCAATACAAGTTCAGGTAACATCTACTCTCTGCTCGGGCGGTAAAACAGGCCAGCACAGAAGAGAGCAGGACCCCTCCCTCCGCGTCAGGCCTTACGGCCCTGCACCCGGGCCTATTTGAACTAGATCTGTCTGATTCCAGGTCCCAGCTGTTTGTGATGGTGGTGCTGGCCAGAGACCTTTGGTGGGGGATTTGGGCAGAGGGAGGGATGGGAGGCTTCTGGAGTAAGGCGAGGTAGGAAGAAGTCTGGGGCTCAAGGTTAAGGGTCCTGAGAAAAAGAACCCAACACCTCCTCCCCTCCCCCCAAACTGACCTCCTGTTTGCCAGGTCTCAGCCCACCACCCCACCCCCCCCACTCCCCCCCCCCCCTTCGTGGAGAGCTTCCGAGTCCCTTCTCAACCCCCCCCCCCAGCGGAATAAGCGAGACTAGTCTGTGGATATGTTCAGATTGCTTTTTATGGTTCAGGAAATGCCTAGTGGCCTGGGGCACTTTCCTTCCCGCTTTTGTCCCGTATCCCACAGAACCCTAGCCCAGCAGATTCCGCAGCCACCCGAGAGCACCTTGGTGGATGTGGGGGCTTTCTGCTGAGCCTTCCGGTAAAGGCCTGACTAAGGTGAGGGACGCAGGCTTGTGGGTGAGGGTTGGCGGGACCGTTCAGGGCCCACCGTTCTCCAGGGTCTTGCTTGCCAGTTAGCAAGCCTCCGGCAGAATCTTTCTATTCACCTGCCTCAGTCAGAGCCTGTTCCGCAATCGCAGGCCTGCCTTTGATCTGAAGCTTAGGCTGTGCTGCTGGGGGTGGCAATCAGGGAGCCTCTACTGCGACCCTGGCTGTCTGTGCCCGCTGGCCTAGACAGGACAGCCAGAGATATCAGGCATAATAAATAACAGCCTGCCTGTTTCCAAGCACCAAGACAGCAGTGCACGGCTGGAGGAGGTAGAGTTCCTGCAGAAACTTCCAGGTGGGCTGAGGTTAGGATTGATTCTCAGTGTGTGACTGGGTGCCTGGATGACAGAGCCCTACCACTGTTTATTGAGCAAGCAAGCCATCTGAGAAGGCATGTGGTGAAAGATGTGGAGAGGACAGGTCTGCCACCGGGGGATTTCAGTAATAACCCTGTGCCCAGCGTGTTCCTCACAGCTAGGGATGCTTCCTGGAGTTTCAGGAATACTTTCTGTTTTTTTTGCCTCTGAGCCTTGGCACATGCTGTTCCCCTGTCCGGTGTGCCCATCTTTACTCTAGTGTCTGCCTCTACCTTCACCATGGTGGCCCACTGTGCCATTGTTCTACTGCCTTTTGCCTCTACTGGCTTCTCCCACTCACAATCACTCCAGGCACAACCACGTACCTAACGAGTTTTGCAGAATGACACACTCTCCCAAGTGTGGTGTTAACAACACTGAGAGAAGGGTGCAGGCTTGGAGTCCCAGGAAATTTGGGGAACCAGGTAAGGGTGAGCTGACAGTGGGTGCTGGTGTTATAACCTCTCTGTGGTGTTTTTTCCACCTCTACCATCTCCACTGACTCCCATCCTGTCGGCTCCACTCTCCGTCCAGCACGAAGCTCTTCTGCTGCCTGGGGTCCCTCTTGCTATCTAGCCATTCCGAGTGACTGCGCCTTTTTAGCAAAGAAGGGAAGGAGGGCATGAATGCCCTGGAGCCGGAGTTACAGCTGGTTGTCACCCACCATGTGGGTGCTGGGAAGTGAACGGGGTCCTCTGCAAAAGCAGCCAGTGCTCTTAACTGCCGGGCCATCTCTTCAGCCCCTGTTCTTGCACTTCTAAACCACTAGAGATGGTATGAGTTCTACAGAGCCTAAAGTATTGTCATATGGACCTTTGCAGAGCTTGTTTTCTTTTCTTTTTTCTTTCTTTCTTTCTTTTTTTTTCTTGTTCTTTTCCAGACAGGGTCTCCTTATAGCCCTAGCTGTCCTGTAACTCACTCTGTAGAACAGGCTGACCTTGAACTCACAAAGATCCTCCTGCCTCTGCCTCCCAAGTGCTAGGATTAAAGGCATGCACCGCCACACCTGGCAAGAACTTGTTTTCTATCCCTAAGATTCCAGAGTAGGAACATTGCGATCTCCGGCTGGGAGGGTTTGTTTAAGCTGAGTCACATGGCAGAGGACCTCATGTGGGTCTGGAGTCAGGAGACTTGAGTTCTAGTCCCACCCTTGCCAGGATCCAAGAACAAGTGTCCCTTCTGTGCTTCAACAGTCCCATCTTTTTAATGGCTATGTTGAGACACGTTTAAACTCCTTTGATGCCAGAGAGCCCCCTGCCAACCTGCTGTGGGAACTTTCTCCAGGGAGACATTAGTTCTCCTCTTCTTTGTGTTTTTTCCCCCCTTTGGTATTTTCGAGACAGGGTCTCCCTGTAGCTCCAACTGTCCTGAAACTCACTATGTAGACCAGGCTGGCCTTGAACTCACAAAGACCCACCTGCCTCTGCCTCTGGTAGGATTAAAGGCGTGCACCACCACACGGGGGCTACTCCGCCTTCTTTATAGAGCTCCAAACACAAATCAAAGTAATTTCACCAAGGTCCAACTTGGGGAACCAATGAATTTATTGGGCATACTTGTTTTGGGTGGTCCCCAAGCACCCACGCCGAAATTCTCACCCCGGGATGGATGATAACATCCCCATAGCTGCATAAACAGAGTTCCTCCTTCAGTTAATCTTCCACAGTCTACATACTGCAGCACCTCCTGAGACCACGAGACCCTGTGCAATTAGGGCAGAATTCTGAACAAATGGCCAGAAGCATGATTAGTGGCTGGAATCTCAGGTGAGAGTCCAATGACCCTTCCTAGTTCCTCCGATGAGGGAAGGTCAACAGTCAACAAGCCTGATCTTGAGAGTCTCTCGAAAGCAGTCACAGCTGTGATGAAGATGATGGTTCTCATGAGCAGAGGATGGTCTCTATGTGACAGCCAATGCTGCTCCTCTGACAGAGTGGGATGACTAAGTAGATGTTTTGAGAGTGAACTGATTTTTATAGTGTTAAATCTCACCACTAAGCCTTCAATGCACCCCCCCCCCCTGTCTGGTTAGTGACTGTTCCTATTCATTTCTTCTTTTGGTCTCTTTCCTTCACAGTGCCACCCTCCATACCAAGCTGTGGCATCCAAGGGGAGACCGTGATTGGGAACAACATCCAGCTGACCTGCCAGTCAGCTGAGGGCTCCCCAAGCCCAGAGTATAGCTGGAAGAGCTACAATGCCCAGAACCAGCAGCGCTCAGTCGCCCAACCAGGTAATGGGGCTGCTGGAAAGAGAGTCCCCATATCAAGGTGCATCTGCTTAGCTAGGACAGCCAGAAGAGGCAGAGCTGACCACTCAAAGCCATTTCCCAAGGCCTGTTCTTTGCTATCTTAGACCAACCCTCTAAGCATTTTCTCATAAAGATACCACCTACCTCACAGCTATGAGAAGTGGAAATGACTTCGTGAAGCACTCAGCAAAGGCTGTGGTAGACGCTACAGTCCTGTTCTTCTACATCCCTCGGTTCTCTTGAAGAATCATGTATCATTAGGCATTCTATCCAAAGGCAGGGAGGGGGTGCTCATTTGGATGATTATGTCCTAAAGGAGTCCACATTTGAAGCCCCATCTAACTCCGTGACGACATCAAGGGTAGGAAATACTGTAGCCTCATTTCCTGTCTGGACCAATCCCTCTCAGACATCACTAAAAACTGCACCATGGGCTATAAAGGGCCCTCGTTCTCAGTGATGGTGATGGTGGACTTAGCTATAGTTGCCAGGAAACCAGTTTTGTGCCAGGGAACGAATATAGAACTTTTGGGTCAGGAAACAAACTAGAAAGAAGAGGAGGAGAAAAGGAAAGAAGAGTAAGAGGAGGAGGAGGAGGAGGAGGAGGAGGAGGAGGAGGAGGAGGAAAAGGAGGAGCTATATAAATACTCTGCTGCTATTATGTCCAACTGGTGTGGGAATTCTGTGGTGGAATCCATGGGCTCCTGGTATCCAGCAGATATCCTGCCGGATGCACCAGTGACCCTGAGACCAGAACCATGAGGCCTGGATAGATCTACTCTTGGGGTCTTTCAGACCCTTTTGTTTGGAAAAGCTGTGGGAAATGAGAAGGAAACCTATGGGTAGACACATCTATTCTGAGAAGCTGATGTGCGAGGGGGTGAAGAGAACATCTGGGAACCTGGTCTCAATTAGTGTGAGCTAGTCTAGCTGTGAGTCAGCAGGTTAGGGGTGGAGACTAGCCTGGGGATCACGAACATCATTGTGGCTGAGGGGAAGGAAGTGGGTCCGTGTGGGAATGATGGGATGGATGCACTGTTGATAGGAAAGGCAGCGAGGAGAGATGGAGAAGGCCCGTGTCAGACCAGGCTAGCCTTTGTCCTGCAAGCATCCAGCTCCTTCTGGAGTCTCACGAATGCACATCCTGGTCACAGCTCTCCGGTCTTCATCACAAAAGACTTCTCTGGTTGTTAGGAGCCAAAATTTAGTTTTTAGTGACTTAAAGTGTGAATCCCAAAGGCATGAAAGAGGTTCAAGAGAGATGATTTCTCTGCTTTGTAAGTGCTTTATCCTGCCCCATATCCAGGTTTACTCAAAACTAAGGCCTGAGGTGACAGCAAAGATGGTCATTGAATTAGTTATTTTCCCTATGGTGTGATAAAATGCCCTGACAGAAGTCACTAAGGGAGAACATGGTTTTTGGCTTACAGTTCAAGGGTTCTGTCCACCATGGTGGGGAGGTCAGGACAGCAGGATTTGAGGCTGCTGGTCACACTGTGCCCAATCAGGAAGCACAGTGTGAGGCGCGCTACTGCTCAGCTCGCTTCTCCTTTGTCTAGGATCCCAGCCCAGGTATGATGCTGCCCACGGTTAAGGTGGGCATTCTAACTTGCTTCACTATTTCTGTTATAAAACAACCAAAACAAACTCTGACCAAAGACAACTTGGGGAGGAAAGTGTTTGTTTCATTTTACTCTTCAAGTGAGAGGCCATCATTGAAGGAAGCCAAGGCAGGACAGAAGCCTGGAGGCAGGAGCTGAAGCTCAGACCAGAGAGGAGCACTCCTTGCTGGCTTGCTTCTCTAGTCTGTGCTCAGCATGCTTGCTTATGTACCCCAGGACCACACGCCCAGGGTGGCACCACCCACGGTAGGCTGGGCCCTTCCATATCACTCAACAATCAAGACAATGCCTCATAGACATACCTACAGGCCAATACTATAGACAAATTCCCCAATTGATGTTCCCTCTTTCCAGGTGTGTCAAGTTATCCAACACAATCGGCCCCTTGTCAACTTCACACACACACACACACACACACAATCACTATTAAATCACAAACCTTCCATTTCTTGATCTCAAGACCTCACATTAATATTAATATTACAGTATTAAACACAGTACAACTTTAAAAGTCCCACAGTCCTTAAAAATTCCAATACATTTTTTTTTGGTCTTTTTGAGAAAGGGTCTCCCTGTACCCCAGCTGTCCTGGAACTCACTTTGTAGATCAGACTGGCCTTGAACTCACAGAGATCCACCTGCCTCTGCCTCCTACATGCTAGGATCAAAGGCGTGCGCCACCATACCCAGCAAAAAAATTCCAATACTTTAAAGTTCAATGTCTCTTTAAAATAATCCAAAGTAGCTGGATGTGGCACATGCCTTTAACTCCAGGACCCAGCGGGCAGAGGCAGGCAGCTCTGTGAGATCAACATTTACACAGTGAGTTCCAGGACAGTTGGGGCTACAGAGAAACCCTGTTTCCAAACAAAACCCAAACCAAAGCAACTCCTCCCCAATATCCCAAACCTCTTAACTATGGGGTCATATAAAATAAAAAGTAAGTTACATATTTTCTTAATCCAAGAGGGAAGAACCAGGTCATAATCAGATCAAAGCAAAACCAAAGTCACAGTATAAATAGCTCAGTGTCTGATGTCTGGGATTCACTCATAATCTTCTGAGCTCCAAAGGGCTTGGGCAGCTTCACTTCTCCAGCTCAGCCATCCAGAGCACAGCCATCCAAATGCTTACTTGGTCTAGACACCCTCACAGATGTGCCCAGAGGCTTGCTGCTAGTGCTTCCAGATCCCGTTGACAGTACTAACCATCAGAGTGGTGCACGGTGATCACCATGAAGCCTTGCATCCAGATGATATGATGGGGCCAATATGAGGGTGCTGTTCTTAAAGTCTATTGTCTCTGTCACGCCTTGCAGAGCCCTACAATACTATCAGCATCTTCTTCCATCAGCCCGCTTCTAACCTTTTCTGATTTGTAAATAGGGTTTTCAACCCTCCTACGTCTCATGAATTCCTGACATTAGAGGAATCCCTTTGACTCATCTGCCAGCAGAACAAGCTAGCAGTAAAAGGATTGGGCAATGTGGAATCAGGAGACAGGGATTTGAGTCACTCGCAAGCTCTCTGACCCTGGGGGTGGGGGTGGGGGGCAAATCAAGGCTGGATGCCAGGACTGACACATCTCCTGGAGTCAGGGGAGCTCTCCGATGGGCCAGTCTTGAACGTCCCCAGTAAACTGTGCCCTAGTGAGCTGGATATCAAGGAAAAAGGGAGGAGAGATTCTGTGGGCTGGAGCACTTTAGGGAAGGAGTAATAAGAGAGGTGATAGGCCTATCTTTTCGGACCTTGGATGAGACGTGGCACTTGGAGTTTGTCCACCAGCCATGGTGGGAGGGGACAAAAAGAGTAGATCAGATCCTGTTAACTCAGCACTAGGGTTTTGGGGTGAGCAGGGAAAGGCGGGAAGATGACTTCAGTGCATCTCCTTTCCTTACCACAAGATGTCGCCATGGCAGCAGGAATATTAGTTTTCGCTGGATTTTTGGAAACTCCTGATCCCTCTCCAAAGCCAGTCCCAGGGCATGGGGTGCATACCAGTTCACTAGAGAAGCTCCTAGAACAACTGATTGCTGCAGAGGAAGGAGGAGGGACAGTGCTGGCTCGGTGTATTGAGACTCCCTCCACCCCAGGCTCCCCAACCCTAAACAAAGCCCGGCACTGCCCTGCAAAGCACTGGATGCCTCACCCTCAGACTGAGCCATAGCACACTCTCAAGCCATCTTAAGGGCTTGGCCTGGAGGACAGGGGTGGGGGCATAGCTCAGTCAGTAATGTCAACCCGACTTTGATCTGAAGCATCCACACAAAAGCGGGGCATGGGAGTACACAGCTGTAATCCCAACATTTTGGGGGTCGGGGGGGGAAAGACAAGAAGATTCGGACACTTGCTGGCCAGCCAGTCTGACGGAGTCAGTTCACTGGGGGACACTGTCTCAAAAAATAAGATGGAGAAGTGATTGAGCAAGACACTTGACATTGGCCTGCCTCCACCCACATGCACACATGTGCATGGTCACCCTGCTCCACATGTGCACACATGCACACATGTGCATGGGCACCCTGTCCCACATGTACACACATGCACACATGTGCATGGGCACCCCGCTCCACATGTACACACATGCACACATGTGCACGGGCACCCTGCCCCACATGCACACACATGCACACATGTGCATGGGCACCCTGCCCCATATGTACACACACACAGAACTTGAGAACTTGACTCCTTACTATAAATTACGGCCAACCTCTGAAACGGCTGAAGCAGCAGTGGCCGACCCTATTTGCAACTCACATCTTCTGTGGACAAAATGGAACCACCTGGTGGCAGTAAGGTTCTTAGGAGGCTGGTTAGGGGATGTAGGTTTCTGCTTTCAAAATACCAGGGCCAAGCAGTTTGAGAACAGGCATGCACATATGCTGTCTAAACACCAAGTGTAGGAATCCATTGGCTCATCAATTGACAGGAAGGCACTCTCCTGAGGACATCTGGTCCACGGCCCTATATTCAGCATCTGGTGTTTTTACTGTCTTTCCAGATGAGGTAGCTGCTACTGAAGAATTAGACGGCTTGAGTGGTGGTGGTTGGAGGGATTTAGACTGATACTGCCCCCATTCGCTTACAACCACACACTACATACCACACATACACACATATACCATACATATACCACACACTCACTACACATGTACCACATACACTCATGCATGCCATACATATGCCCTACACCACACATGATACTGCACACATAAGCATATCCTTATATATACCATACACATACCCCATACCACGCATATGATACACACTCCACATACAGACCACACACTCCGTACATACACCACATACATAGTAAACATGTATACCATATGCATACCTCATCCCCACTACACATATACAAACCACACACATAAACCACACATACCACATATACAATACTACACATATACACCATATACATGCCACACATATTATATATTTTTATATACCAACACATACCACAAATACATATATTGCATGTCACCTGTAAATAACATAACATAACATAACATAACATAACATAACATAACATAACCTTATAAATACCACATACCCAAACATGCAACACATCCAGCTCCACCTCCACACACATAGTAGAAATCTAGAAATCACAGTCCTTGATTTCCCAAGCCGTGAGCTTCAGTTTCTGATCATGGAGCAATGGTAATGTCCTCTAATTACAGAGCATTTTCCTATACTACAGAATGCTTCCTGAGCTCTCACTATACACCAGGCATTCTGTCGTGCACTTGTTAGCGCCTCATTTTAGGCTCACAGATATCTTGTGAGGCAGGTACTACTCTTTCTAATTATAGATGAAGAAACAGGTTCAATGAAGGCCAAGTTACTTGCCAAAGATATCAAATAAAGAAATGGGTAGAGCCAGGCTTTGTGCCCAGGGTCCTGACTAGATCCAAAGTCCTTCAGTGTAGTCCCACCTGCCAGGCTGGATCTCCCTACGTCAGTAATGGGACTGTGTCTTGCAGGGGCTCACTGGTGAGCTTGTAGCTCCCCAGGCCCAGGCCTTTAACCCTGGGCTATGTACACCCACTGCACACTGTCTCCTCACCCTGCTGCTCTTCCTTCAGTCTCAGGTCAGCCCTTGCTTCTGAAGAACATCTCCACAGAAATGTCAGGCTACTACATCTGCACCTCCAGTAATGAGGTGGGGACAGAGTCCTGCAACATCACCGTGGCCATCAGACCTCGTAAGAGCAGGGGAGGGTCGGGGGGCACAAAGCCCAGAGATGGCCGTCAGACCTCGTAAGAGCAGGGGAGGGTTGGGGGGCACAAAGCCCAGAGATGGCCGTCAGACCTCGTAAGAGCAGGGGAAGGTGGGGGGCCACAAAGCCCAGAGATGGCCGTCAGACCTTGTAAGAGCAGGGGAGGGTCGGGGGGCACAAGGCCCAGAGATGGCCGTCAGACCTCGTAAGAGCAGGGGAAGGTCGGGGGGCACAAGGCCCAGAGATGGCCGTCAGACCTCGTAAGAGCAGGGGAAGGTCGGGGGGCACAAGGCCCAGAGATGGCTGGCTGAGGCTGAGTAGAGGTGAGTGAGGTAGCCAAAATGACCCTGGTGAGATGACTCCCAGCCCAGGCTCCCCTCCCCCTGAGACCAGTGCAGCCCCTCTGGTTCTTTGGAAACAGAGCCTGGGACAGTCTTCTGAAGACCTTCTCAGTCCTGCCTGCCCTAAGGGCCATCCAGAGAGCACGAGAGAAGTACCCAGAGCCAGTTGCCTCAGTCTATACTCCATTCTTTTTTTTTTTTTAAATTTTATTTATTTCTGTATGTGTATGAATGTACTGACTGCATGCAAGTTTGTGCACCCGTGTCGTGCAATGCCGCGGAGGTCAGAAGAGGGTGTCGGGTTCCCCTGGAGCTGGAGTTCTCCTGGAATCGGAGTTTCAGACGGTACTCGGCCGCCATATGGGTGCTGGGGATCAAACCCGGGTCCTCTGCAAGAGCGGTCGGTGCTCTTAACCGCTAGGCCATCTCTCCAGCCCTATACTCTATTCTTTTGGGGGTGTGGAGAGACCATAGCTGTTTCAGGCGTAAGCTAGGAGCTGCCAATGCTAACATTGGGGTCTCAGAGCCTAGGCAGCCCAGGGTCAGGATGGAGCTGCTTATCCTTGTTTCCACCTCCTTCCTGACGTGTCCTCAGCCCTGTCTAGTCACAGTTCTCCAGGACCGTGGAGTGTTACCAGAGGCTAAGGCTATTCCTCCCTGAGCTGGGAGGAGGACTGGGATGGCCCGGATGCTGGGAGAGACCAGCGTTCAGTGCTCTGAGCCAGTGCTGTGGCTCCTCATCCCTAGCCTGGCTATCTCCCCTGATGCCTGGGGTTGAGGGAGGGGGCTGGAGCCGGGGACCAGGAGCTGCAGCTGCTCTGTCCTCTTGCAGCTTCCATGAACGTGGCCTTATACGCTGGTATCGCAGGGGGCGTGGTTGGGGCCCTCATCATCATCGGCGTCATCGTTTACTGCTGCTGCTTCCGAGGGAGGGAAGGCAAAGCTGAGGACGTGGAGGATTCAAGACGGTAAGTGTGCCTAGGCGGGTGGCCTGGCGGAAAGGTCTGAGCAACTCAGAAACGCACACCCCAGCTCTTCAGACTCCACCGCTCACAGCACCTTGGGGGACACTGTTGTTTAAGTCTGCCCCATTTTTCAGCTGAGAAACGAGAAGTTCATCCCAATCAAGTGCGCGCTGCAGTCCCAGGTCTTGGCTCCAGGGCCCGTGGTTTTGCAGTCTCTCATCTCAGGATAGGGCTTTATGAGGCAAACTGAGGGCTAGGGACAGGCTAGAACACTCGCTCGTCCCACAAAGTGGAGCATGCTTGTGGGACCAAGCCCTGCAGTTCAGGGTCCCTTGCAGCTGGTGGGTGGACGTGGCAGATCTGATGGCTACTTTGCCCATAATGCAGTGAGGGTAAACCTTCCTTTCTTTTTCCATTGTCTTGTAGGAACAGGGTGGTTTACCAGAAGCCTACAGAGAAACAGAGAGAATTTGTCACGGAGAAGGAAGAGGATGACCACAATCATGGAGACCAGAGGAGCTCGGGACGTGGATCTCCAGACCAGCCCTTCCAGTGACTGGGGCGTGTGTAGGGAGGGCGAGAGGGACCAGGGCCTCGTCTCGAGCTGTGGCTTCCCTTCTGTCTAAGCCCACAGTCCTGCCCCTCCTCTCCAGGCACTGCTGGGGAGGCTTCTGCCTGTGTGTCTGCTACTGGGGAGCGTCGCTGGCCTGGCTACAGGGGTCTTCCTGTCACCTGGTGACTGTTCTAGCCTCTGACCTCTCTCACTGCCACACTTGACTCAGGGTCTGGCCCTCCCCCAGATCTATTGATGCCTCTGCCTCTCCTGTGGCTCTCCTGGAAGCTCAGCACTGAGCCAGGGCTACTCGGCTCAGGACTCCCCACGGACGCAGAACCAGCTTCAGGAAAGCAGGTGCCCGCTCTGCCCAATCATGCTTAACACCCAGGAGAGAACTTGTGGCAGGCTTGCAGGCAATATTTTTGCTGAATGAAGAAAATAAATGATGTGATGAACTCCCTGTGATTTATCCAGCTTAAGTGACCAACCTCAGTGGTCTCCAGCTTTCCTCTCTAGCCTCATGTCCACCAGACTGCCCGCAAGGGCCACCTCCCACTCCCACACATGCCCTTTCGGGACTTTCCCCCCACATAGTTATATCTCTGTACCCATACCCACCCATCTCTGATCTCAAGGTTTTCCTTAACCCTATCCTGGCTGCCCATGCACAGGCAAACAGTAAGTCCAGTCAGTTGCTTTGTCCCATATGGAGACCTGGGCCTCAGGGCATGGTCATCAGAGCTATGTGTTTCCTGACTCATTAGAGTAGGTGCTTCAGAGCAGGGCCTGGACCTCAGTGCCTGCTGTCCCCCGAGCCTGACAGCCCAAGCTGGAGACTCACCTTCACCGACAGGGCTTTGTCTACTGGATGTGACTGCAGACAATAACCGCCTCCCCAGCCCCCTGGGAGTTTGGTAAGGTATGAGCACACACAGAAGCTTACTTGCCTTTTATCCTGCTCAGCCATTGGGCTCTGAATCCAGCTGGTCCTTACTGCCTGAATGCTTCCCTGCTGGGCATCTGCCTTACTCTCCAAGCTCAGGTCAGGTTGCTGCTTTGGCTAGCTGCCCAGTGGCTGGGCTCCTCCAAAATGTGGTTTACCCTTAGGTAAACTTTTCTGGATTATTGGAAAAGCAAGTCTGTAAATCTACTGTCCACTTCTGAATTCTTACATATATATTTTGTATATTTTGTTAAATTCTTTGCTTCATTCACAGTGCATTCTGTAACAATAAAGCTCCCAGGGGGAATTTACCTTTTTAAGTGTGGGCTTCAGTCATGCTGAGGCAGAGCTTCTGCTTGTGGGTCTTTCTGGAAGAGATGACCTGAGGGGACGGATGAGAACCTTGGATTCCATTGCTTGTAGTCAAGGCTGGGGTGGGTAACTGTCAAGGGTGCTGGGGGCAGGTCAGAGCCCAGCCTGGTGGTAGAAGTATGCTCTTGGAACCTGCATTAGCAAAAGACCTGGCAGGTCTAGGAGACATCCACGTGCCTCCAGGATGGTAAAACTGACTCCCTCGCCCAGGACACCCCACGGTACCCCTCATAAGAATGAGAAGATGGGGCTGGAGAAATGGCCTAGTGGTTAAGAGTGCCGACCGCTCTGGCAGAGGACCCGGGTTCGATCCCCAGCACCCACATGGCGGCCGAGAACCGTCTGAAACTCCAATTCCAGGAGAACTCCAGTTCCAGGGGAATCTGACACCCTCTTCTGACCTCCGAGGCATTGCACGACATGGGTGCATAAACTTGCATGCAGACTGTACATTCATACACATACGGAAATAAATAATAAAAGAAAAAGAATGAGAAGAGCAGCTGGTTCCATTGCAGAGAATTATGGCTTCCCTCGACTCCATGGTCAGCTCTTGGCTTGGACACAGACTCCTGTGACTCTTTCAAGGTCCTTTCCTTCATGTCCCTTCCTGTGGTGCCCTGTGCTTCCTCCTGTCCCATCACCTGTCATTTGTTGCTACCATGACCTGGGTACACTTTTGTCTCTGCCTCTGCCTGCAAGATTCTTGATCACAGGAACTAGTTCAGGATGGCATTTAGTAAAGGTTTGTGGATAATGTTTACTGTCAGTGTTGCGCCAAAGTTGCACCTTCCTGACCTGCTGGCTTCTTTGAGGTGTCACTATTCCTCATGGAATGTAGCCTGACTCTTAAATTTAGTTTTCAAGAATGGACCTGAACTCGGAGGACACTGGTTTCCCCAGATGTCTCTTGGAACTGTGCTGTGATCCAGGCCTCACTCAGCTTTTTATTCAAGCTTCTCCAGCTTCATTGGGGAAGAACAAAGTTGGCTCCGCCCTTAACAGACTGTCCTGCCGTCTCATCTGTAGTTCTAGAATATCTCATTCGTCCAAAGTAAATAGTGCTTCTCAGTCTTCACTGTGTGTAATGAAGATGGAAGTGCTGTCTTTCTGTACTTTGAGACATTAATTCTCAAGCATATCCACATTCATTCATTATCATTTTGGGTGGAAAACCAAGTTGAGGTTGCCAAGGAAGTGAGATCATGTGCCCAGGCCACAAGACACAAGAGCACATGGTTTTACTGGGGTTAATTAAAAGCCATTAGTTCAGGGGGCTGGAGAGATGGCCTAGATGTTAAGAGCACCGACTACTCTTACAGAGGACCTGGGTTCGATCCCCAGCACCCACATGGTGGCTGAGAACTGTCCATAACTCCAATTCCAGGAGAACTCCAGTTCCAGGGGAATCTGACACCTTCTTCTGACCTCCGCAGCATTGCATGACACGGGTGCACAAACCTACATGCAGACAGTACATTCATATACATTAAAAAAAAAAGCCATTAGTTCATATAATGTCCACTTAGTCATTCCTACATGTTGCTCCAAAGCATGTCTTGAGGCCTCTGGGAGAGGAAGCAGCCTGTCATTACTAATTGGTCCTGTCACCCATCTTAGCTTCCAGCTTACAGATGAACTCAGGAGGATTCAGGCCCTGCTTCAAAGGGGATTTCGCAGCAGACCCTTGCTGTTCTCATAGTACTGAAAGCTTGCTCAGAAGACCTAGAGTGCAGGAAGTAGACATAGGAACAGTCCATGACATGGAGAAGGGGCTGAAGGGGCACAGTAGGGGCCAAGAGGGGCTTAGGTGACACGTGCTGCATCTTGACAACACAGCTGTGACACCCCGGGCTTCAGTGCAGGGCTCTATTACTTGGGTGTCAAGTTTCATTAGCAGTTGGTAACATTACAGATTACTGCTCAACTTATTTCTGTCCAGAAAATCTGTGGCAATTTGATTGTTGTAGGTTCCCATGCAGCCTGGGCTAGGCCAGCACAGGCTGTTGGGTGTCCCTCCACAGTTGCTGGCTTCTAGCTGACACTTTGGAGGCTTCCAGGGTTTTAGGATTGTGTACTAGACATTAGATATTTGAGAAGTATTTCACATAATCTACAGTTGTAATTACAAATTTAAGGTATCTGGCAACATTCGGCATGCATATTGTCACTCAAGAACTCTGGGTGCTAAAACAGTTCCCTGAAAGATGAGCTGCACCTTGTAAATCAGCTATGCTTTAGGTCTTGCTCTTTTTTTGGTCTTTTTGAGACAGGGTCTCCCTTTAGTCCCAGCTGGCCTGGAGCTGGCTATGTAGACCAGGCTGGCCTTGAACTCACAGAGATCTGCCTGCCTCTGTCTCCAGAGTGCTGGGATTAAAGGCATATGCCACCACGACTGGCCTTAGCTCTTGTTAAGTTGCTTTCATGGCACAGTGACAAAGCATCAGGTCTCGAAGCTGAGCCACAATAGCCGAGCTCACAGAACCTGATGTACACTGATTGCAAATATTAAGGTATTGCTCTGGGTCTGCCCCATTCTGTGCATTTTCTGCATCTTGTCTCACAATCCTCACGGAAGCAATATGAGACAGGTGATTTTATTATTCTGATTTTACAGATGAAGAAGTTGAGGCACAGTAAGTCTAAGCACTTATAATATCACAGAATGCCAATTTGCTATTTCCAGCTATCAAGAAGACCAGTACTTTTGACTGCCCGACTGTGGACACCATGTCCTCAGTAATTTATTGAATACAGAATCAGAAAAAAAAAGATGTTGGCTACCTTCAAGGAATTCTCATCCTCTATAGCAATATGTACAAGAAGGCATTATTTCTCCCGTGGAGATTCCACAAGCTTCTCTGGCCTTGATTCTACTGCATATTCTGTTTCAGGGCCCTGGGCATCTTCAGAAGTGATCTTGTTGGGCAGCATGGTCCTGTGGGCAGGGCCTCTTTGGGGATCCCCAGCTACTGCATTTGCTTATAGGAAATTGCTTCTCCTCAGGTCCCACGTATGTTCCCAGAAGGCCCTAGCCTGTTGCCTGCGATGGCCCTTGTTTCTTGCACATCTTCATCTAACCATGGTAGCTACTGCTGCTACTGCTACAACCTCCCCCTCCCCTCTACTTCCTCCTTCTCCTCCTCCTTCTGGTCTGGAACTGGTTGTGTAGATCAGGCTGGCCTTGAGCTCACAGAGATCCACCTGCCTTTACCTCCTCAGTGCCGGGATTAAAGGTGGGTACCACCACTCCCAAACTTCTTTGTTTTGCATTGTTTTGGATTTCTGCATTGTTCTGGGATGTATTGGTTGTAAAGTTTATGTCTAAGTTTGTACTATTCTCTGATTGCCAGGTTGTTGAATGGATTTTTATTTTTATTTTTTTTTTGGTCTTTTTTGAGACAGGGTCTCCCTGTAGCTCCGGCTGTCCTGGAACTCACTCTGTAGACCAGGCTGGCCTTGAACTGACAAAGATCCGCCTGCCTCTGCCTCCCAAGTGCTAGGATTAAAGGTGTGTGCCACCACGCCCGGCTTGAATGGATTTTTATCCCAATTAAGATAAACTGCTACAGAAATGGACTTTAAAAGGTATAATGAGCTGGGCGTGGTGGTGCTCACCTTTAATTCCAGCACTTGGAAGGCAGAGGCAGGTGGATCTCTGAGTTCAAGGCCAGCCTGGTCTACATAGTTATAGGCCAGCTAGGGGTACAGGGAGACCCTGTCTCAAAAAGACAAAAAAGAAGTATAATGAGTGAAACAACAGAAGCTGTTTTTGAGACACCCAGGCTCTCAATCTATGGTCTGTCTTTTTAAAAAAATTTGTTTTATGGACCAGGAATGAGATGGAGGCCAGCCTGGTCTTTAGGGAGACATGGTCTCAAAAAACAAAAAAAATTGTTTGATTACATTTTTATTTATTCCTTTTATGTGTGTGCTTATGTGTGTGAGCACATGTATGGAGGGGGTCGGAGAAGAATTTGCAGGAGATAGTTCTTTCCTTCCACCATGGGAGTCTCAGGAAAATTCAAGTCCTCGGGATTGGTGACAGGCACTTTACCCACGAACCCTCCTATCTGTCTTGATGGATGCATCTTCCATCCTCAGGGGCCAGGAAGTTGTCTGACACCAGCTGGCAGAAAAGATGAAGCACAAAGCAAAAGCTCCGTGGCTTTCAACTGTGGTCCAGGGGTGGCCACAGCAATTCTTCTCAGGCCACACAGGAGTCACTGTGTTGCACAGGAAGCAGCAGATCTTGTGACCTTGACAGGAGGACAAGAATTGCCATCATCACCTCAGTCCAGGCCCCACTGACCTTTCCATCTTACAGATGAGGCTAGGATGCTCAGGAGTTGATAGCGTTGTCAGAGGTAACGAAGCCAGTAGGTGGAATGAGGATGAGATTCAGTTTTGCTGGATGATGGAGACCTTGCTCTTTCCGCCTGATCACACTTCCTCATGGCTCTGTGCCCATGCACAGTGTGGAACAGGGTAAATGGGAGCCAGGATTGAGTTAGGACTGCTTGTTTAAAATCTTTATTTTTATGTATTTTTCCTGCATGAACATAAGTGGCCCTTGTTTCCTGCATATCCCAAGCTAACCATGTGTGTGCAATCCCTGCAGAGGTTAGAAGGGGGTGTCGGATCCCTTGGAGTTGGAGTTAAGGCAGTTGTTAGCTGCCATGTGGGTGCTGGGAACCAAACCCAAATCCTCTGTAAGAGCAGCTAGTGCTCTTAACCATTGAGCCATCTCTCTAGCCCCTGAGGTTCTTGTTTTAAATTGGTATGTTTCCACTGTGACCTTTTTGACTAGAGGCGTTTCAGGGATAACACTGAAGATGGATTTCTTGAAAACTCTTTAAAAAGAAAACCCTCTGAAAATAACAGGACTTACAGGCAAAATTAGGATTAGAAGTGTGTGTGTGTGTGTGTGTGTGTGTGTGTGTGTTTTATATAATCCCAGTTACCCAGGAGGCTGAGGCAGGACAGAGTTTAAGGCCAGCTTGGGTTATGGTGTGATTTTAAGATGAGCCCGAGCAACCGAGTGAGACCCTGTTCAAAATAAAAATTAAAAAGGAAATTGTGGGTGTAGCTCAGTGCCAGAATGCAAATAAAAAAGATAAAAATGGGGTCTGGAGGGACGGCTCAGCAGTTGAGAGGACCGGCTGCTCTTGCAGAGGACCTGGGTTTGGTTCCCAGTATCTACATGGAGGCTAACTACTGTCTATAACTCAGGTTCCAGGGGATCTGACACCCTCTTCTGACCTTCATGGTCATTGCATGACATGGGTACACTTACACATATACACACAATACATTCGTACACATAAAATAAAAATATTAAAAATATATTTTTTAAAAATATTTTATTTATTTTTGTATGTGTATGAATGTACTGTCTGCATGTAGGTTTGCACATCCATGTCGTGCAATGCTGCAGAGGTCAGAAGAGGGTCTCGGATTCCCCTGGAACTGGAGTTCTCCTGGAATTGGAGTTACAGACGGTTCTCAGCTGCCATGTGGGTGCTGGGGACTGAACCTGGGTCCTCTGCAAGAGCAGTCGGCTCTCTTAACTGCTAGGCCATCTCTCCAGTCCCCTAAAAATATTTTTAAAAGATTAAAAAAAAGACAAAATAAATGTAGGAATGTGCGAGTGATAACTGAAATGAAAACCAACAGGACTTTATCACTAGATCACTTTCACAATGCTGGTAACCATAGTGAAAACGCAAGTGATGCCAACTCTGCCTTGTTAGCACCCAACACCAGGCAGCCAGCCTTAATGTGGGCACTGCTTTCAACAGACACCTTCACATGGAAAATGGAAAATGGCCGGCCAGTCCCTCTAATGCAGAGCTGGAGGATCTCAAATGTTGGGTTTTGCTATCTCTTGATCTTCAGCCGTGTGCTTATCTTGGTGCTTTTGTTTTCTTTTTTTTTTTTTTTTTAATTTTTTTTATTATTTATTTATTTATTTATTTATTTATTTTTGTATGTGTATGAATGTACTGTCTGCATGCAGGCCTGTGCACCCGTGTCGTTGTCGTGCAATGCCGCAGAGGTCAGAAGAGGGTCTTGGATTCCCCTGGAACTGGAGTTCTCCTGGAATTGGAGTTACAGACGGTTCTTAGCCGCCATGTGGGTGCTGGGGATCGAACCCGGGTCCTCTGCAAGAGCGTCGGTGCTCTTAACCGCTAGGCTATCTCTCCAGCTTTTGTTTTCTTGTTAGCATATGGATATGTCCTGGTTTTGCTGGGGGTGGGAGACGCCTATGAATTAGTTCATCCTTTCAAAAAAGCAATCCACAGCCGGGCGTGGTGGCGCACGCCTTTAATCCTAGCACTTGGGAGGCAGAGGCAGGTGGATCTTTGTGAGTTCAAGGCCAGCCTGGTCTACAGAGTGAGTTCCAGGACAGCTAGAACTACAGGGAGACCCTGTCTCGAAAAGACCAAAAAAAAAAAAAAGCAATCCACAGAGCAGGAGAGATGGCTCAGCAGTTCAGAGCACTGCCTACTTTTGCAGATGACCTAGGTAACTCCAGTTCTAGGGAAGCCAAGGCCCTTTACTGGCCTCTGCAAGGCATTGCACATACAGGTGCACTTACATACATACATGCAGGCAAAACACTCATGTTCATAAAATTGAGTAAAAAATTTAAAGCAATCTACTGAGCTGGAGACCTGGGCTGGAGACGTGGTCAGTGGTTGAGCTGCTGCTCTTGACCGGTGGGGCCAAGGTGGCAAGAGCACCAGGGGAGTGGAGCTTTGGAGCTGGTCTGCATCTCTCTGTCCTGGAGTGGCACCCTTCCAGGGCTGGGAGCTGGAATTCCTGCGTGGCTGAGAAGCTGAAACTCAGCAGTACTGTGCTGCTGAGTCCATGAAGGTTGTGGCTGAATCGTGGGTGTTGCTCAGATTCAGGAGACCTGCCAACTGCTATTTAATCAGGGAGATTGTGCAAGTGCTGTGAGATCCACGCCCATGGGGAAGTGACAGAAGTTAGGAGCTGGCTGGCTTGTTGGCACACTCCTTTTCTGAATATGCCAGAGCTGGGATGACAGATGACAGTGTGGAGGTCTAGGACTGGCCACTGGGAGGTGGTGTCCCAGTGATGTAGGGACCGCCCATCTCAGACCTATATAAGGTGCATGTTGCATAGAATGAACGGATTTTCACCTTCTGGCATGGTCACCGGGATGTTACTGGAGTAACCCCTCATGGTACCCTCTTCAGCCTGTTCGGCCTCGGGGTCAGTGAGCTCCCAGAAGCCTGGATGGGGTCCTGTGAGGCCAAGAGTGGAAGCTTTTCAGAGCATTCCCACAGACCTATCAGATAATGCCAAAGTTCAGTCCCCTCATCTTGGAGGGAGTCCATGTGAATGTGCTTCAGAATAACTGGGCCTGCTCATCTACCTGATACACATGATGAGGATAATGATGGGAGAAACCCATCTGTAGCTAGAGAAATACGTGTTCAAGCCAACTCCGGTAGTGATAACCTGCTTTGTAAGCAAGACAGCTGTGCCTAGGGCCAGATGTAGACAACTGCTGGGCACTCCGGGAATTTACTGCTTGCCTGGTGATCCAGATCTACAAGCATTTCAGTACAGCCTCCACCAACATCTAGTCCAAGGTCACAAAGACCTTTGCCAAGAATTGAGTGTGTGAGAAGACTTCCTACACAAGGTGTGGCTCTGTAGCAGACCTGGCAGAGCCGGGATGCAACATGATCAAGACTGATTCTGGGGGCTGGAGAGATGGCTCAGTGGTTATGAACACTGGCTGCTCTTGCAGAGGACCCAGGTTCTATTACCAGCACCCACATAGCAGCTAACAACTGTCTGCAACTCTAGTTCCAGGAGATTCAACACCCTCTGCCGACCTCCTTGGGCACTGCATAACATGGGTACACTTACAAACATGCAGACAATATACTCATACACATAAAATAATAAAAAATAATAAACTAAACCTTAAAAAAGACTGATTCTGCTAAGATGGCAGCAGTGAGGGGAGCGTGAGGATCTGCAGTGCCTGACTGGTCTGTGCTGAGCAACATGGACTGCATGGGAACAGACTGCATGCAGAGCCTTCTTCTGAAACACTGTGACCTGGTACTGGGGAAGATGTGCTACCACCTGACAATCAGGATGCCTATTTGGGAGTATGTGGGGTCCCCCTTTCTGCTCCCATGTACTGAATCCCCAGGCCCAGCCCAGGCTGCTCTGCAGGCTCAGGTCAACAAGAGCACACTTACCATCAATCAGCCTTGACTCACACTATCTCATAGGAGCTGGCCTTTGGACCCTGGCTTGCTGAAGGCCACTGGTTCCATTGCTTTGCCCATCCAGACACTAGTTTATCGAAGCTTTCACCTTACCTCTAACCAGACTTATCATAATGTCCTTGTATTCCAGTGCCTCATCCACCCAGCATATCTTCTCTTCTCTTCAGCACCTTAGCCCTACTGCCTCTCCTATCACCATGGTTCCTGGTGGGCAGCCCATCATTAAGCTAGTCTCCAGGGCAACCATTGTACCACTAGCATGGTCCCCACTGGTCCCGACAGTGTACAGAAATACATCATGACCTCACTGTCCCAAAGCAGCCCCACCTACTCATCCTCTAGTTTGTATTCCATCCTATTTACCATCTCCACTTGGGGGCAACACTCTGTGTAGGGGGAAGTAAAAAGCTGGGGACAGTTCCCCCCCCCCCCCAGCTCCAGGGACTCCAAAGGCTAATGGCTCCCAGCCCACTGGATCTGGCTCCCCTCAGCCTGGTTGGTGAAAGTGTCACATCTGCTGATAGAGGAGGGAGTAGCTATTTCCTCCAGTGAACTATTTTAGATTCTGTACAAGGTTCCTCAGAACAAAAGTTGATTGGAGAAGGGGGAAGGGGGGAAGGAATACAACTGCTTTTTTAAAAAAATTATTATTTTGATTTTTTTATATGTATGAGTGTTTCGCCTGAATGTATGTAAGTGTGCCTGTGTCATGCAATGCCCATGGAGGTCAGAAGAGGGTGTTGGATTCCCTGGAACTGGAGTTAGGACAGTTGTTAGCTGCCATATAGGTACTGGGAATCAAACCCAGGTCTTCTGCAAGAGCAGCCAGTGCTCATAACCACTGATCCATCTCTCCAGCCCTGAATGAACTGCTCTTATACAGGCCAGAAGTTCAGTTCCCAGCACCCATATCTGGCAGTTCACAACCACCTATAACCTATAACTCCAGCTCCAGGGGATCTGATGCTCTCTTCTGGCTTTTGTAGGCACCTGTACTTACATGTACATACTCCCTCTGTGATGGTTAATGCTGGGTGTCAACTTGACTGGACTAAGGAACAAATAAGAGCAAAAGGATCTTCAGATTGGACTGCCTCAACCCAGATGGCCCACCCCAAATGTGGGCATTGCCTTCTGCCAGCAGGCAGTATAAAAGGCCATGGCAGGGCTGGAGAGATAGCCTAGCCATTAAGAGCACCGACTGCTCTTGCAGAGGACCCGGGTTCGATCCCCAGCACCCACATGGCAGCTAAGAACCGTCTGTAACTCCAATTCCAGGAGAACTCCAGTTCCAGGGGAATCTGACACCCTCTTCTGACCTCCGCGGCATTGCACGCACGACATGGGTGCACAAACCTACATGCAGACAGTACACTCATACACATACAAAAATAAATAAAATAAAAAAATAACTAAAAAAAAAAGACCACGGCAGAGGGAGCTGGTTCCTTTTTCCTGCAGCTTGCCTCTCTCTCACTGGTGAGTTTGTCTTGCTGCTGTGATCAACCCTTCGGATCCCAGCGTGTACTGAGACTGGCAGATCTCCTGGAATCCATTGGGCCTTCAGCACCAGATTGGGACTACTGAGACATCCAGCCTTGCGGACTGAGCAGTTCCCTGGATTCTCAGCCTCTCCAATGCGGCGCGGCTACTGTTGGACTCCTTGAACTCTGTCACGTGAGCAAATCAATAAATTGTATGTAGCTATATATTCGTCCTATTGCTTCTGTTTCTTTAGAGAACCTTGACTAATACACCCTCATATACATCCACATAAGTATATTTTTAAAATTTATCAAAATTTTTACTTTAGCCAGGCATGGTGGTGCATGCCTTTAATCCTAGCACTTGGGAGGCAGAGGCAGGTGGATCTTTGTGAGTTCAAAGTCAGCCTGGTGTACAGAGCGAGTTCCAGGACAGCTGGGGCTATAGGGAGACCCTGTCTCGAAAAGACAAAAAAAAATTTTTTTTTACTTTAAAATAAAGTAATTCAGCATGTAGTCTGTTTATCAATAACTTTTTAATAATGCAAAGGAAGTACATTCTTTACCTGTCAGCTGAAGCTGAGTTATGCTGTGTCGTAACATCCAATATCCATGGCCTACAGCAACAAAAAGGTTTTTTCTTCCTTGTACAATAAATACACTGCAGGTCATAGCTCCCTCATTCTGTGACCGGAATCAGCCTAACAATTCCTGGCACTGTTGCCCTCCTGAAAGCAGTGAGAGACTCATGGGGAGGATTTGTCAAGAGCGGACTTCCGAAGCCTCCTGGGGCTAGAGTTCCTCCTGTACTTCTGCTCCTATTCACAGTTTATTGTTCTCCGGGGAGAAGAGACAACTCACGAACATCACACCTTCTCCTGCACCTTCAGAGCTCTTCATCTGTAGTCCAAAGCTTCTCTTCATGGCTAAACAGGAGGCAAAGTGGATGGATCCTGGAGTCACTTGAAGGCACTCTGCGAGAAAAGGAGGCTCTGGTGCAGTGTGCTTAGCTTTTTTCCCAAGACAATAATTCTCAGCTGACTTTCACTGTGGGAGAGCTATTTCCTCCTCCCTGCTCTGAAGGAGCAAACAGAGAGAGGAGGTGGCCCCAGGCAGAAGCCGGTGACAACTAGAAGCTTGGAGGAGGGATCACAGCTGGAGACAGATTCAGAGAGTGATGCTCCCCAGCAGAGAGAAACAGGAGGAGGAGGGCTCTTAGCCACTGTCTCCAGCACTCCCCACTCCGCTGCCTTTCACTGTCAGAAGGCAAGTAGAAGCTCCCAGCTAATCTGCTGTGGTAGGTTGAATGAGAACTTTCCCCACAGGTTCCAAGTATTTAGACATTTTGTCCCCAGTTGTGACATTGTTTTGGGAGGTTTTAGTAGGTTTGGCCTTGCTGAAGGAAGCATGTCACTGGGGTGGGCTTTAGGAGTTCTTGAGCTTTGCCAGATTCCCTGCCTCTCTCTCTGTTTCCCGTGGGATGCTTGATGTGATACTCAGCTCTCTGCTTTGGCCATCTGCCACCATGCCTTCCTTCGCCATTATGGACTCAAATTCCTCCTCCTATAAGTTGCCTTGGTCATGGGGTCTTATCACAGCAACAGAAAAGTAACTCATATACAGCTGCTCTCGGGGGTCTGGGGTCAGTACCCCGAAGTAGAAAGCAAGGAAGAAAGGAATGGCACAGGAGGAAGGAAGAGCAGGCCCACGTGAAGACACCTAGCACATCTCCCGCCCTTCGTCTCCTGCACCATTTGAAGGGAAAGGAAGCTCATTCTACTTTTGTAAAAAGTCAACCTCATTCACTAAAAAATTTCATTTAACAGTCTAAGTTCCACAATTGGAATCTCAGACAGTCAGATCCTATTTTGAGAACCAGTGTCATTTAATGTCTTTCCAGGTGAAGAGAGAAGGTGATTCCTCAGACAGCTGCTCCTGAGTCAGTGTGTCCAGGTGCCTAGGAGAGGCTGTAGGAGGCCACCTATATGTCTGTGTTCACATGCAGGAAGGAGGCGTGATTCTGCAGGGTGTCTCCTGCAGACGTTTTCCTTTTGCTAGATTTTCTTTAAACAATCTCAAGCTTACAAAAAATGTAAAGGTATAATACAAAGACCTTTTCCTGAATAATTTGAATTAAGTTGCTGACATATCTCATGTCCCCTGTACACTTTATCTCATGTCCCCTGTACACTTTAGTGTGTCCTTCATATGAGGATACACTCCCTCAATGTAGCCTCCCAAACCAGGATAGCCATGTCAGCAGTTTGTTACAGTCTCATACTTAGGACCCATTCAGAGCTGTGCAGGCTTTCCATGAATGTCCAGGGGGCAAAAAACTGTTCATTGACTCTAATTCTCCTGTACTTAGTCTTCTTCAGGCAACATCAATTCTGTAGTCTTTAAAACAAAACAAAACAAAACAAAACTGTGACTGACACTTCTGATGACTATAAGCTAGTTATTTTGCAAAATATCTGTTTGAATTGCCTGGTTTCTATGTTTACATTCATGCATCTCTGGCAAGAAAACCACAGACATGAAGCTGCTTTCTTGTCCCTGCATCCTATCACCTGGTGCAGGATTACATGATTTTAATTTTCCTATTACTTGGAGATGTTGACTTTGTGCACTGGATTAAGGTGGTGTCTGCAAGGTTTCTCTACTTACTTCTCATTGCAAATAACGAGTGCTAGGAAGATCCTAAAGACTAGGCAAACATTTTAATTCTCCTCAAACCTACTTTTTTCACTTGTAAAACCTTGTGGAATTCTGCATTTCTATTTCATTCACTAGGTTATTTTTTTGACATTCAAATGGTCCCAGATTTGGCAGAGCAGAGCTTCTTTGACCTCTATCTCTATCATTCCATGGGCATTGCCTTACTTCTGCTGGACATATGCTAGGCTTGTTTTGTACATTTTCTGTCCCAGCTGTTTCTCCAGGGATCATCTGTCCTTTTTAGGAGACAGTGGTATTCAGCAATGAAGACCTGAGAGTCACATGTGAACATTGCTACCAAGGGATTGCTGCTTCAGGCCCTCAGCAGCACAAAGATCTGGTGAATGCAAGACACACGTTCTTGACCTGTATATTTATTTCTATGTTCTTATCTGAAGATATAAAAGTTCACACCAATGCCTCCACTCCCCATCCAACAAACAATAGGATTCATTTTCATTTCAGTGCTCTTAACTGCTGAGTCATCTTTCCAGCCCTGAGAGTTAATTCTTACATCTATAAAATAAACTTTTGGAATTTCATTGGTATTTACTGCATTTAATTAATAGAGCAAGTTGAGGAGAACTGATGTGTTTCCAGTTTATGGGGATGTTATACTTCTGTTACTTAGGTCTCTTTATTTTCTCACGGAAGGGCTTTGCAGTTTTCAGTGTAGAGGCTTTGCAGGTATTTTATTTCATTTAAACGTGCTTTATGTTTTTGCTGCTATTATAAATGGAATTGCTTTTTCTTTTTCTCCCCCCCCCCTTTGTTTTTGGTCTTTTCAAGAGAGGGTTTCCTTGTAGCCACAGCTGGCCTGGCAGTTGCTATATAAACCAGGCTGGCCTCAATCTCACAGAAATTCACCTGCCTCTGTCTCCGGAATGCTGTGTACCACCATGCCTAGCTAAATGGAATTGGCTTTTAGATTTCCATTTACTTTGCTTAATTTATTTTGAAGCTCTATTATTAGATACACAGATTTAAAGTAATTATGTCTTCCTGTTTAATTAACCTTTTGTCATTAGGAAAAATGTTTTTATTTATCTATGGTAATGTTTTGTCTTGAAATTTATATTGATTTATATTAACATAAAACCTTTTTATGTAGCTTGTTTTCATGATGAATCACACAAAATCATTTTACACTTAAACTATTCATGACATTGTATCTAAGTTGGCACTTCCTTCTCCAATCTCTTAGAGACCAGGTCTTGCTTTGCAGCCCACACTGGCCGTGAATTCAGTATCTGCCTGCCTCTGCCTCTAGAATGCAGGGATTACAGGCATGCACCTCAGTGCTTGGCTTCAATCACTTCTTTTCATTCAGGATTTATTTGCATGTAATAAAATTAGTGACGTCACTTTTCCTTTTTTGTTGAAAAAGATATATTTTTTAAGGGATTCACAATATAAGAGCACAGTTGTTTTCAGATCACATTAATGTTGCTCAGCTTGCCATACAATTAGGTAACTGACGCTGGTATCCACAGATGAGGGACACCATTCGTCATTTGTTTTTCTGGGACTGTGTTACTTCACTTAGCATGGTATCTTCTAGCTCCATCCATTTACCTGAAAAGTTCATGATGTCATCTTTCTTTACCGCTGCATAGAACTCCATTATGTAGATGTACCACATTTTCTCTATCCACTGTCAGTTGAGGGGCACTTGGGTTGGTTCCAGCTCTTTGCTATTGTGAAGAGAGTTGCAATAAACATGGCTGTGCATGTATCTCTGCGGTAAGATGAGTCTTGTGGGTATACCCAGGAGTGGTATGACTGGGTCAGGTGGCAAGCTCATTTTGAGTCTTCCAAGGGTTCTCCACACTGCTTTCCATAGTGGCTGTACAAGTTTACATTCCCACCAGCAGTGGATGAGTGTTCCCCTTTCCCCACAACCTCTCCAGCACTTGGTATCATTTGTTTTCTTGATCCTAGACAGTCTTATTGGAGTGAGATGATATCTTAAAGTGATTTTAATTTGCATTTCCTTAATTATTAGAAACATTGAACATATTTTTTAATTAAAAAAATTTTTTATTTTATTTTCATATGTGTATGAATGTACTGTCTGCATGTAAGTCTGTGCATCCATGTCATGCAATGCCATGGAGGTCAGAAGAGGGTGTCAGATTCCCCTGGAACTGGAGCTAAAGATGATTTTCAGCCACCAGGTGGGTGCTGGGGATCGAACCCGGGTCCTCTGCAAGAGCAGTCAGCACTCTTAACCGCTAGGCCATCTCTCCAGCCCGACATTGAACATTTTTAAAGATATTTCTTAGCCATCTCTAATTCTTCACTTGTGAAGTCTCTGTTCAGCTCTTTGCTCCATCTTTTGAGTGGGTCATTTGTTTTCTTTCTTCTTTGTTTTTTGAGTAGTTTATATATTCTGGAACTCAATGCTTTGTCAGATGTATCTGTGGTGAAGGTTTCCTCCCACTCTGTGGGGTTTCTCTTCACTTCCTTGATTGTTTCTTTTGATGTACATAAGCCTTTGAGTTTAATGAGGTCCCATTTATCAATTGTTGATCTTATTTTTTGCACAGCTGCTGTCTGATTTAGGAAGTCTTTTTCTACGCCTATGTCTTGTAGGCTGCTGCTAACTTTCTTCTATCGCCTTCAGAGTTTTGGGTTTCACATTGAGGTCTTTGATCCATCTGGAGTTGACTTTTGTACAGGGTGAGAAGTAGGGGTTTAATTTCATTTTTCTACAAGTGGTGATCCAGTTTTGCCAATACCACTTGCTGAAGATGCTGTCTTTCCTCCATTGTGTCTTCTTGGCCCCCTTGTCAAATATGAGGTGGCTGAAATTGCATGTACTCAAGTTTGGATCTTCAGTTTGTTCCATTGGTCAACAGGTCTGTTTTTGTGCCAGTGCCAAGCTGTTTTTATGACTTTAGCCCTGTTGTATAGTTTGATGTCTGACATAGCGATCCCACCTGTATTGCTCTTTTCGCTCAGGGTTGCTTTGGCTATTTGGAGTCTTTTGTTTTTCCATCTGAAATTAAGGACTTTTTTTTTCCAAGCCTGTGAAGAAGCTCTTGAGGATTTCAATTGGGATTGCATTAAATATGTACAATAGTTTGGGTAGAATGGACATTTTTACTATATTAATTTTTCCAATCCATGAGCATGGGAGATTTTTTTCATCTTCTGATGTCTTCCTCAATTTCTTTCTTCAGGGGTTTAAAAATTTTTTTGTAGAGATCTTTGGTATCTTTGGTTAGGTTCGTTCCTAGGTATTTTATTGTTTTTGAGGGTATTGTGAGTGGGAAGGTCTCTTTGTATTCCTTCCTCAGTTGCTTGTTGTTAGTGTAAAGAAAGGCTACTGATTTTTCTATGTTAATTTTGTATCCTGCTACTTTACTGAAAATCTTAATCGTTTCTAGGAGTTTTCTGGTGGAGTTTTTAGAATCCATTAGGTAAACAATCATATTATCAGCAAAAAGGGATAGCTTGACTTCCTCTTTTCCAATTAGTACTCCTTTAATTTCCTTTTCTTGCCTTATTGCCCTAGCAAGTGTTTCAAGCACTATATCGAAGAGGAGTGGTGAGAGGAGGCAGCCTTGCTGAGTTCCTACCTTTAAGGGGAATGCTTCTGTCTTTTCTCCATTTAGGATGATGTTGGCTGTGGGTTTCCTGTGTGACATCACTTTTCCATTCTCTCTTTAGTTATAATTCCCTTTAACTCATTTCCTTGCACTAATGTAATACTTCAAGGTATTCTGTATAATCCTGTTTGATTGGAGATAATGCATATTTGTCTACAGAGTGTTTGTGTGTGTATGTGTGTACGTATGCATGTATGTAGTATGTACTCAGCACATTATTATTTTTGTCCACTATTTTTCCTGTCAGAAAAAAAGGATCTTGGCATATTAATTTTAAAACGTATTTCCCCAGAGTCTGGAGGAGACTTGGCTGAACAGACAGCTACTGTAACTCATAGAAGCCTTTTGGCTCCTGGATACTTGTGTATGAGTTATAATTTCATCTCTGTGACCAAATACCTGAGAGAAACAGCTTAAAAAAGATTTATTTGCGCTCATGATTTCATAGGTCTAATCTTGTTTCACCTGGCTCTGGTGCTTCTAGGTTCATCCACGCTGAGGCAGACCATCACTGTGGGAAGCATGTGGTCCAGTTGAGTGAATCGCTTGATGGAAAAGAGGAGACAGAGAGCAAGCAAGAGAGAGTAGGGCCCAAGACAATATAGAATCTGAGTGGACAGATACCTCTCTAGCAAGCTATTGCTCCAGCAAGACCTTACCCCTTAAAATTTTCACTATCTTTCAAAATAGTGCTCATTGGGTACCCAGCCAATACATGAGCTTTGGAGGGGGGCATCATATCTAAGCCATACTGGATTCCACTGTCTAAAGGCCTATGATGGGAGAGTGGGAACTCAGACAAGGAAAATTCCTAGGCCTGGGAGAGACATGGAGACAATCTCCAATAGCAAATTTAAATAAAGCATGTCCCTTGGGGCTGGAGAGATGGTTCAGCAGTTAAGAGCTCCAATTGCTCTTGCAGAGGATCGGGTTCAATTCCCAGCACCCACATGGTGGCTAAGAATCATCTTTAACTCCAGTTCCAGGAGAATCTGACACCCTCTTCTGACCTCCACGGCATTGCACAACATGAGCGCACCAACCTACATGCAGACAGTATACTCATACACATAAAAAATAATAAATAAATAAATAAATAAATAAATAAATAAATAAAATTTATTAAAAAAAGTGTGCCTCTAAACTGTTCTTTTAGCAATCAAACCCATAACCGTGCCATGAAACTCAACAGAAGAAAGGAGAGAAGGGAGGGAGGGGAGGATGAAAAGAAGTGTGGAGAAAGGGGAAGGAGGAGAAGAGAGAAAACAAGAAAAATGATCTGCTTGGCTCTCAGTAGTCTTAAGGTCACTTGCTATTTCTGTGCTATGGAGAATTCATTCAGAGCTACAGAGGAACACTGGGAAGAGAAGGAGAAGACAGAGAGGAAAGTGATGTAGGGCAGGTCTAAGAGGTAGCAAAGTGAATGCTAGAATTTCTAGATTCATTTTGCTGCTCTGATCCTGAGTGGCATGGCATGACTGTGATCCTAAACAGTGTTTGTCCTTTGTGATTTTTCCCAGAAGTCGGTCACACTGTAAGTGAAATGTATAGCCCTTTCTCCCTTCCTAAAGTGAAGGCTCCTCCGATTTTTAGTATTACTTTCAGAAAGGTATTCTTTTTTTTTTGTCTTTTCAAGACAGGGTCTCCCTATAGCTCCAGCTGGCCTGGAACTCACTATGTAGACCAGGCTGGCCTTGAACTCACAAAGATCCGCCTGACTCTGCCTCCCAAGTGCTAGGATTAAAGGCATGCGCCACCACGCCCAGCCAAGAAAGGTATTCTTTTTTTTAAAAAAATTTACTTATTATTTGTTATTTTATGTGTATGTGTGGGAAAGCTTAGATGGGTTGGATTCTAAGCCAATGGTACCTCCCTGGCCACACCCATGGGGTGGGGTGTAGTGACGAATTGAGTCATGATGGATATTTAAGCAGACATGTTGGAATAAAATCTCTCTCTGCATTTGAATCTCAACCTGTGTACATGTGGTGTGCTTTCCTGCGCAGGCTTTCCACATGGGTCATCTTAGGATTAAGTGGGCCCCACCACAAATCCTGGCGGCGACACCACATGTATGAGTGTATTTTTTGTATGTATGTTAAATGCACCCATGTCATCCAATGCCTGCGGAGGTCAAAGAGGGCATTGAATCCCCAGAACTAGAGTTACAGATGGTTGTTATCCACCTTGAGGATGCTGGGAATCGAACCCAGCCCCGAGAAAGGTATTTATGATGACTAGAAACTGCTGTTGAGTGAATTACAACTCCAGGTCTTAAATAGAGGTTTCAGGCTGAGGAAATAGCTCAGTAGTAGAGGCTTGCCTAGTGAGAGCCAGGCCTTAGGCTCTATCCTATGTATTGAAAAAGAAAAGTCTTGGCAAAGCATTGTAGGTCAGAGGCCATTAAAACAGAGAAATAACTAGTTCTGAGGTCTCAATGCCTATTAGGTTTTAGACATGAAACGTCCCCCAGAAACTCATGAATTAAAGCAATGGTTGCCAGCCCACAGGCTTTCCAGACATGACCGGATCATGAGAGCTCTGACGTGAATCCAGAGCACTCTGTCTGTGGCTCTGTCTTCTCTCTCACTGTTCCATGGCTGCCAGGAGTGGATTTTTTTTCTCCACTATGCCTATCTGCTACAATGTTCTTCTTTACACAGGCCTGAGAGCAACGGAGCCAGTCAGCCATGGAACAATAAATCTTTCCTGCTTTTAAATTGTTTCTTTCAAGTATTTGTCATAGAGCAAAGAGTCTAAGCAACACGCTGCCTTTGACCACCAGATGCCAAGGGAAGTGACCTAATGGCAACATTCCACAGTCACTGAGCTCCCTTTGCTGAAAGGCAGAAATCGAAGGAGTTGTAAAACAGCAAGAAAATCTTAATATCAGTTCAACAGAGATAATAAAACTTCAACCATTACAACCACCTCCTTGTTTCTACCAGAAACTCCTCCTGTTATTTAAATAATGACATATCTAGCAATTATCTTTCTTAATACTTCTTTCCATTACTTTGTCCCTTTTTGGAATAGTTCCTTAACCCAATCTTCTGTTCACTAAGTCTGGAATAGGGGTTGCCTAAGTCTGGGCTCCTCTGAAGTCAGAGTCCAGGACGAAGGTGCCTGTCTTCAATGAAACCAGGAAGCAGAAGTGAAGGGGCAAGGAAACTTGGGTAGAGAAAAAGTCAGTAGTCTGTGTGATTGAGCTGGATACTGCTGCAGAGAAGGGCTAATCCCACTGGGGGCCCTCTGACAACTTCGAATGTGCTTCAGATGGTGGGTCCCACACAAGGGAGGAGGAGGTAGCATATCCACCTACCAGCTGGCATCCCACACATGCAGATTCCACTGGGTAGAGGTCAAGTTAAACTCAATATGGGAACAAACTGAAAACCTCACAGTTTAGGAATCTGTCTTTATAAGTTACTGGGTCTCAGCCATTCACAGCCACAAGCTTCAGCCAATCATAGGCAGCCAACACTTCATTCAGATTATGGGCAAATAGAGCAAATGGCTGTCACCAGTCCCACTGTCTTCAAATCTGACTTCTGCTTTGTATATGTCGCTTCCTTTTCTCTTGCTATCAAACGTAACCTGAAAATGTGCTAACTTGGAGCATTCTGTTTTGCTGCCAGATTCTATTAGTGCAAATAAAACCCAATTAAGATATCCCAAACTAGATTTATAATTTTGTCTTTGAGTTTTGGTGAAGCTGTCACTTTCCTAATGGGTCGGACATGTTCCGTACAGGTGGGTGGCATTCTCCGCAGGCAAATAAAGGCGAGAGACTGCTGTATGTACCTGAATGCCTGCAGGGGAGTAATGCCCAGACTCGTCTGCTATGATTGCATTACAATCGAATGGCCAAGGGGTGAGGTCTAGGGACCCACAAATGTTTGCTTAGAGCCTAGCCCCTGGGGCTGATGGGCTTACAAGGCTGATCTACCTCCAGGAACACTGAATCCCAGGGAACTAACTTCATGATAAAATCCCTGGAGTTTCTCTTCAGGAAGCCTCTTCTGGTCACTGCAATCCCAAGACCTTCTGGGAACAGAGAGGAGTCAGGAAGCATTGTCAGGGGCGCTCTCTCATCACTTCCTTTGGTTCAGCACTCCCTTGATGCCTGTGGCCAGTGTGTCAAGAGCATATTACATCAGAAGCATAGATAAGACTATGCTTTTTCACATTGTCAGAAGTTACTGATTAACAATAAATTCACAAGCTATATCAAATTTATTGGCTGCAACTTCCCAATTGATCCTGATTTTGCTTGATAGCTGGCTGTAGGCAATTACAGGTTCTTTTATTCCAATCTTAATTTCTATTTTTTTTTTTTTTTGGTCTTTTTGAACAGGGTCTCCCTGTAGCCCCAGCTGTCCTGGAACTCACTCTGTAGACCAGGCTGGCCTTGAACTCACAAAGATCCACCTGCCTCTGCCTTCCAAGCGCTAGGATTAAAGGCGTGCACCACCACGCCCAGCTTTAATTACTAAATTAACTCTTAGATCACACATTCTACTTCACATGGTTTTACACATGTACATAACTTTGCTTATTACAGAATGGCTAAGAATGGCAAAGCTGCGGCGTAGTTCAATTGGAAGCAAAGAGCTGATAGAGGCACAAGAAGAAGATTTAGGGAAGAAGAAGTCATAGGAACTGCATGTACAAAGCTGTTTGCATGCAGAGATGTCAGGTGTGGGCAGGATGACATATTGTTTTGAGGTCAGTTTGACATCAGCTGGCTGTTATGGGCAAGAGAAACTGCTGGTACTGGAGCCCAAGGACAGAGACGGGAACCCTTCACTGTTGACAGTGTTTCTGGATGAGGCTCATGACAGACGAGCAGGTGCCTCATCAGTCTGTCTGCCGAATTTTGGTCTTGGGTGCTACTTTTATAGCCCTAGGGGAGGGCATTACATCTAGTGTGACCAATAAGCTTATGTGTCTCATGTTCCTTATATATTTATGGGTATAATTTATTGGCACAAATCACTAATAGTTCATGCCTCCTGGTGTGCTATAATTTGGTGGTTCTTTACTTGTCTTTTTGGTTGCTCGTTTGGGTTTTTCTTTGGTTTGGATTTTTTTTTATTTTATTTTATTTCTGTATGTGTATCAATGTACTGTCTGCATGCAGGTCTGTGCACCCGTGTCGTGCAATGCCGCGGAGGTCAGAAGAGGGTCTCGGATTCCCCTGGAACTGGAGTTCTCCTGGAATTGGAGCTTCAGACGGTTCTCGGCCACCATGTGGGTGCTGGGGATCGAACCCGGGTCCTCTGTAAGAGTGGTCGGCGCTCTTAACCGCTAGGCCATCTCTCCAGCCCCGGTTTGGATTTTTGAGACAGGGTCTTTCTGTAGCTCCACCTCGCCTGGAACTTGCCATGTAGACCAGGCTGGTCTCAATGCCACCATGCCCAGCCAGGTTGTTTACTTGTGTAACAAGATGTGGTCATTCTTTTTTGGCACTTTAAGACTCAAAATGGAGTGACTTGGGTCAAGTCTGTTGTTTCACAAAATTAAGTAATCAAAGATGAGTCACAGCGTGAAAGCCGCTGTTCCATACAGCCCAGAGCAGGCCTGGCCTGCAGTGTTGGCTGCAGCAGTCCCCTTCTTTCTCAGTTATGACTGGATAGTGAATGATTTGCCCAAGGTAACAGTGAAAAAGATAAAGGCATAAAATGAAAGTATTTTTTTCTAGTCCAAGAGGCCTAGACCGTAACTTTCTCTTTTCAGGTCTACTAAGCACATGGCTAATATGAGTCTCTACCCCTTTCACCATTTTCTGATGAAATCCTCCTCTCTATTCTCCTGGTTGCACTATGCAGAGTGACCTGGGACTTCATCTGTTGATCTATCTGGTTTACAGTAAACTCTGGATTATGTGCAGTTCATCGGTGGCCCCTTAGGTCAACTCTACACAGAAAAAAGTGGAGTGGTCTCTACTTGCTTGGGCAAGGTTTTACATTAGGCATTTTAGCCTCCCAGAAGTATTTACCTTTTGCTCCTCAGCCACCCCCTCCCCACTTAGCTGGCGTTTACATCTATACTTAAACCCAGCAAGAGTATAGGTATCCCCAAAATTTCAAGAGACTCTAATTTTGGGCTCACTGGCAAACAATATCTCAAAACCCCAGTTAAAAGAAACAGTACTTATACAGTGAACCGCACAAAGCATGTATTACAGTTACTTTACTGTGTCTCAAGGCAGCAGATCTGTATGCTTTTGTGGTACCATCTCAACTCTTTCTAGAATTATTTTATTCAGAGAAGAGTGACAAGGGTAGAGTTTTCACATTGGCCACATACTTAGTTCCTATAACTACAGGACTTTGTTAGCAGCACAGCATTAACCATCCCACCATATTCATCATTAGGTTACTGATGATGACACTGACATACATTACAGGTTACTTGCTGAAAAAAATCTACCTGAGGGCTGGAGAGATGGCCTAGCGGTTAAGAGCGCCGACCGCTCTTACAGAGGACCCGGGTTCGATCCCCAGCACCCACATGGCGGCCGAGAGCCGTCTGGAACTCCAGCTCCAGGGGAATCCGAGACCCTCTTCTGACCTCTGCGGCATTGCATGACACGGGTGCACAGACCTGCATGCAGATAGTACATTGATACACATACAGAAATAATAAAAAAAAAAAAATCTACCTGAGAATTTGCTACTCATGAACAATGAATCTACTATATATTGTTTTAATTTAAAGACACCATGAACTATAATTTGTGCTTTCGTCTTTGAAATGGTTGCTAGGAAGCTCAAAGTAAATTTTAAATTATATAGAATTTTTATTTTGGTGTTTTTGAGACAGGATCTCCCTTTAGTCTCAGCTGGCCTGGAACTTGCTCATTAGACCAGGCTGGCCTTGAATTCACAGAGATCCACCTGCCTCTGCCTCCCAAGTGCTAGGATTAAAGGCATAAGCCACTGCTCCTGGCTCTATATAGAATTTTTTTATATAGAATTTTTGTAAATGAAGTTGAACAAATTTTATCCACAGCTTCAAGCTCTTTTTTTCCCCATTTTTATCTTTATCTTGTTTTTTTTTTTTAATTTTACTCAGTTTTCATCTTTTATGCATTTGCAGAATCTACCTCAAATTCTTTGGAAAATGAGAGGGTTGAATTAGGAAGGAATATGAATAGCATAAACAACAGCTTTGAGGAATGAGGTATAATGTGCCAACTCTGGAGAGTTGTAGCTGATTTGGGGCTTTGGGGAGTCATAGGCATCAAGGAGGAGAGCCAGGCATGGTGGCACATGCCTATAACCCCAGAACTCTGGAGGTAGAAGCAGAAAGATTGCCATAAATTCTAGTCTACACTCCTCTACATAGGCCAGCTGGGATTACATTGAGACCTTATCCCAGAAAAACCTACTAACCTCTTTCCGTACCTCCCCCCAAAGAAAACAGAAACAAAGAGAAGGGTGAAGTAGTCCTGATGTGAAAGACAAATCCTAGATTAGGTAGTGTGGTAAGAAAGGTGTCAAGACAGAGTTCTGAGGAGTTTAATGGAGAAAGAGAACTCAGGGAGTTGAGAAAGGCCCACAGCAAGGCCGGGGGAAAGGCCAAGAAGAGACGCTACACAGAACAACTGAATATAGATTCTCCTCCTTTAAAGCACTTTAAATAAACTTACCATGTTTCTATTCTATGCTTCATCACAAAATCAACCAGAGGACTTTCACCTTTGAAAGACAAGTACAGCTGATTCAGTGTGACAATGCTGATTTTTTTTCCCTCTTATGAGTCAGTGTAAGACTATTCACAGGAATAAACTTCCCTGTTTCCAGGTGAAGGTCATCCCCACATTTCCATCAGCCTTGACAGACCTGTCATCCTGTGTGCAGTCTTGGTAAGATAAACCTTCTAACAATCTCATGTTGAGAATACACCTTCGACTCCCGGCAGAGGGAGCTCCCAGGGACCTGGTGCCCAGGGCTCTCATAGTATGCATGGCCTAAAGTGACCAGCATCCACTGAGCATCTCAGTAACAGCAGGGAGGCAGAAGTAGGTTTCTTCAGAGAAACACCTAGACTCTTGATTTGAAGCTATTTATACTCCCCTGTCACACTTAGCAATCAAAACTGGAGATGCTTTTGGTGTCTTTTGTGATGGCAGAGAGAAGATGGACTCCTGGTGCTATGAGAAATCACTTCATATTGCTCTAAAAGCAGCAGAGGCTGTAGCTGTTTTGGAGCAGGAATTTTGTGAGGTGGATCCTGAGCGTCTCATCTCACTCAGCATTCAAGAAGAGGCTTCAATTCAAACATCCTCCTGAAACACTAGCTAGCTTTCTGGAAAATCAACCTTAGTGTCCTCCAACTTGTTTCCCTACTTAAACATGCTACAGTGTGTATACATATGCTTCAAGGTGCCAAAGGCAGAAAGGCATAGGAAAAGACAGCTAAGGAGAAGAAAGAAGTATGGAACTTCACAGAGTAAAAAACTGGATCTATTTTACTCTTCAAACAATGCCATTTTCTCAATTTGTAGAGATAAAAACTGAAGCTCAGAATACTGAAGTAACTTCTCAAAGGCCATGAAACTTGTTACTGACAGCTCTAAGTAAGTTCTGGGCAAAACCTTTTCTGACAGAGATTCAGAACCCTTAAATAAATGTTACTTCCTAAAATTTATCTTTTCATATCACAAGCCTTAGTCCTTCCCTTCGTAAGGAACAATGTATATGGTTTATCAGCTCAGAGCAGCCTTCCTACTCCCCTGGCATGCCACTTCATCTTCTTGATCCTACTTTTCTCTGACTGGCTTTGTTTCTCTCATCATTTAAAAACATCCTGCAGACTCTTTGAACCTGTTCCATGACCCTGGAGAGCTCTGCAGCTTGGCCCAGGAACAGTCAAGCAGAAACAATGCCACCACCAAACAGTGTGCAAGGCCTCATTGTGCTCCAGTCCAGGCTGAGGATTAGGATTATAGTTACATTGCTTTTCTTCCTTGACTTGTCTACATGGCCAATATTGTAGAAATAACTCAGAAATACCTGAAAACCAGGGGCTCTGCCTCTATGACTTTGATAAGTGAGATAAGCTGATAATGATAAAGATAGAGTTGAAAGTCCTCTTTCAGAGCAATCAGTAATTTTTTTTTAAATTTCTTATTTATGTGTATGAATGTATTGCCTGCGTGTAGGTCTGTGCCCTCGTGTCGTGCAATGCCGCGGAGGTCAGAAGAGGGCGTCAGATTCCCCTGGAACTGGAGTTCTCCTGGAATTGGAGTTACAGACGGTTCTCAGCCGCCACGTGGGTGCTGGGGATTGAACCCGGGTCCTCTGCAAGAGCAGTCGGTGCTCTTAACCACTAGGCCATCTCTCCAGCCCCACAATCAGTAATTTTTATGGTGGATTACATTAATGCTACTTTGACTCCCTACTAGTAACCAGAACCTGGCAACCAAGTCTGCTAATGAAAGTAGAGACAATGGCGTTCATATGAAGGGGGAGTATATTCTTTCAGAGCTTATGTTTTAGCCTCAATGAGAGTAAGAATGTCCTGTACTTCTTCTTTGTTACTCTGATATAAGAGAGTAAGTTTATTTTTGGATCTTTAGTGCCTTGAACATTACCTGGACATAGTTTGTACTTAGTAATTATTAGCTGAATTAATGAATGACATAAACTAAAACCCCCTCAGAAACCTAATTTATGGTGTTATTGTCTGGAGACAGGGCTTTGATATATAACCCAGGCTGGAACTAAATTTGTGATTCTCTTGCCTCTGCCTTCCAGTGTTGAGATTACATGCATGGACCACCATGTCTGGCTTCTAGTATTTTTTATAATTGAAAATCCCAATCTAGGAAAATAATTTTGCTTTTGTCCATGTTTGTATTAAGTAGACTCTGTGATACTCATGGTTGCCATACCACTATCAATGCAGTTTCAATGGGACCTGAGTGCTTTTTAACATATCCTATACTAAAAAACAAAACAAAACAAAAACATATCCCATACTTGCTAGAATTTGAGTGTGTCTTAATTTATACAAAGATATTTGAACTGTGAGGAAAAAGTGAAAATTAGCTCTCTGAAATGACAGTAACATTAATTTATCTTACCATTAAGATGAATGTAAATTAAAAAAACACTGACATACCATTTCTTACCAATGAGGTTGGTAAAAACCCAAAATTTGACCCCATACCTATTGTTAATACTGTGGTAAAACAAAGAAAAGTCTTCCCAAATTGCTGGCAGGAATTTAAAAAATGACATAATACAGAAAAATTTTATAAGCATTTATGATTTCATCTAGAAATCACACCAGAAAATTGCCTTTCAAGGATCTAGATTCTATCTAGAACACTATCCCAACAACATGCTTGCAAAAACATGACAAAGATAAACACAAAATGTACTGCTACAACAGTATCTGTAATAGCCAAGACCTAACAAAAACCTGAATCAGTAGAATAAAAAAGCAGAGCTTCAGCTACGCAAAATACAGCCCACGACAAAACAAGGAATACATTCTACGATGAAGTGACGTCTACAGTTATATGATAAGAAAAGCAAGGAAAGAGTAGACTATCTCAGCATCTGTATTGCTTATGTTAAGAAAGAAATTTAAGGGGCTGGAGAGATGGCCTAGTGGTTAAGAGCACCGACTGCTCTTGCAGAGGACCCGGGTTTGATCCCCAGCACTCACATGGCAGCTGAGAACCATCTGTAACTCCAATTCCAGGAGAACTCCAGTTCCAGGGGAATCTGACGCCCTCTTCTGACCTCCGCGGCATTGCACGACATGGGTGCACAAACCTACATGCAGACAATACACTCATATAAATAAATAAATAAATAAATAAATAAATAAATAAATAAATAAAATAAAAAATAAAAAAAATTAAAAAAAGAAATTTAAGAATGTTCTTATAGAGGAAAGTTAAGAACACCTTTCAGTATGTCCCGATTTATTTCTTATTAAATTTTTTGGTTGAAATTTAAGTTTATGTGTATGAATGTTTTGCCTACATGTATGTGAGTATACCATGTGTACAATTGCTGTGGAGGAAGCTGGGCATGGTGGCGCACACCTTTAATCCCAGCACTTGGGAGGTAGAGGCAGGTGGATCTTTGTGAGTTCAAGGCCAGCCTGTTCTACAGAGTGAGTTCCAGGACAGCTGGGGCTATAGGGAGACCCTGTCTCGAAAAGATAAAAAAAATGATAAAATGAAATAGAGAGTGAAGAATCCCTGAGAAATATAAAGGAAGAAAAAAAGAAATGCAAGATTACACCTGTTACCAGTTAGAAACATTATCAGACAGGAAGAAAACTAGTTGAAATGCCTTTAAAACAGTAATTTGGGATGGAGAAGTAGCTTAATGATTAAGAGCACTGGCTGCTCTTGCAGAGGACCAGGGTTCAGTTCCCAGCCCAGAGTTCCTGACCAGAGTTAAAGGCCCTCAAGAATGAGTTAAGAGTCTCTAACAGAACTGACAGAACTCAAAATGGTTCATCACAGCAAAAGGATACATACAGACTGAAGCAGCAGTAGAGAAAGGCAAATGGGGAGAGTGGAACACATGCTCCTAGGTGTCCTTGCCTGGCAGAGCCACTGGATTTTCCAGTCATCAATGGCAACATGCATGAAGAATGCTAACCACCGAAGGTTTGGTGTCAGGTTTTTAGCTGGGGACTATCTCATAAGCATGGCCTTCCACAGGTCAACTGGCACTGTGTAGCTTAGACTCCTACCATAGATCTGTTGCTAGCATAGACTACTCAGTATGGTCCAAGATCCCAGATAAATGACATTCTTACTGGCAAGGATATCCTGAGACTTAGGAGGTATATGCCAAGAGTTGGTCATGGGCTATATTTTTCTTTGGAATATGCAGGGTTTGGAAATCCAGGTGTACTGAGTTAATCCTATAAACTGACCTAGAAGCAATGAGGCCTACTAGCATACAGATGTAAGGACTTTAAAAAAATTTATTTATTTTTATATATGAGTATATTGCCTACATGTATGTAAGTACATCTGTGTCATGCCATGCAATGCCCATGGAGGTCAGAAGATGGTATTGGACCCCCTGGAATTGGAGTTACAGATGGTTGTAAGTTTCCATGTAGGTTTTGGGAATTAAATATGGGTCCTCACAAGAACAGCCAGTGCTCTTAACCACTGAGCTATCTCTCCAGCCCTCAGATATAAACATTTTAAAACACATTTTTATTATCACACAAAGTAACTATAGTAATTCTTCAAGATGCTAGGAATATCCTACATGATTAACTTAAAAATAAGCAAATGAAGAATCTGCTATTTTTTTCCTAAATGATTAGGAAAATAAGTTGATGTAAGTTGGAGGTAGAGGGACTTCTCTTTTATGTAAAAGTATTTTGTCTGGCAAAAAAAGAAAAAGGGAGTTACAGCTATCAGCCTTTCCATATCATACTAAACTAGTGGATGTGGGCAAGATCATCACCCTTTAAAAAGACAAACAACAGGCTATTCCTCTCATTAGAAGTATAAACACCAGGTGTAAAGCAAGATTGAAAAAGAAGTAAAAACATGATTCACTAAGTATAATTATCAGTTTGTATTTGTTATAGGAGATAAGCACCTTAAATGATCCAGGAAGGCAGTCAGGCAGTCAGCATAATCAAGATTGGGCTAAACTACAGAGCTTGTTTTCAATGAGAACCTCAGAAATTAAATGGGGAAACTATACAAAAGAAATAGCAAATTAGTGTCTGATATGTATTCATATCTCAATTTGAACTATCAAAGTATAAAACAAAAAGCAAGACCGAATTTTATTTATTTCTGTATGTGTATGAATGTACTGTCTGCATGCAAGTTTGTGCACCCGTGTCGTGCAATGCTGCGGAGGTCAGAAGAGGGTCTCGGATTCCCCTGGAACTGGAGTTCTCCTGGAATTGGAGCTTCAGACGGTTCTCGGCCGCCATGTGGGTGCTGGGGATCGAACCCAGGTCCTCTGCAAGAGCGGTCAGCGCTCTTAACCGCTAGGCCATCTCTCCAGCCCCAAGACCAAAACATTTCTAAGACAACTAAGTATACTGTGCCTTATGTTGGTAAATTGTCATGTTGATTAAGCTTATTAAAGATGATTCTGGAAAAAAAAAAGTAAAAAAAAAGATGATTCTGGAATTGAAGTGCATAGAAGACAAGACAGGCCTTCCCTTTTCTCCTCTAAAACTCCCTTCCCTGGGGCAGACTGCCCTCCTAACCCTTTAACAAGGAAAAGGAAAACAGCAAGCAGATAAGGGTGTTAAAAACATTGTGTGCTTGAGAACAGCTAGAAGGCAAACTATTTCCAACTGAAGTTACTTTTGCTTATCCCATAATATAAAAATGTCTATAGTGAAAATGGGAATCCAGAAGCTCACACATGGAGAGGGATAGAGAAGACATCCTTGGCCTGGGATTCTCAGCCAGAAACTAGCTAACTGCCTCAACTTCCCCATTCAGCTTCCTGCTGTATGATTGTGTTATCTCTCTGCTACTTGCTAATTGTTCTTTTACTTGGACGCCTCATTCAAGGAGATGCTCTGTTCTTCCTGGAACACTCTCCTGGGACTTTCCCATTGATTTCAGCTGGATGTTTGTAAGTCCCTGATTTGATGATATTACCTTTTGTTTGCTCTCTCACTTGGGGTATGCCGGCTGTCAGTGCTGGATGACTTGAGCATATGATTTGATGTTGTTTTACTATCTGCAACTTGGTATTATTTTACTTTTACTTGCCACATGTTTAATAAAGTTACTAATTTAAAACCAAAAGTATGGAGTGACTCAGCAACATGCTGGTAAGTCAAGGTGGAACTGCCTTGACCCTTGGGGACTCAACAACTGCCCCTGGAACTCCCAGCTTGGGCTCCAGACAGGCACACAGACTCAGTGACATGCCCGTAAGTCAAGGCAGAATTGCCTTGACCCTTGGGGACCTACTGGTGTGTGAGCCAAAGTAGCAACACAATACCCCCCATCAACATGGTGGAGCTGTAGTGCAGAGGACCTAGCAGGTGCAGCATTAATGATTATAGATTGTGCAGCCAATGTTGAGGTTCCAGAATCCAAAGAAACAAATAAACAAACAAATCCACATGCAAAAGACAAAGAAAAAACAACATGGGAAAAGCTCATAATAAATCCACACCGAACTCTACCAACCCTACAGAAGATCCCTACAATGAGATCTCCAAGGAAGGAAACCAAGACACTGACCTTAGAAGAACAACTGTAGACATATTCAAAGAAATTAGAGAACTAAGGGGTAGAGAATAAAAAACTCAAGAAGTACCTAGAGGGAGATAATGACAAATGGTGGAAAGAACTAAAGGGAGCGATTGAAAAACTGAAGAAGGACCTAGAGGGAGATAATGACAAACGTTGGAAAGAACTAAAGGGAGAAAAATGACAAACTCCAGAAGGAAGTGGAAATGCTGAGAAGATCCCAGGCTGAAATGAAAAAAGAAAATGACCAACAAACCAAAGAGCTACAAGATGAGAATGACAGGCTCCAGAGGGAAGTGGAAAATCTAAAGAAATCACAGGACGAAATGAAAAAGGAAATTGAACATTCATTTAATCAACAGGAAAGGTTGGGAAAAAGCCTCAGAAGCAGAATGGAAGAAGCAGAAAAAAAATATCAGACCTGCAGAATAATATGGAGCAACTAGAAAGCTCAAGTAAAGATTATGAAAAATTAAAAAAAACCACAAGAGCGGAACAACCAGGAAATGTGGAACACTATGAAAAAAAAACAAACCTTTGCATCATAGGGATAGAGGAAGGAGAAGAATCCTAAGACAACACTATTGACCAGATTCTCAGCAGGATAATAGAAGAAAATTTCCCCAAACTGAAAAAAGACAATCCCATACAAATATAAGAAGCACATAGAACACCAAATAGACAGGACCAGAAAAGAAACTCCCCATGCCATATAATTGTTAAAACACTAGATGCTCAAAAACAAAGACAAAATACTGAAAGCCACAAGAGAAAAACAAGTTACATATAAAGGAAACCCATCAGAATCACAGCTGACTTCTCAATGCAAACTATGAAAACTAGAAGAACGTGGACCAAAGTATTCCTAGTGCTAAACGACTTTAGATGCTAACTCAGACTACTATATCCAGCAAAAATGTCAGTTATAGTTGAAGGATAAAGAAAAATCTTTCATGACATGAACAAGATCAAAGAATACATGTCTAAGAAACAAACACTTCAGAAAATCCTGGAAACAATCCAAAGAACAGAGGGAAGGAGCAACTATCCCTAAGCAATTAAAGAGAGAAATCAACAAAAGCATAACAGAGTAAATACAAACCTGGACCAAGAATTCAAACAAAAAAATAAGGTGAAAGGAAGCAACACAAATCTCTCAATAATAACAACCTTAAATACTAATGGTTGAAACTCCCCAATCAAAAGACATAGACTGGGAGAATGGATTAGGAAACAGAATCCTTCTATATGCTGGCTACAAGAAACCCATCTCACCCTCAAAGACAGACACCATCTTAGAGTGAAAGGATGGAAAAAATTATTCCAAGTGAATGGTACCAAGAAACAAACCAGAGTGGCTATTCTAATATCAGACAAAATAGATCTCAAAGTAAAACTAATCAGAAGAGACAAAGAGGGCCATTACATCCTTGTCAAAGGAACAATTAACTATAAGGACTTCACAATCCTAAATGTCTATGCACCAAACTCTGGTGCACCTAACTTTATAAACACTACTCTGTAGAACCTCAAGGCACAGATTAATCCCAGCATATTATTAGTAGGGGACTTCAATATCCCACTGAGCCTTTTGGACAGGACAACTGGACAAAGAATAAACAGAGAGACATCTGTACTGAACAATACAATACACCAAATGGACCTCACACACATCCACTGAATATTCCACCCAGAGAATATATTTTCTACTTAGCACCTCACAGAACATTCTCCAAAAATCACCACATACTGGGGCACAAAAGAAATCTCAACAAATACAAAAGGATTGAAATTATTCCATGCATTCTATCAGAACACAGTGCAATAAATCTCAATATGAAACCAGAATAAGCCCAACTAGCTATAAGAACACATGGAGACTAAACAACACAATCCTGAACAATGAATGGGTCAGGGAAGAAATAGTGAAATAAAAGTATTCAGAGAACTGAACAAAAAAGACAATACAACACAACAAAATTGTGAGATACTTTAAAAGCAGTCTTGAGAGGGAAATTTATAGCCCTAAGTACCCACATAAAAAAACAGAAAGGGAACAAATAAACGATCTAACACTACAGCTAAAAACACTTGAGAGACAATAATAAATGAACCCTAAACCCAACAGACAGGAAGAAATAACAAAAATCAGAGCAGAAATCAATGAAATAGAAACAAAGAAAACAATACATAGAATCAATGAGTCCAAAAGCTGGTTCTTTGAAATGATAAATAAAATAGACAGACCTGTAGCCCAAAAAAAGAAAGAGTGACTCCAAATCAATAGTATTCATGATGAAAAGGGAAACATCACAACAGACAAAGAAAAGATCCAGACAATCATACAGGAATACTTCAAAAACCTATACTCCACTAAATTTGAAAACTTAAGAGAAATGGATGAATATTGGAAATCCTGGGAACCAAGAAATCTTAACCAAGAAGAGATTGACAGTTTAAACAGACCCGTAATATTTGAGGAAATTGAGGATGTAATAAAAATCCTCCCAACTAAAAAAAGCTTGGGCACAGATGGATTCACAGAATTCTATAAAACATTTAAAGAGGTCCTATAACCATTACTACTCAAACTGTTCAGAAGGATACAATCAGAGGGAATTCTCCCAAATTCCTTCTATCAAGCCAGCATCACTCTAATACCAAAACCAGGCAAAGATACAAGTAAAAAAGAAAGCTACAGACCTATCTCATTAATGAACATAGATGCAAAAATTCTCAACAAAATACTTGCAAATTGCATAGATTCACATCAAAAAGATTATCCATCATGACCAAGTTGGATTCATACCAGAGATGCAGGGATGGTTCAGCATATGTAAATCAATAAATATCATAAAAAACATAAATGGACTGGAAGATAAAAAAACACATGATCATCTCAATTGATGCAGAAAAAACCTTTGACAAGATCCAGTATCCCTTCATGTTTAAAGTCCTAGAGGGAATTGGACTGAAGGGAGCATTCCTCAACATGATCAAAGCCACATATAGCTGCCAACATCATCCTAAATGGAGAAAAACTGGAATCCTTTCCTTTAAAGGTGGGAACCAAGCAAGGCTGCCCCAGTGCTTGAAATGCTTGCTAGGGCAATAAGACAAGAGAAGGAAATTAAAGGAGTACTAATCAGAAAAGAAGTTATGCTTTCCCCTTTTGCAGATGATATGATAGTTTACCTAAGGGATGCTAAAAACTCCACCAGAAAACTTCTAGAAACAATTAAGACTTTCAGTAAAGTGTCAGGATACAAAATTAACCTGGAAAAATCAATAGCTTTTCTTTACACCAACAATAAACAGTGGAGATGGAATATAAGAAGACCTTCCCACTCACAGTAGCCTCAAAAATAATGAAATACTTGGGAACAAACCTAACCAAAGATGCCAAAGGTCTACAATAAAAATTTTAAACCCTGAAGAAGGAGATTGAAAATGACATCAAAAGATGGAAAGACTTCCCATGCTCATAGATTGGGAAAATTAATATAGTAAAAATGTCCATTTTACTCAAATTGATATACAGATTCAATACAATCCCAATCAAAATCCCCATGAGCTTCTTCACAGACTTGGAAAAAAAAATCCTTAAATTCATATGGAAAAACAAAAGACCCGGAATTGCTAAAGCAATCCTGAGTGAAAAATGCAATACAGGGGGGATTGCTCTACCAGACTTCAAGCTATATTACAGGGCCATAGTCATAAAGATAGCCTGGTACTGGCACAAAAACAGACTTATTGACCAACAGAACAAAATTGAAGATCCAAACGAGCTCATACAATTTCAGCCACCTCATATTTGACAAAGGGGCAAAAAACCCTCAATGGAGGAAGGATAGCATCTTCAGCAAATGGTGCTGGCAAAACTGGATCACCATTTGTAGGAGAATAGAATTAAACCCCTACCTCTCACCCTGTACAAAAATCAACTCCAAGTGGATCAAAGATCTCAACGTGAAACCCAAAACCTTGAAGGTGATAGAAGAAAAAGTTGGCAACAACCTATAAGACATGACGTAGGAAAAGACTTTCTAAATCAGATAGCAGCTGCACAGGAAATAAGGTCAGCAGTCGACAAATGGGACCTCATCAAACTCAAAAGCTTCTGTACAGTGAAAGAAACAATCAAGGAAGTGAAGATAAATCCCACAGAGTGGGAGGAAATCTTTACCAGTGATTCATCTGACAGAGCATTAATGTCAAGAATATATAAACTACTCAAAAAAAAAAAAGAAGTAAGAAAACAAATGACCCACTCAATAGATGGAGCAAAGAACTGAACAGAGACTTCACAAGTGAGGAATTAGATATGGCTGAGAAACATCTTAAGTGTTCAACATCACTAATCATTAAGGAAATGCAAATAAAAACCACTTTAAGATATCATCTTACTCCAATAAGACTGGCTAGGATCAAGAAAACAAATGATACCAAGTGCTGGAGAGGTTGTGGGGAAAGGGGAACACTCATCCACTGCTGGTGGGAATGTAAACTCGTACAGCCACTATGGAAAGCAGTGTGGAGAACCCTTGGAAGACTTGGAATGAACTTGCCACCCGACCCAGCCATACCACTCCTGGGCATGTACCCTCAAGACTTACGCCACCACAGAGATACATGCACGGCCATGTTTATTGCAGCTCTCTTCACAATAGCAAGGAGCTGGAACCAACCTAAATGCCCCTCAACTGACGAGTGGATAGAGAAAATGTGGTACATCTACACAATGGAGTTCTATGCAGCAGTAAAGAAAGACGACATCACGAGCTTTGCAGGAAAATGGCTGGAGCTAGAGGACATCATGCTGAGTGAAGTAACACAGTCCCAGAAAAACAAACGACGAATGGTATCCCTCATCTGTGGATGCTAGTGCCAATTACCCAGTTGTAAGTATTTCTTGTGTAGGGCCCCCTGAGCTTCTGTACAAAGCAGTTGGACATAATGCATTTTGGAAACAACAACAACAACAGAAAATACTGCATCAAAGAACTGACTGAAACAGTGAACTTCTGCTCAAAACAGTCAACGTCCCCATGGAAAATATTGAGAAAGACTAAGAGATGGAAAGCATGTTTGGCAGAAATGATGACGCTCTGGTGGGGTGGGGGAATGGGGTTGGGAAACACGGGCTGCGGGTCTAGATTTTAAAAAATAAACATAAATTTATGTAAAAAACAAAAAGAAAACAAATGACCTACTCAAAAGATGGAGTAGGGGCTGGAGAGATGGCCTAGCGGTTAAGAGCGCCGACCGCTCTTACAGAGGACCCGGGTTCGATCCCCAGCACCCACATGGCGGCCGAGAACCGTCTAAAACTCCAATTCCAGGAGAACTCCAGTTCCAGGGGAATCTGAGACCCTCTTCTGACCTCCGCGGCATTGCACGACACGGGTGCACAGACTTGCATGCAGACAGTACATTCATACACATACAATAAATAAATAAAATTAATAAAAATAAAAAATTAAAAAAAAAAGATGGAGTAAAGAGCTGAACAGAGACTTCACTGGTGAGGAATTAAAGATGGCTGAGAGACATCTTAAATAGTGTTCGACATCATTAATAATTAAGGAAATGCAAATTAAAACCACTGTCAGATATCATCTCACTCTGATATGTCTGGCTAAGTTCAAGAAAACAGAAGACACCAAATGCTGGAGAGGTTGTGGGGAAAGGGGAACACTCATCCGCTGCTGGTAGAAATATAAACTTGTACAACCATTATGGAAAGCAGTGTGGAGAACCCTTAAAAGACTCAAAATGAGCTTACCACCTGACCCAGTCATACCACTCCTGGGTATATACCCACAAGACTCATCCTACCATAAAGATACATTCATATCCATGTTTATTGCAGCTTTCTTCACAACAGTGAAGAGCTGGAACCAACACAAATGCCCCTCAACTGATGAGTGGATGACAAAAATGTGGTACATCTACACAATGGAGTACTACTCAGTGGTAAAGGGTGACATCATGCACTTTGCAGGCAAATGGATGGAACTCAAAGCCATTATGCTAAGTGAAGTAACACAGTCCCAGAAAAACAAATGGCAAATGGTCTCCCTCATTTGTGGGTGCTAACATCAAATCCCCAGATGAAAGGCAAGCTGAACAACATTATTGTTATATTTCTGTTTATCTGAAAGCAGCTATGTTGTTATAATGTAAATCTCTTAATGGGCTCTAGAATCAATCCACCACTTACTTTCAAACTCTGTAATTACTGTATATGGGTGGAAAGTATGTATTCATATTTTACAGTAATATGAAACTAAAGGAGGAAAATGTGAATTCCTAAACATAAAAAAAGACTGAGAGAAAGATGCAGGACAGTTATCGCAGAGTGCATGATCTGGGGTGGGGTGGAGGAGGAAGGGAAAGGGAAATATGTCTAAACTGAACTGAGGAATGATGTCTGAAATACACGAAACATCAATAAAAACATTATAAAAGAAAGTATGGTTACCATAACTCATTCTCTGAATGATATAAAACTCTAGGAAAACAAGAACATGACTCTGTGATGACATTAAGAAACCGATATTACTTTAGGTGTAATATTGATAGTACCTTTTCTTAGCATCCTTATTTCATAAACACACATTCAATATTTGCAAATCAAAATGACATGCTTGGGTTGTGCTTCAAAATGCTCCGTGGAAAGTACAGGAAAGAGATAACAAACACATCACTCTCAACAAAATCAAAAGTCTTGTGTCAAGTCAAGTGACATAACACTCCAGAATTTTGACTACAAAAAGAACAGATAACTTCATTAATTCATTCAACAAATATTTATCAATTATCTACAGTGCCAGGTAATGTAAAACAGTAGTGAACAAAAGGGAAAGAAAAATCTCTCCCTTCCTGGAGCTCATATTCCAGTGGTAGGAAAATGCAGTCATTTTATAGATAAAGTGAGAAAAAACAAAGTGTAAGTCATATGCTATTAACTGCAATGGTGATTAATGAATCAATTTGGGGAAAGAATATGGAATAACTGTCCAGAGAACTCTAGGGATCCTTTGGTTTCTGCCTCCCAGGGTTGGGATTACAAGCATGCATCACACCTAGTTTTTAACATGAGTGCTAGAATCAAAACTCCAGTCAGTCCTCATGCATGGACAGGAAGCACTTTACCAATCCATCCATCTTCCCAAGTCCTCCAATCTAATGGTTAGAAGCATTGGGACAGGTCTGAGTGACCAAGTAAAGGTGTCAGTTCAGAGTTCTCTTCTTACTCCTTCTTTCTTAGTGAATCAGGAGAGTAAAAAGGAGGTGTTGGAGTTTTAAAGAAAAAAGGAAGGGTGTATATGACAGAGTCACTGAGAAAGGTAGGAGTGGGTGACAAAAATAAAGCAGCGTTATGGGTCTCCCTGAAGGTGGTAAATGTGAATTTATAGGGGAACTAGGCAGCAGGGTTGTGTTTTTTTTTTTTCCAGTTATATTCAGATGCGTGGGTATTGACATAGAGTAGGCACAGTGTTAAGTTTGTTGAAGCAATTAAAGAAAGGAAAAGATGTGTAAGGGGGTGGGGATTTATGCAAGGAAGTGATTGTATCCCTTGATTTTGGGCTTTGAGCATCATAAGGATCAGAGCGAGAACCAGAGTGCAGTAAGACACAGGAAACGTGGTGACACAGTCAGCAAGTTGCAGGTCCCACAAACAACAGAAGAGCTGTTGAACTTAGAGTACCGTGACAAATAAGCTAAAAATGGAGGTGCTTAGCAAGGTATATAATCCTTGCAATGCAGAGTATGGAGAGTTTATTTTGGTAATGAGTAACAAAGACTAGTTTCTGTCTAAGACTGTGGACAACAGAAGTGGAATGAATGGCAAGTTCACTGGAAAAGAGGATGCCAACAAACTGAGACATGAAGATCTGAAAAGATCATCTCCATGGAGATGGAAACCAACAAGAACCATAGTAGAAGCACTGTTAGGGTAACAGTGCGCAGAATTGTTGGTTGAAATGTGAAAGGGGTCACAGAGAGCAGTGCAGGCTTGGCACTGTGAGAGGCCAGGAAAGGCCATTGGTGAAAGTGCACCCTCGGTTGCTCTCTGTGACCCCCTTCAGATTTCAACACCAGAACCATATAGGAGACTCTTACACATTACCAAGACCTGCTTTGGGCTTGAGGGGGAGGGTTGGGCCCCCTCTGAAGTATAGTTTCTGTGTGCTGACCCTGAGAAAATTCTTCCCAGAAGATTTCACCACACTGATGATGGTCTCTTGTTACAGCTGATTTTTCAGCTCCAGCTAACCAGCATCACAGAGTCATAATCACCAAGGAGTAAGTTGGAAAGATCTGTAGTTGAATGACAGCAATGCATCATTGTGGGTGAGGCACCTGTCAAAAATGATTTTAGGGAGGAAGGAAAATGGAAGAAAAGCAGCAACAAAAAGTCAGGGAGCTCTGACTTTACCTTGGACTTTATTCACTCTAGGACTGGGGAAGACTGAGAGAAAAATGCAGGACAGTTATTGCAGAGTGCATGATCTGGGGTGGGGTGGAGGGGGAAGGGAAAGGGGAATATGTCTAAACTGAACTGAGGAATGATGTCTGAAACACAAAACATCAATAAAAGGAAGGTGGGACAGCAGTGGAGAGGACCAAAGACACGAATGTGCATGAAACATTTCAACAAGAGCAAGTGTGCAAGGCCACTCTTGAGGAGAGAGGGTCAAGTGGAAAGGTTTTATGAGATGGGGAGGGCTACAAGGATCAAAATACAGAGCCATGTGGGTACTCTTATGTGGGAGAAGAGGAATGACCTAGGAGTTTGGAAGCAGTGCTGGGGCCGAATGATTTTCACAGAAATCTATAGCATAATGAACTTGGTCTCAGTGGTCTCAGAAGATGGTGGAGCTACCTGCATGTTTACTGTGAGGAGACAATAAGGTATGGGGACGTAGAGGTTCTCAAACATGGTTAAGAAGGCTAGGGGATCCCGACTTGCTGAGCATTCAGAGATTGCTGGAGACATGGGTGTCAAGGTGAGCTTGTCTTTCTTGCTTTGAGTGAAGCAATATTCTGTACATTAAATCCCCCAATTCTCACAGCAATCCTATAAGATGGTATTACCATCACAGCTTTTAGATGAAATGCATAGCTCAGTTAAATAACTGCCCAAGGCTAGTGAGGGCAGCAAGTGAGGAATCTCAAACTCGAATGGAGGCAATCTGCCTGGATCTTATGCTCTTGATGAATTCTGTGAATACTTCATTGAACATTGATTAGATACCATTTACATGTCTACTTCACTATGCACTACTTAATATTACCAATTACTTATTAATCTTGCACTCTTCTTTTTCTAATTATTTTATTATTTTTTATGTGTATGAGTGTACTGTCTGCATGTTAGTTGGTGCACCGGTGTCGTGCAATGCCTCAAGGAGGTCAGAAGAGGGTGTAGGATTCCCCCGGAACTGGAGTTAAAGACGGTTTGCAGCCACCATGTGGGTGCTGGGGATCGAACCTGGGTCCTCTTGCAAGAGCATTAGGTGCTCTTAACCGCTGAGCCATCTCTCCAGCCCCAATCTTGCTCTCTTCTGTACCTGGCCTAACACCTGGTATTTATAAAGGGTCTGATAAACATTAGAATGAATACCTAAAATTGAATGAATAGAGTCAAGAAACAGATGAAACTGACCTAAAAGAAAAGGTAGAGAGGTTGGTTTAAAAATTGAAACTTGAGGAGCTGGAGAGATGGCTCAGCTGTTAAGATCGCTGACTGCTCTTGCAGAGCACACACATGGCAGCTAAGAACTATCTTTAAGCTGGGCATGGTGGCACACGCTTTTAATCCTAGCACTCTTTTTTTTTTTTTTTTGAGACACAGCTTTTCAACCTTCCAATATGGACAGACTCATCTCTCTCCAAAAATCCTCCAAACCTTCAGTGCTAGATGGAGACTGCTGAGACATCCAGCTTGTGGACTGAGCTGCTACTGGGGTTTCAGCCTCTTCAGAGTATTGATTACTATTGTCGGACTACCCAGGTGTATCAAGGAGACAAGTACAGGAGGATCAAGATGGGACATGGTGCTTACTGGACCTCATTTGGTGACCATGGGAAGGGAAAACCCCAGTGTGGAGCACAAGGGCAGGACTGATGGTTGTTTGGGCTTGCCAAGGAGGAGCCTTCAAACATGACATCTTTCAGCCTAATTAAAAATAAGAAAAAAAGGGCTGGAGAGATGGCCTAGCGGTTGAGAGCGCTGACCGCTCTTACAGAGGACCCGGGTTCGATCCCCAGCACCCACATGGCGGCCAAGAGCCGTCTGAAACTCCAATTCCAGGAGAACTCCAGTTCCAGGGGAATCCGAGACCCTCTTCTGACCTCCGCGGCATTGCACGACACGGGTGCACAGACCTGCATGCAGACAGTACATTGATACACATACCGAAAATAAATTAAAAAAAAAAATTAAAAAAAAAAATAAGAAAAAAAATCATAAGCTGAAGATGCTAAAAGATATATGTGGCATGCATATACACATATTTTGGAGTGATGCAGATTGGAAGGAACAACAAAAGACTGGGTCAAAGAACTGATTGAAATGGTGAACTTCTGCTCAAAACAGTAAACTTCTGCATCGAAAATTTTAAGAGACTGAGAAAAAGATGCAAAACATGTTTGTCAGAATGCATGAGCTCTGGTGGGGTGGGGGCGAGGAACGGGGAATGGGTCTAGACTTGATGGGAAATTTTGTATGAAACGCACAAAACTTCAATAAAGATTGGCTTTAAAAATAAAACTCTTGAAACTTGGCCAGGTGTGGTGGTGCATGCCTTTAAGGCCAAGGCAGGCAGATCTCTGTGAATTCAAGGACAGCCTGGTTTACACTATGTCATGTGGGGAAAAAAGTTATTTGAAAAAATCCAATCTGATCTATACCTCATAACTGTCACCATGATATAATTTAGGTGGATCAAAAATTAAATCAAACCATAAAATTCTAAAGGTTGAATAAGTAAATGGTATAAGACATATGTATTTTTTTAATTTTTTTTATTTATTTCTGTATGTGTATGAATGTATTGTCTGCTTGCAAGTTTGTGCACCCGTGACGTGCAATGCTGCGGAGGTCAGAAGAGGGTGTTGATTCTCCTGGAACTGGAGTTCTCCTGGAATTGGAGTTTCAGACGGTTCTTGGCCGCCATGTGGGTGCTGGGGATCGAACCCGGGTCCTCTGCAAGAGCGTCGGCGTTCCCTACCCCTAGGCCATCTCTCCAGCCCTTAAGACATATGTATTTTATATCTCAATTCAGAGAAACCCTTTCTAAATGTAAGTTAAACCCCAGTTTATACACCTCACCAATGCAAAAGAAAAAAAATTGGCATGGCAAACATACTTAAGTAAAGATTAATGATATATAACAAGCTAGGCTAAAATATATCCATCTCATACACAAAAGGTTGTATAAACTAAGACTTTTTAACCCAGTAGCATAGTGGACAAACAATAGGAGGATCTGACTTCCTCTTCTGGCCTCTATGTGGGTGTTGCATCTGTGTGGTTTACTTACATACATGCCAGCAAAACACATTAGTTAAGTATGGATAAGGCAGAAGGAACTGCTTTGTTATAGTAAAGCTGGCCTGTTGAAAGCTGAGGTAGGAGGATCACAAGTTCATATCAGGTATGAGACCCTACTTAGAAAACCTAGTACAATCAAGCCAACCAAAAAATAGGTACAACTGACCTGTTTGGAAAAATCTGGCTCTTTATAATAAAGTTCTCTAAAGGTTAAATAAATAGCTTAGTGTCAACTTAGCAAACTTTAAGAGGAATGACTCCATTTTGAATTCCAGCCTGGTCTGTTGGGGCCCAGTAGCCACATGCTTATTAAGTATTAAGATAATTCATTGCAGCTTTTGTAACAGGAAAAGATAAGCAGTAACTCAAGGGATATATCATATCTACACCATGATAGGTTGTTTTGTGCACATGTAAATAAAGTGTTGCCAGTGGTCAAGGCTGGGTAGGTCTCAAAGACACAGACAACATTGGGACCTGTACCCAGTGTTCCAGATTTCTGTCTCCATTAAAGAAGAATCAGGGATGAGAAACAAAATTAGTCAGTTTAGCCAGGCGTGGTGGCACACGCCTTTAATCCCAGCACTCGGAAGGCAGAGGCAGGCAGATCTCTGTGAGTTCAAGGACAGCCTGGTCTAGAGAGTGAATTCCAGGACAGCTGGGACTACAGGGAGGGAGATCCTGTCTCAAAAAGACCAAAAAAGAAAAGACAGAATAAATAGTTTATTACTGGACATTTATTACAGGACAAAGTTACAGCCTTAAGGGTTAAGTGTTGTATTAGTCACTTTTCTGTTGCTGTGATAAAACCACAATGACAAAAAACAAAAACAAAAACCCACCATGAGCAAGGGAACTTATAAAAGGAAGAGTTTATTTGAACTTACAATTGATGGTTCCAGGGAATTAGAGTCCATCATGGCAGGGAGGCATGGTGGCAGGAGCTGGAGCAGAAAGCCAAGGCTCATTCACATCTTCCACTGAGTACAGGAAACAGAGAGAGCAACTGGGTACTAGCAAGGCTTGTTGAAATCTCTAAACCTGGCCCCAGTGAAGTACTTCCTCCAGTATGGCCACACCTTCTAAGACCTCCCAAAACAGCATCACCAATTGGGTATTAAATGTCTGAAAACTTGAAGCCTATGTGGGACATTCTCATTCAAACTACCACACATGTGGACGTCTCAAGAACCAGTTGTGTAATGAAATTTTGGATAGCTTGTTTTATGAGCAAACCTTAATGGAGAGGAAGGTTATTCATGAGTTGAGGGGAAAAGGTAGGGAATTCCAGGAATGGGTTGAGATTTTTCCCTAGGATAGTTTATTCTCCTTTTCTATCTTCACAGCGTTTTCAGTTGTGACAAATCACCAAATGCACCAGGGAAGCAAGCCAACATTACATGTTCTCTCTCACAGCTGGATGCTAGCTTTGAGATCATAATGAGTATTTTAAGCTGGAGGAAATGCATAAAACAACAGAAACAGGAAGGCTTCCCCTTTTTCTTGAAGGAGGTCATAAAATCTAGGAAGGATTTTCTGACTTACTCTGAAGCAGGTCACAAGCCTATCATATGTGTATGTACTTTAAACAGCAGGGAGAGGGGATACCAGCTAGAAAGAAAGGGAATGACAATGTCCTCTGCAGCCATTTGCTTTGTAGGCACCATTTGAGACGTACTCAGTTTCCTCTGAGATAGTTTCCTCTGGTGTGATCAGTACTTAGTAATACCCTGGCTCATTCACTTGGAAAGCTGAGACAAGATCACAAGCTCCTGAGTTACATAGTGAGACTCTACTTAAAAAACTTCCTAGCTAAATCAAGCCAAACAATATCTGCAACTGGCCTATCGAGAATTAACAAAATTGAAAAGGGGGCAGATTCCAAGTGTTACAGAATAACTCTAAGCTGCTTATAAGTCATTTGTCAAGTGCTGGCAGTCCATCAATCAACTAAAAATAAATCAGCACCAGTCTTTCAATAGGAAAGACCCAGAAAATGTTTCTATCTAAGTTCAAGATAAACCACAGAGCTAGTAGGTAAACTGTTAACAATAAATATAATTAGCTTTTCTTTCCTGGCCCCAAACTAATAAATCTTAAAGGTAAATTGATGACAATAAATATAGTCATTTTAATTTACTATCTTACATGTATCGTGAATTCTGGGCAGTATAAAGCAACTCTTAGCTGACTACAAGGTTAAAGCAAGTAATATTAAGGTTAACTATCCCCCAGTTTGTTTTGGCCTAAAAATGTGGAGCATTACTTTCACTCCCAAGGCACACATCACCCTGGAATGAAGTAGTGTTCAGTAAAGACTACAGGTAGCAAAGGCCTAGGCACGTGGTGCTCTCCTTTTCCCATCTGGCTACCTTGCTCCCTTAGGTTATAGTTTTGCTTCAATTCTTCTAAAACTGTGCCTTTTTGTCTCTTTTGTCTCCTTTCTCTGGTACCTTTACTCTGACACTTGAGGCACTCTTCCTGATGATGAAAAATTGTTCTTTTCTGAGCCTGTGTTTAAAATCTTCTATTAATAAGACTAAGAGTCTGCAAAGGGGACTCTGTTACTCTGGGGGTGGTTGTGATTTTAATTTTTCTAAATGTCTTTTTGTCATCAACTTGGGAGACAAAATATACATATGCTATTCTACTACAGGGTGGAATGTGTTCTGTGCCATCAGTAAGGCAGAGCTAGACTGTATTCTAGACTTTGCTGGAAAGACAGGGCCATTGGGCAGTTGGGCTGCAGGGTGAATCTGTACTTTGCTTAAATATTAGGTTATGGAATTGGAGTCAGTATTCTAATCTCCTAAGTTCAAGTGCTTTGCTTTCTGACAAGTATTTTCCCACAATTCCAAAAGGGTGTTGATGGCAACTGGTAAACTCAAGGGTTCAATAAGTGCTCATCACTCTTCTTTATGACCTGCTCCAATGTTAAAGTAGCTGTGCTAATACCAAGGTATGCTGGCAAGAGACAAAAAATTCCATATTATTTTTAGTAAGTTCTAGTAAAAATGGTAGCTGCTCCTTGGACTGCTGGAAGACTTGCTTTTCAGCTACCAGGAAGCCAAATTTAAATGACCACCCTTGCCTGTCAGTTTAAATGGTGAAATGTACTTTTTTAGCATCATTAAGCTGTGATATGGTAGTGAATAAATTCCAACGGGGCATCCAACTGGGACCAAACACAAAGTTTCAGGGCAGCTTTATTCTTTCAAAACCTAAGTAAGGACAAAGTTTCAACTCATCAAGTGGTGAAGACATCTCCTTTCTAGTAAATCACACAAAACCCTCCTACCTTAGTTTTTTTTAATGGAAGAAAAATCTGGGCAACTACTTAATTGTAGCCCTTATCATATCACATAGGAGAAACTCTTAAAGATTAAGATACCATAATTTGCACTGATTATAGAGAATATGTCTATGACCTAATATTCAGGAGGCTGAGGAAGGAAGATTACAAGTTTGACAGTAGCCTTGGTTATACAATAAGACTCTGTCAGAAAACAAAGCAAAGTAAAACAAAACATCCTTAATTGCTTGAGAAATGTTTTACTATATTAGTACATAATTTTTGAGTCACCAAAAAGCCTCTATTAAATTTTTTCAAGGGGGCTGGAGATATGGCCCAGGAGTTGAAAGCACTAGCTACTCTTGCAGAAGACCTGGGTTCACTTCCCATAACCCAGATGGCAGCTTACAACTGTCCTATAACTCCAGTTGCAAGAGATTCAATGCTTTCTTCTGGTCTCTATTGGCATTTCATGCACATAGTACACTTAATATGCAGGTTAGGTAAACTATCATATATTTGCAAAAAGGGATAGTTTGACTTCCTCTTTTCCAATTAGTACTCTTTAATTTCCTTTTCTTGTCTTATTGCTCTAGCAAGCATTTCAAGCATTATATTGAAGAGGAGTGGAAATAGGGGGCCTCCTTGCCAGATTCCTGATTTTAAGGGGAATGCTTCTAATTTTCCCCCAATTATAATGATGTTAGCTGTGAGATTGTTATATATGGATTTGATTATGTTGGGGAATGTTTCCTCCAGGCCAGTTCCCTCTACAACTTTAAACATGAAGGCATGCTGGATTTTATTGAAGGCTTTTTCCAAGTCAATTGAGATTACCATGTGCTTTTTGCCTTTCAGTCCATTTATGTGCTTTAAGACATTTATTGATTTGCATATGTTGAATCATTCCTGCATCTCTGGTATAAATCTGACTTGGTCATGGTGAATGATCTTTTTGAAGTGTGCCTATAAATGGTTTGCAAGTATTTTGTTGAGAATTTTCTCATCTATGTTCATTAATGAAACGGGCCTATAGTTTTCTCCTTTTGATGTATCTTTGCCTGGTTTTGGTATTAGAGCGATGCTGGCTTCATAGAAAGAATTTAGGAGATTTCCCTCTGAACAATTTGAGTAATAATGGTTGTATGTCCTTTTTTATTTATTTTTATCTTATTTTTTATTTTTTTGGTCTTTTCATAGCCCCAGCTGTCCTGGAACTCACTCTGTAGACCAGGCTGGCCTTGAACTCACAAAGATCCACCTGCCTCTGCCTCCCGAGTGCCAGGATTAAAGGCGTGCACCACCACGCCCAGCTGTATGTCCTTTTTAAATGTTTTATAGAACTCTGCCATAAATCTATCTGGGCCTGGGCTTGTTTTTTTTAGTTGGGAGTTTTGAATTACTATTTCAATTTCCTCATATGTTAGGGGTCTGTTTAAGCTGTCAATCTCCTCTTGATTAAGCTTTGGTGAATTCCAGGATTTCAGATATTCATCCATTTCTCTTGGGTTTTTCAAATTTAGTAGAGCATAGATTTTTCAAATATTCTCATATTATTGTCTAAATCTTTTTGTTATCTGTCGTGATGTTTCCCTTTTCATCTTGAATTCTATTGATTTGGAGTTGCTCTTTCGTTTGGTTAACTGGGATAGACGTCTATCTTGTTTATCCTTTCAAAGAGCCAGCTTTTGGATTTATTGATTCTTTTTGTTTTCTTTGTTTCTATTTCATTAATCTCTGCTCTAACTTTTGTTATTTCATCTTGCCTTTTGGGTTTAGGATTCATTTGCTGTCTCTCAAGTGTTTTTAGCTGTAGTGTTAGATCATTTATTTGTGCTCTTTTTTTTTTTTAATGTAGGCAGTTAGGGATATAAATTTCCTTCTTAGGACTGCTTTTAAAGTATCTCATAGGTTTTTCATTTAGTACCAGGAATACTTCTTTATTTCTCCCTTGACCCATTCATTATTCAGGAGTGTGTTATTTAGTTTCCATGTGTTCTTGTAGATAATAGGGCTTATTCTGGTGTTGATACTGAGCTTTATTGCACTGTGGTCTGATAGAATGCATGGGGTTATTTTGATCTTTTTGTATTTGTTGAGGTCTTCACTGTGTCCCAGCATGTGGTCAATTTTGGAGAATGTTCCATGGGATGCTGAGTAGAAAGTATATTCTGACCTCAGCGTGAAACCCCAAACTCTGAAGGCGATAGAAGAAAAAGTTGGCAGCAGACTACAAGACATAGGCGTAGGAAAAGACTTCCTAAATCAGACAGCAGCTGCACAAGAATTAAGGTCGACAATTGACAAATGGGACCTCATTAAACTCAAAAGCTTCTGTACATCAAAAGAAACAATCAAGGAAGTGAAGAGAAATCCCACAGAGTGGGAAGAAACCTTCACTGCAGATACATCTGACAAAGCATTGATTTCCAGAATATATAAACTACTCAAAAAACAAAGAAAAAAGAAAACGACCCACTATTATGACTCCATCTATTAGATGGAGCAAAGAACTGAACAGAGACTTCACAAGTGAGGAATTAGAGATGGCTGAGAAACACCTTAAGAAGTGTTCAACATCACTAATCATTAAGGAAATGCAAATAAAAACCACTTTAAGATATCATCTTACTCCAATAAGACTGGCTAGGATCAAGAAAACAAATGATACCAAGTGCTGGAGAGGTTGTGGGGAAAGGGGAACACTCATCCACTGCTGGTGGGAATGTAAACTCATACAGCCACTATGGAAAGCAGTGTGGAGAACCCTTGGAAGACTTGGAATGAACTTGCCACCCAACCCAGCCATACCACTCCTGGGCATGTGCCCTTAAGACTCACCCCACCACAGAGATACATGCAAGGCCATGTTTATTTCAGCTCTCTTCACAATAGCCAGGAGCTGGAACCAACCCAAATGCCCCTCACCTGATGAATGGATAGAGAAAATGTGGTATATCTACACAATGGAGTTCTATGCAGCAGTAAAGAAAGATGACATCATGAGATTTGCAGGAAAATGGCTGGAGCTAGAGGACATCATGCTGAGTGAAGTAACACAGTCCCAGAAAAACAAACAAAGAATGGTATCCCTCATCTGTGGATGCTAGTGCCAATTACCTAGTTGTAAGTATTTCTTGTGTATGGCCCCCTGAGCTTTTGTCCAAAGCAGTGGGAGTGATGCATATTGGAAACAAAACAACAATAACAACAGAAAAGACTGCATCGAAGAACTGATTGGAACAATGAACTTCTGCTCAAAACAGTCAACTTCCTCATGGAGAATATTGAGAAAGACTGAGAAAGAGATGAAAAGCATGTTTGGCAGAATGCATGAGCTCTGGTGCGGTGGGGGAATGGGGGGGGACACGGGTCTAGATTTGTTAAAAAAATAAAAATAAATTTATGTAAAAATAATAATAAAAAAGAAAGTATATTCTCTGGAATTCGGGTGGAATATTCTGTAGATGTGTGTGAGGTCCATTCGGTGTACTGTATTGTTCAGTTCAGATGTCTCTCTGTTTATTCTTTGTCCAGTTGACCTTTCCAAAAGGCTCAGTGGAGTATTGAAGTCCCCTACTATTAATATGTTGGGATTAATCTGTGCCTTGAGGTCCTGCAGAATTATGCTTACAAAGTTCAGTGTACCAGAGTACATGGTTAATTGTTCCTTTGATAAGGATGTAATGACCCTCTTTGTCTCTTCTAATCAGAAGATTTTTTTTTTACTTCAAAGTCTATCATGCCTGATATTAGAATAGCAATTCCTGCGTGCTTTTTAAAAAGGTACCATTTGCTTGGACTATTTTTTCCATCCTTTCACTTTGAGTTTGTGCCTATCCTTGAGGGTGAGATGGGTTTCTTGTAGACAGAATATAGTTGGATTTTGTTTCTGTTCTTTTCTTTCTTTTGGTATTTTTGAGACGGGGTCTCCCTTTAGTCCCAGCTGGCCTGGAGCTCACTCTGTAGACGAGGCTAGCTTTGAACTCAGAGATCCACCTGCCTCTGCCTCCCAAGTGCTAGGATTAAAGGTGTGAACCACCATGCCTGGCTGGATTCTGTTTCTTTATCCATTCTCCCAGCCTATGTCTTTTGACTGGGGAGTTTAGACCATTAATATTTAAGGTTATTATTTAGAGATGTGTGTTGCTTCCTTTCACCATATTTTCTGTTCGCATTCTTGGTTTGGATCATATTTTTGCAGTTATACTTTTATTAACTACTCTCTCTGGCTGCTTGGGGATAATTGCTCCTTTTCCTCTGACCTTTGAATTGCTTCAAGTATTTTCTGAAAGGTTGGTTTTCTGGACATGTGTTCTTTCATCTTGTTTATGTCATAAAAGATTTTTCTTTCTCCTTCAACTATAATTGACATTTTTCCTGGGTAGGCATCTACAGTCATTTAGAACTGGGAATACTTTAGCCCAAGCTCCTCTGGCTTTCATTGTTTGCATTGAAAAGCCAGCTGTAACTCTAATGGGTTTCCCTTTATATGTAACTTCTTGTTTTTCTCTTGTGGCTTTCAGTATTTGTCTTTGTTTTGAGCATTTAGTGTTTTTACTATGATCTGGCAGGGGGAATTTATTTCTGGTCTTCTCTACTTGGTGTTTTATGTGCTTCTTGTATTTGTATGGGTATGTATTTTTTCAATTTGAGGAAATTTTCCTCTGTAATTCTATTGGAAGATCTGGTCAATCCCATTATTCTGGGATTTTTCTCTTTATGCCTATTATGTGGAGGTTTGGTCTTTTCATGGTGACCCACATTTCCCGATTATTCCACTCTTGTGTTTTTAAAAATTTTTCATAATCTTTGCTTGAGCATTCCAGTTCTTCCATGTTATCTTCCAGTCTTGATATTCTGTTTTCTTCTTCCTCCAATCTATTGCTGAAGCTTTCTCCCATCCTTTCCTGTTAAGTGGATGAATGTTTAATTTCCTTTTTCATTTCAGCCTGAGATTTCTTCATTATTTCCACTTCCTTTCAGAGTTTGTTATTCTCTCCTAGCTCTTTAATTTGTTCGTCTGCATGTTAAGTTTATTGTTCTCTCCTTCTAGCTCTTTGTGTGTTCACTTTCCTTTTTCATTTCAGCTTGAGATTTCTTCAGTATTTCCACTTCCGGTGTTTGTCATTCTCTCCTTCTAGTTCTTTGATTCATTTGTGCTAGGTCGGGCAGGGACAAAAAGCCAAGATGGCCTAGACCGGAAGGACCCTTCCTTCTTTTCCAGTCTGGAGCTTGTGTTTCCTTTTGAAAATCACTGGATGGAGCTCTAAATTCCCATGAGACCACCAGAACTGAGGCCCACCTTCCAGCCTCTGACCTGACCTGACTGGCCGATTCCAACATGTCACTATCTCCTCTCCCCTAACCTATAAAAGGCCTTCCCCTCCTCCCTGACTCTCACTTTTCTGATGGTCCTTCACTCCAAAAGGGCTACCAGATCTGCCTGGGAGAGCAAGTCCCTGGATTAAAAGCCTGCCTTGGTTTAATTCAGGCTGATTCGACCTTTTTTCTTAGCATCAGATACCTCTTAGTTTTGTGTGTTCTTTATATTACTTATTTCTCTGAGTAATGATAGATCTTTTAAGATCTGTGTCCTGTGTTATCTCTGGGAAATTCTCATTGTGTCTTATGTAGGGCTGGTAGAATTTAATGAGGGTTTATCATTTGGTTTTCCCATTTTATTGTTTTGTGGTTGTTGTTGTGCTTTTGACAAGTGGATTCCCTTTCTTGTCTTTATTCTGTTATGAAGCTCAAGTGCGTGTGCTCTGAGCCTGCCTCCAGGTGTCTGTTGGGGGCTGTCGGTTTGTGTATGTTAGGCCTGGCTACCTCCTGTCTTGATGCCCCACAAAAACAGTGCAGGCCTGACCCATGCCTCCTTACTGTTCGCTGGGTCAGCCCTGGCCTCCACCTCAGTGCTGCTCGTTGGGTCAGCCTGTCTGCAGGGAGCCAGTTTGGGCCTGGGCCGGGCCTCCAAGCTGCTTGCTGGGTTGGTCAGTCTCACGATCCCACAGAAAACCAGTTCACGTCTGGCCCCTGCCTTCTCATTCATGCTGCTTGCTGGGTCTTCTGGGTCACAGGAAGCCAGTTTGGGCTTTTTAAAAAATTTCTTAAAATATTTTATTATTTTTATTTTATGTATATGAGTGTATTGCCTGCATGTAAGTGCACCCATGTCATGCTATGCCCATGGAAATCAGAAGGTGTTGGATCCCTTGGAAATGGAGTTATAGATGGTTGTTAGCTGCCATTTAGGTACTAGGAACTGAACCTAGGTCCTCTGCAAGAGGAGATGGTGCTCTTAATTGCTAAGTCATCTCTCTAGCCCCACCATTTTATTTTGTTATTATCATGTGTTATGTGTGAGGGGGTATGTGTGCCATGGCACACATGGGGAAGTCAGAAGAAAACATTTGGGAGTTAGTTCTCTCCTTCTACTGTGGGGTCTGGGGATCAAACAAGATCTTCAAGCTTGTGTAGCAAGTGCTTTTACTTACTGAGCCCCTTTATCATTCAAAAAAATCATTTTGTGTTTGACAAGACTAAAATGTGTCCATTACACATCTACAATGGAACCTCTACACCTAAGGCTCATGGAACACAGAACAGAGTACAGAGACTCATCTCTCGACTCTCACCAGCAAAGCTTCCTCATGCAACAGAGATCCATCTGCCTCTGCCTCCTGAGTGCTAGGATAAAAGGTGTGTGCCACCACACCCAGCTTTTTTTTAATTAAAAAAATAAATTTATCATTATTATTTTTATTTTTTAATTTATTTTCTTTTTGGTATTTTTTTAAATTTTATTTATTTTTTATGTGTATGAATGTACTGTCTGCATGTAGGTTGGTGCACCCATGTCATGCAATGCCATGGAGGTCAGAAGAGGGTGTCGGATTCCCCTGGAACTGGAGTTAAAGACTGTTCTTAGCCATCATGTGGGTGCTGGGAATTGAACCCGGGTCCTCTGCAAGAGCAGTTGCTGCTCTTAATCACTGAGCCATCTCTCGAGCCCCAGTCACTGATTCTTTTTTTTGTTGTTAATTTAATTTTATTTTTTTTTACGTAAAATTTTTTATTTTTTTAACAAATCTAGACCTGTGTCCCCCCCATTCCCCCACCCCACCAGAGCTCATGCATTCTGCCTAACATGCTTTTCATCTCTTTCTCAGTCTTTCTCAATATTCTCCATGAGGAACTTGACTGTTTTGAGCAGAAGTTCATTGTTTCAGTCAGTTCTTTGATGCAGTCCTTTCTGTTGTTGTTGTTGTTTCCAATATGCATCACTTCCAACTGCTTTGGACAAAAGCTCAGGAGGCCATGCACAAGAAATACTTACAACTAGGTAATTGGCACTAGCATCCACAGATGAGGGATACCATTCTTTGTTTGTTTTTCTGGGACTGTGTTACTTCACTCAGCATGATGTCCTCTATCACCAGCCATTTTCCTGCAAAGCTCATGATGTCATCTTTCTTTGCTGCTGCATAGAACTCCATTGTGTAGATGTACCACATTTTCTCTATCCACTCATCAGTTGAGGGGCATTTGGGTTGGTTCCAGCTCCTGGCTATTGTGAAGACAGCTGAAATAAAAATGGCCGTGCACGTATCTCTGCAGTGGGGTGAGTCTTAAGGGTACATGCCCAGGAGTGGTATGGGTGGGTTGGGTGGCAAGTTCATTCCAAGTCTTCCAAGGGTTCTCCACACTGCTTTCCATAGTGGCTGTATGAGTTTACATTCCCACCAGCAGTGGATGAGTGTTCCCCTTTCCCCACAACCTCTCCAGCACTTGGTATCATTTGTTTTCTTGATCCTAGCCAGTCTTATTGGAGTAAGATGATATCTTAAAGTGGTTTTTATTTGCATTTCCTTAATGATTAGTGATGTTGAACACTTCTTAAGGTGTTTCTCAGCCATCTCTAATTCCTCACTTGTGAAGTCTCTGTTCAGTTCTTTGCTCCATCTATTGAGTGGGTCATTTGTTTTCTTTTTTCTTTGTTTTTTGAGTAGTTTATATATTCTGGAAATCAATGCTTTGTCAGATGTATCTGCAGTGAAGGTTTCCTCCCACTCTGTGGGATTTCTCTTCACTTCCTTGATTGTTTCTTTTGATGTACAGAAGCTTTTGAGTTTGATGAGGAGACTGGAGGGGACTGGTTACATGATCGTCAGAGGAATGATCTCTATGTCAGATAGGAGATATCTACGAGTGCGCAAACCTAGATGTGAACAGCAAGAAGAGAACTTGGGAGGGCAAAGCAATTCCTCAGTGTGAAAGGACAATAATGTCAGAAGACACATCATGCCCTCAACCCCAGGTCTACTCATACCATGCAGATATTTAATTTGTCGATTTATCCATGTGCCTAGCCGAGAGAGAGAAAACCTTCCATGACAAAACAAGTTGAAAGAATACATGTCTAGAAGACCAGCCTTCAGAGAATACTGGAAGCAATTAAAAAACAGAAGAAAGGAGCACCATCCCCAGGCACCGAGAAAGAAAAATCATAAAAGCAGAATCGAGAAGTAGAAACCTAAACCCAAACCGCAAATGGATAACAAGGCAAAAGGAAGCAACACAGACCTATCAGTCATAACCTAAATATTAATGGAATAATCTCCAACAAAAGACATAGAGGGGAGATTGGATATAGGAAACAGAATCCATCCATATGCTGTCTACAAGAAACACATCGTACCTTCAAGGGCAGAAAGACCACTTAAAGTGAAGGGTAGAAAAAATATCCAAGCAAATGGTACCAAAAGAACAGGTGTTGCTATTTAACATCAGACAAAATAGACTTCAAAGTAAAAGAAAATCAGAAGAGACAAAGAAGGCCATTACATCTTTATCAAAGGAACAATTCACTAAGAAGATTTCACAATCATGAATATATATGCCCCAAACTCTGGTGGAACAAACTTTATAAAGATAATTCTCCAGGACCACAAATCACACACTATCCCCAGTACACTCATAGTAGGGGACTTCAGTACCCCACTGAGTCCTTTGGATAGGTCAACAGGACAAGAATAAACAGAGAGACATCTGAACTGAACGATATGATACACCAAATGGACCTCATAGACCTCTACCGATATTCCATCCTAATACCAGAGAAACACTTTTCTACTCAGCACCCCATGGAACATTCTCCAAATCGACCACATACTGGGACACAGAAGAAACCCCACAAATACAAAAAGATTGAAATAATTTCATGCATCCTATCAGACCAACAGCAATAAAGCTCAACATCAACACCAGGATAAGCCCACTGCCTACAAGAACACATGGAGACTAAACAACACACTCTTGAATAACGAATGGTCAAGGAAGAGATAAAGAAATAAAAGCATTCCTGGAACGAATGACAATGACAATACAACACAGCAAAACCTATGGGATACTCTTAAAAGCAGTCCTAAGAGGAAGTTTATAGCCCTGGGTTGCCTAATTAGAAAAACAGAAAGAGCACAAGTGAATGATCTAACATGCAGCTAAAACCACTTGAGGGGCAACAACAGATGGAACCCTAAACGCAACAGACAGGAAGAATAACAAAAATCAGAGCAGAAATCAATGAAATAGAAAACAAAGAAAACTACAAAAAAAAAAATCAATGAATCCAAAAGTTGGTTCTTAAACATCATCAAACACATAAACGGAACAAAGACAAAAACCACACCATCATCTCAATTGATGCGAAAAAGCCTTTGACAAAACCCAGCATCCCTTCATGCTTAAAGTCCAGAGGGAATAGATTGGAGGGATCATTCCTCAATGTAATCAAAGCCATATACCGGAAACCACAGCCATATCATCCAAACGGAGAAAGAGAGAGAATCCTAAACAAGAAATGAGAGAACATTCCTTTTAAAGGTAGGAACTCGCAAGGTGGTAGCCCCCTGTCACATCCTCTCATATAGTGCTTGAAACACTTGCTAGAGCAATAAAGCAAGAAAAGGAAATTAAAGGAGTACTAATTGGAAAAAGAAGTCAGCTATCCCTATTTGCTGATATGATTGTTTACTTAAGGGATGTAAAACTCCACCAGAAAACTCCAGAAAATATTTAACAACTTCAGCAAAGTGGCAGGATACAAAATTAACCTTAAAAAATCAATGGCCTTTTTACACCAAGAACAAGCAACTGGAGAAAGAATCAAAGAGACCTTCCCACTCACAATGCCTCAAAAACAATAAAATACCTAGGAACAAACCTAACCAAAGACACCAAGGATCTCTACAACAAAAATTTAAAACTTTTAAAGAAAGAAATTGAAGAAAGACATCAGAAGATGGAAAAACCTCCCATGCTCATGGATTGGGAAAATTAACATTGAAAATGTCCTTTTCACGAAACTCTTGTATAGATTTAATGCAATGCCAATCAAAATCCCCAACAGTTTCTTCACAGGCTTGGAAACAAAAGTCCTTAAATTCATTTGGATAAACAAAAGACCTGAATAGCCAAAAAACAACCCGAGCAAAAAGACTACACAGGAGGGATCTCTATAACCAGACTTCAAACTATACTACAGGGCTATAGTCATAAAAACAGCCTGGTAGGCACAAAAACAGACCTGTTTGACCAATGGAACAAAACCGAAGATGCAAATCTGAGCACGTACAATTTCAGCCATCTTATATTGACAAGGGGGGCGAAGAAGCCACAATGAGCAAAGACAGCATCTTTAGCAATGGTGTTGGCAAAACTGGATCTCCACTTGTAGATGAATGAAATTAAACCCCTACCTCTCGCCCTGTACAAAAGTCAACTCCAGATGGATCAAAGACCTCAAGTGAAAACCCCAAACTCTAAGGCAATAGAAGAAAAAGTTGGCAGCAGACTAAAGACAATAGGCATAGGAAAAGACTTTCTAAATCAGACAGCAGCTGTGCAAGAATTAAGATCGACAATTGACAAATGGGACCTCATTAACTCAAAAGCTTCTGTACATCAAAAGAAACAATCAAGGAAGTGAAGAGAAATCCCACAGAGTGGGAAGAAAACTTCACCACAGATACATCTGACAAAGCATTGATTCCAGAAAATAATAAACTACTCAAAAATCAAAGAAAAAAGAAAAACAAGGACCCACTCAATAGATGGAGCAAAGAACTAAACAGAGATCTCACAAGTGAGGAATTAGAGATGGCTGAGAAACACCTTAAGAAGTGTCAACATCACTAATCATTAAGGAAATGGCAAATAAAACCACTTTAAGAATTTCATCTTACTCCAATAAGACTGGCTAGGATCAAGAAAAACAAATGATACCAAGTGCTGGAGAGGTTGTGGGGAAAGGGGAACACTCATCCACTGCTGGTGGGAATGTTAAACTCATACAGCCACTATGGAAAGCAGTGTGAGAAACCCTGTGAAGACTTGGAATGAACTTGCCACCCAACCCAGCCTATACCACTCCTGGCGCATGTACCCTAGACTCACCCCACTGCAGAGATACGTGCCCCATTTTATTTCATCTGTCTTCACAATAGCCAGGAGCTGGAACCAACCCAAATGCCCCTCAACTGATAGTGGAGTAGAGAAAATGTGGTACATCTACACAATGGAGTTTCTATGCAGCAGCAAAGAAAGATGACATCATGAGCTTTGCAAAAAATGGCTGGGTATGAGGACATCATGCTGATGAAGTAACACAGTCCCATAAAAAAAAAAAAGAAAAACAAACAAAGAATGGTATCCTCATCTGTGGATGCTAGTGCCAATTACCTAGTTGTAAGTATTTCTTGTGTATGGCCTCCTGAGCTTTTGTCCAAAGCAGTTGGAAGTGATGCATATTGGAAACAACAACAACAACAAAAGGACTGCATCAAGAACTGACCAGAAACTGAACTTCTGCTCAAAACAGTCAATTCCTCATGGGAGAATTTTGAGAAAGACTGAGAAAGAGATGAAAAGCATGTTAGGCAGAATGCATGAGCCTGGTGGGGTGGGGGAATGGGGGGGACAACAGTCTAGATTTGTTAAAAAAATAAAAATTTTTTTAAAAATAAAATTAAATTAACAAACAAAAAAAGAATCAGTGACGGGGCTCGAGAGATGGCTCAGTGATTAAGAGCAGCAACTGCTTTTGCAGAGGACCCGGGTTCAATTCCCAGCACCCACATGATGGCTAAGACAGTCTTTAACTCCATTCCAGGGGAATCCGACACCCTCTTCTGACCTCCATGGCATTGCCATGACATGGGTGCACCACCTACATGCAGACAGTCATTCATACACATAAAAAATAAATAAAATTTAAAAAAAATACCAAAAAATAAATTAAAAATAAAAATAAAAAAAAAAATATAAAAATTATTTTTTAATTAAAAAAAGCTGGGTGTGGTGGCACACACCTTTTATCCTAGCACTCAGGAGGCAGAGGCAGATGGATCTCTGTTGCATGAGGAAGCTTTGCTGGTGAGAGTCGAGAGATGAGTCTCTGTACTCTGTTCTGTGTTCATGAGCCTTAGGTGTAGAGTTTCCATTGTAGATGTGTAATGGACAACTTTAGTCTTGTCAAACACAAAATGATTTTTTTGAATGATAAAGGGGCTCAGTAAGTAAAAGCACTTGCTACACAGCTTGAAGATCTTGTTTGATCCCCAGACCCCACATAGAAGGAGAGAACAACTCCCAATGTTTTCTTCTGACCCCCATGTGTGCCATGGAACACATACCCCCTCACACATAACACATGATAATAACAAAATAAAATGGGTGGGGCTAGAGAGATGACTTAGCAATTAAGAGCCCATCTCCTCTTGCAGAGGACCTAGGTTCAGTTCCTGTACCTAAATGGCAGCAACAACCATCTATAACTCCATTTCCAAGGGATCCAACACCTTATTTGACTCATGGGTCATGCATGACATGGGTGCACTTACATGCAGGCATACACTCATATACATAAAAAAAAAATAAAATAAAAAATATTTTAAGAAATTTTTAAAAAGCCCAAACTGGCTTCCTGTGACCCAGAAGACCCAGCAAGCAGCATGAATGAGAAGGCAGGGGCCAGACGTGAACTGGTTTTCTGTGGGATCGTGAGACTGACCAACCCAGCAAGCAGCTTGGAGGCCCGGCCCAGGCCCAAACTGGCTCCCTGCAGACAGGCTGACCCAACGAGCAGCACTGAGGTGGAGGCCAGGGCTGACCCAGCGAACAGTAAGGAGGCATGGGTCAGGCCTGCACTGTTTTGTGGGCATCAAGACAGGAGGTAGCCAGGCCTAACATACACAAACCGACAGCCCCCAACAGCACCTGGAGGCAGGCTCAGAGCACACGCACTTGAGCTTCATAACAGAATAAAGACAGAAAGGGAATCACTTGTCAAAGCACAACAACAACCACAAAACAATAAAATGGGAAACACAAATGATAAACCTCATTAAATTCTACCAGCCCTACATAAGACACAATGAGAATTTCCCAGAGATAACACAGGACACAGAATCTTAAAAAGATCTATCATACTCAGAGAAATAAGTAATATAAAGAACACACAAAACTAAGAGGTATCTGATGCTAAAAAAAGGTCGAATCAGTCTGAATTAAACCAAGGCAGGCTTTTAATCCAGGGACTTGCTCTCCCAGGCAGATCTGATAGCCCTTTTGGAGTGAAGGACCATCAGAAAAGTGAGAGTCAGGAGGAGGGAAGGCCTTTTATAGGTTAGGGGAGAGGAGATGGTGACATGTTGGAATCGGCCAATTCAGGTCAGGTCAGGGCTGGAGGTGGGCACCAGTGTTCTTGGGTCTCATGGAATTTAGAGCTCCATCCAGTGATTTTCAAAAGGAAACACAAGCTCCAGACTGGAAAAAAGGAAGGGTCCTTCCGGTCTAGGCCATCTTGGCTTTTTGTCCTGCCCGACCTAGCACAAATGAATCAAAGAACAAAATAGAGGAAAACGAGAATGTAAACAAGAAATACTGAAGAAATCTCAAGCTGAAATAAAAGGAAAGTGAACACACAAAGAGCTAGAAGGAGAGAAAATACTAACATGCAGACGAACAAGATCTAAGAGCTAGGGAGAATGAAAACTCTGAAATGAATTAGAGAAAAATGAAAATGAAAAGTAAAACTAAAATCAGCTGAAATGAAAAAGGAAATTAAACATTCATCCACTTAACAGGAAAGATGGGAGAAAGCATTCAGAATAGATTGGAGGAAGAAGAAACAGAATAATCAAGACTGGAAGATAACATGGAAGAACTGGATTGCCAAGCAAAGATTATGAAATTTTTAAAAAAACAAGAGTGGAAATATCGGAAATGTGGTCACCAGTGAAAAGACCAAACCTCCACATATAGCAAAAGAGAAAAATCCCAGAATAATGGGTATTGACCAGATCTTCCAATAGAATTACAGAGGAAAATTTCCTCAATTGAAAAATACATCCCATCAAATACAAGAAGCACATAAACACACCAAGTGAGAAGACCAGAAATAAATTCCCCCTGCCATATCAAGTAAAAACACTAAATGCTCAAAACAAAAGACAAATACTGAAAGCCACAAGAGAAAAAAAGAAGTTACATATAAGGAAAACCCATAGAGTTACAGCTGGCTTTTCAATGCAAACAATGAAAGCCAGAGGAGCTTGGGCAAAGTATTCCCAGTTCTAAATGACTGTAGATGCCATACCCAGAAAAATGTCAATTATGTTGAAGGAGAAAAGAAAAATCTTTTATGACATAACAAGATGAAAGAACACAGGTCCAGAAACCAACCTTTCAGAAATACTTGAAGCATTCAAAGGTCAGAGGAAAAGAGCAATTATCCCCAAGCAGCCAGAGAGAGTAGTTAATAAAAGTATAACTGAAAAATATGATCCAAACCAAGAATGCGAACAGAAAATATGGTGAAAGGAAGCAACACAACATCTCTAAATAATAACCTTAAATATTAATGGGTCTAAACTCCCAGTCAAAAGACATAGGCTGGGAATGGATAAAGAAACAGAATCCAGCCAGGCATGGTGGTTCACACCTTAATCCAGCACTGTGGGAGGCAGAGGCAGGGTGATCTCTGAGTTCAAAGCTAGCCTCGTCTACAGAAGTGAGCTCCAGCCAGCTGGGACTAAAGGGAGACCCCGTCTCAAAAAACCAAAAAAAGAAAGAACAGAAACAAAATCCAACTATATCGGTCTCACAAGAAACCCATCTCACCCTCAGGAAGGCACAAACTCAAAGTGAAAGGATGGAAAAAATAGTCCAAGCAAATGGTACCTTTTTAAAAAGCACGCAGGAATTGCTATTCTAATATCAGGCATGATAGACTTTGAAGTAAAAAAAAATCTTCTGATTAGAAGAGACAAAGAGGGTCATTACATCCTTATCAAAGAACAATTAACCATGTACTCTGGTACACTGAACTTTGTAAGATATTCTGCAGACCTCAAGGCAGATAATCCCAACATATTAGAGTAGGGGACTTCAATACTCCACTGAGCCTTTTGAAAGGTCAAACTGGACAAGAATAAACAGAGAGACATCTGAACTGAACAATCGTACACCAATGGACCTCACACACATCTACAGAATATTCCACCCAATTCCAGAGAATATACTTTCTTTTTTATTATTATTTTTACATAAATTTATTTTTATTTTTTTAACAAATCTAGACCCGTGTCCCCCCCCATTCCCCCACCGCACCAGAGCCATGCATTCTGGCCAAACATAGCTTTTCATCTCTTTCTAGTCTTCTCAAAATTCTCCATGAGGAAGTTGACTTTTTGAGCAGAAGTTCATTGTTTCCTCAGTTCTTCGATGCAGTCTTTTTCTGTTGTTATTGTTGTTTCAATATGCATCACTCCACTGCTTTGGACAAAACTCAGGGGGCCATACACAAGAAATACTTACAACTAGGTAATTGGCACTAGCATGCCACAGATGAGGGATACCATTCTTTGTTTGTTTTTTGGGACTGTGTTACTCTCACTCAGCATGATGTCCTCTAGCTCCAGCCATTTCTGCAAATCTCATGATGTCATCTTTCTTTACTGATGCAGAGAACTCCATTGTGTAGATATAACACATTTTCTCTATCCATTTCACAGGTGAGGGGCATTTGGGTTGTTCTCAGCTCCTGGCTATGTGAAGAGAGCTGAAATAAACATGGCCTTGCATGTACTCTGTGGTGGGTGATCTTAAGGGCACATCCCAGAGTGGTATGGCTGGGTTTGGGTGGCAAGTTCATTCCAAGTCTTCAAAGGGTTCTCCACAACTGCTTTCCATGTGGCTGTATGAGTTTACATTCCCACCAGCAGTGGATGAGTGTTCCCCTTTCCCCAGCAGTGGATGAGTGTTCCCTTTCCCCACAACCTCTCCAGCATTGGTATCATTTGTTTTCTTGATCCTAGCCAGTCTTATTGGATAAGATGATATCTAAAGTGGTTTTTATTTGCATTTCTTAATGATTAGTGATGTTGAACACTTCTTAAGGTGTTTCCAGCCATCTCTATCCTCACTTGTGAAGTCTCTGTTCATTCTTTGCTCCATCTTTTTTTTTTTTTTTTTTTTTTTTTTTTTTTTTTTTTTTTTTTTGAGTAGTTTTATATATTCTGGAAATCATGCTTTGTCCAGATTATCTGCAGTGAAGGTTTCTTCCCACTTGTGGGATTTTCCTTCACTTCCTGATTGTTTCTTTTGATGTACAGAAGCTTTTGAGTTTAATGAGGTCCATTTGCAATTGTCGACCTTAATTGCTTGGCAGCGGCTGTCTGATTTAGGAAGTTTTTCCTACGCCTATGTCTTGTAGCTGCTGCCAACTTTTTCTTCTATCGCTTCAGATTTTGGGGTTATCACGTGAGGTCNCCTTCAGAGAATACTGGAGCAATTCAAAAAACAGAAGAAAGGAGCACCATCCCCAGGCACCTAGAAAGAGAATCAATAAACGCATAATGCAGAAAGATAGAAACCTAAACCCAAACCGCAAAGGATAACAAGGCAAAAGGAGCAACACAGACCTATCAGTCATAACCTAAATATTAATGGCTAATTCTCCAACAAAAGACTAGATGGGGAGATTGGATAAGGAAACGAATCCATCCATATGCTGTCTACAGAAACACATCCTCCTTCAAGGCGGCAGAACACCTTAAAGTGAAGGTAGAAAAAATTCCAAGCAAATGGTACCAAAAAAGATCAGGTGTTGCTATTTGTATACATCAGACAAAATAGACTTCAAAGTAAAAGAAATCAGAAGAGACAAAGAGGCCATTACATCTTTATCAAAGGAACATTCACTAAGAAGATTTCACAATCATGAATATATATGCCCCAAACTCTGGTGGAACAACTTTATAAAGATTTCTCCAGGACCACAATCACACACTATCCCCAGTACACTCATAGTAGGGGACTTCAGTACCCCACTGAGTCCTTTGGTAGGTCAACAGGCAAGAATAAACAGAGAGCATCTAACTGAACGATATGTACACCAAATGGACCTCATAGACCTCTACCGAATATTCCACCCTAATACACAGAGACGACCATTTCTACTCAGCACCCCATGGAACATTCTCCAAAATCACCCCATACTGGGACACAGAAGGAAACCTCCACAAATACAAAAAGATTGAAATAATTTCATGCATCCTATCAGACCACAGTCAATAAAGCTCAACATCAACACCAGGATAAGCCCTACTGCCTACAAGAACACATGGAGGACTAAACAACACCACTCTTGAATAACGAATGGGTCAAGGAAGAGATAAAGAAATAAAAGCATTCCTGGAAGAATGACAATGACAATACAACACAAGCAAAACCTATGGGATACCTAAAAGCAATCCTAAGAGGGAATTTATAGCCCTGGGTGCCCTTAGAAAAACAGAAAGAGCACAAGTGAATGATCTAACACTGCAGCCAAAAGCACTTGAGGGGCAACAACGATGAACCCTAAACGCAACAGACAGGAAGAAATAACAAAAATCAGAGCAGAAAATCAATGAAATAGAAAACAAAGAAAACTACAAAAAAAAAAATCAATGAATCCAAAAGTTGGTTCTTAAACATCATCAAACACATAAACGGATCAAAGACAAAAACCACACCATCATCTCAATTGATGCAGAAAAGCCTTTGACAAAACCCAGCCATCCCTTCATGCTTAAAGTCTAGAAGGAATTAGATTTGAGGGATCATCCTCAATGTAATCAAAGCCATATACCGGAAACCCACAGCCATATATCCTAAACGAGAAAGAGAAATGAGAGATCATCTAAACAGAAATGAGAGAACATTCCTTTTAAAGGTTGAACTCGCAAGGCTGCCCTGTCACATCCTCTTCAATTAGTGCTTGAAACACTTGCTAGAGCATAAAGCAAGAAAAGGAAATTAAAGGAGTACTAATTGGAAAAGAAGTCAAGCTATCCCTATTTGCTGATATGATTGTTTACTTAAGGGATGTTAAAAACTCCACCAGAAAACTCCAGAAATTATTAACAACTCAGCAAAGTGGCAGGATACAAAATTAACCTTAAAAAATCAATGGCCTTCTTTAACACCAAGAACAAGCAACGGAGAAAGAATTCCAAGAGACCTTCCCACTCACAATGCCTCAAAACAATAAAATACCTAGGAAAAAAACCTAACCAAAGACACCAAGGCTCTTACAACAAAAATTTTAAAAACTTTTAAAGAAAGAAAGAAATGAGAGACATCAGAAGATGGAAAAACCTCCCATGCCTAGGATTGGGAATTAACATTGTAAAATGTCATTTTACCGAAAACTCTTGTATAGATTTAATGCAATGCCAATTAAAAATCCCCAACAGTTTCTTCCAGGCTTGGAAACAAAAGTCCTTAAATTCATTTGTAAACAAAAGACCCTGAATAGCCAAAACAACCCTGAGCAAAAAGAAGCTACACAGGGGATCTCTATACCAGACTTCAAACTATACTACAGGGCTATAGTCATAAAAACAGCTCGGTACTGGCACAAAAACAGACCTTTTGACCAATGGAACAAAACCGAAGATGCAATCTGAGCCCGTACAATTTCAGCCATCTATATTTGACAAGGGGCGGGGACAAGAAGCCACATGGAGCAAAGACAGCATCTTTAGCAAGTGTGTTGGACAAAAAATGGATCTCCACTTGTTAGATGAATGAAATTAAACCCCTACCTCTCGGCCGTACAAAAGTCAACTCCGATGGATCAAACACTCAAGTGAAACCCCAAACTCTAAGGCAATAGAAGAAAAAGTTGGCAGCAGACTACAAGACATAGGCATAGATAGAAAAGCTTTCTAAATCAGACAGCAGCTGTGCAAGAATTAAGATCGACAATTGACAAATGGGGACCTCATTGAAGTCAGTTGTAATTCTGATAGGTTTCCCCTTATAGGTCACTTGTTGTTTTTCTCTTGTTGCTTTAAGGATTTTGACTTTGTTTTGGGTGTCTAGCATTTTAACTATGATGTGGCGTGGAGAATTTCTTTTCTGATGTTGTCTGCTTGGAGTTCTATGTGCTTCTTGTATTTGTATTGGTTTTTCTTTTTTTAGTTTGGGGAAGTTTTCATCTGTTATTCTGTTGAAGATTTGATCAATAACATTCTCTTGGGATTCTTCTGCTTCCTCTACTCCTATTATGCGAAGGTTCAATCTTTTCATAGTGTCCCACAGTTCCTGGTTGTTCCACTTCTGTGTATTTTTAAATTTTTCATAGTCCTTCTTTGAGGTTTTTAGTTGTTCTGTGTTATCTTCCAGGTCTGATATTCTTTGTTCTGCTTCCTCCATTCTGCTTCTGAGGCTTTTTCCACTCCTTTCCTCTTGATTGGATGAGTGTTTCATTTCCTTTTTCATTTCTTCTTCTGATTTCTTTAGTATTTCTACTTCTTTTTGGAGCTTCTCAATCTCTTCCTGTAGCTCTTTGCTTCGCTGGTTGGTTTCCTTATCTTTTTCAGCATGGGATCTTTTCAGTGTTTCCAGTTCCTTCTGGAGTTTGTCATTCTCTCTCTCTAGGTTCTTCTTGAGTTCTTCATTCTCTTTTCTTAGTTCTTTGATTTGCTCTTTATAATGTTGTAGTTCTTTAAATATGTTCCCAATTGCGTTTCTGATATCTGTGTCCTGGGCCATCCCCATGGGGATCCCACTGTAGGAATCTTCCATAGGGTTGGTAGAGCTTGATGCGGGATTATCCTGCCCCTTTCCTGTGTTGTCTCTTCTTCATGTTCCTGGCATATGAGCTTCTCTTTGCCTGTATGCCAATGTAGGTCCTAAATGCACCTTCACTGTGTTGAAGGCTTGCTTTGCTTGCCTCCTTCAGATGCCTTCATAATCTCAGTTGGGACTCATTTTACTGCAGAGATACATGCACAGCTATATTTATTGCAGCTCTCTTCACAATAGCAAGGAGCTGGAACCAACCCAAGTGCCCCTCAACTGATGAGTGGATAGAGAAAATGTGGTAGGTACATCTGTACAATGGAGTTCTATGCAGCGGTAAAGAAAGATGACATCATGAACTTTGCAGGTAAATGGATGGACCTAGAAGATATCATGCTGAGTGAAATAACACAGTCCCAGAAAAACAAAGGACGAATGGTATCCCTCATCTGTGGATGTCAGCACCTATTACCTAATTGTATGGCAAACTGAACAATGTGAATGTGATCTGAAAACGACTGTGCTCTTATATTGTAGAATCCCTTAAAAAATAAACAAATAAAGGACAAAAAAGATTGACATCTTTTTTTTTTATTGACCTAGACAAGTTGGAAAAGATTGAAAAAAAAAAGTAAAAAAAAGAAACAGAAACAAAGAATACATAGAATTAATGAATCCAAAAGCTGGTTCTGTGAAAAGATAAACAAAATAGACAGACCTCTAGTCCAGTTAACAAAAAAAGAAAGAGCAACTACAAATCAATAGTATTCATGCTGAAAGGTGAAACATCACAACAGATAAAGAAAAGATCTAGACAATCATATGGGAATACTTCAAAAACCTATCACTAAATTTGAAAACCTAAGAGAAATGGATGAATATTTGAAATCCTGAGAATCAACAAAGCTTAACCAAGAAGAGATGGACAGTTTAAACAGACCCATAATATTTGAGGAAACTGAGGATGCAATTAAAAACCTCCCAACTGAAAAAATCCCGGGTCCAGATGGATGCACAGTAGAATTCTATAAAACACTTAAATGGGTCCTACAACCATTACTACTCAAACTGTTCAGAAGGATACAAACAGAGGGAATTCTCCCAAATCCCTTCTATCAAGCCAGCATTGTTCTAATACCAAAACCAGGCAAAGATACAAGCAAAAAGGAAAGCTACAGACCCATCTCATTAATGAACATAGATGCAAAAATTCCCAACAAAATACTTACAAATTGCATACAGACCCACATCAAAAAGATCATCCATCATGATCAAGTTGGATTCATACCAGAGATGCAGGGATGGTTCAATATATGTAAATCAATAAATATAAAACATATAAATGGACTGAAAGATAAAAACTACACGATCATCTCAATTGATGCAGAAAAAGCCACCATCCCTTCATGTTTAAAGTCCTAGAGGGAACTGGACTGAAGGGAACATTCCTCAACATGATCAAAGCCATATATAATAGCAAACCCACTGCCAACATCATCCTAAATGGAGAAAAATTGGAACCCTTTCCCTTAAAGGTGGGAACCTGGCAAGGCTGCCCCTTATCGCCACTCCTCTTCAACATAGTGGTTGAAATGCTTGCTAGGGCAATAAGACAAGAGAAAGAAATTAAAGGAGTAATATTTAGAAAAGATGAAGTTAAGCTATCCCTTTTTGCAGATGATATGATAGTTTACCTAAGGGATGCTAAAAACTCCACCAGAAAACTTCTAGAAACAATGAAGAGTTTCTGTAAAGTGGCAGGATACAAACTTAACCAAGAAAAATCATAGCCTTTCTTTACACCAACAATAAACAAATGGAGAAGGAATATAAGACCTTCCCACTCACAGTAGCCTCAAAAATAGAAACAGCTGGGAACAAACCTAACCAAAGATATCAAAGAGCTCTACAAAAAAATTTAAATCCCCGAAGAAGGAGATTGAAAATGACATCAAAAGATGGAAAGACTTCCCATGCTCATGGATTGGGAAAATTAATATAGTGAAAATGTCCATTTTACCCAAATTGATATACAAATTCAACACAATCCCAATCAAAATCCCCATGAGCTTCTTCACAGACTTGGAAAAAAAATCCTTAAATTCATATGGAAAAACAAAAGACCCAGAATTGCTAAAGCAACCCTAAGTGAAAAATGCAATACAGGGGGGATTGCTCTACCAGGCTTCAAGCTAGATTACAGGGCCATAGTCATAAAGACAGCCTGGTACTGGCACAAAAACAGACCTGTTGACCAACGAAACAAAATTGAAGATCCAAACTTGAGCTCATACAATTTCAGCCACCTCATATTTGACAAAGGGGAAAAAACCCTCAATGGAGGAAGGATAGCATCTTCAGCAAATGGTGCTGGCAAAACTGGATCACCATTTGTAGGAGAACAAAATTAAACTCCTACCTCTCACCCTGTACAAAAATCAACTCCAAGTGGATCAAAGATCTCAACGTGAAACCCAAAACCTTGAAGGTGATAGAAGAAAAAGTTGGCAACAACCTACAAGACATAGGCATAGGAAAAGTCTTTCTAAATCAGACAGCAGCTGCACCGGTAATAAGGGCAGTAGTCAACAAATGGGATCTCATCAAACTCAAAAGCTTCTGTACAGCAAAAGAAACAATCAAGGAAGTGAAGAGAAAACCCACAGAGTGGGAGGAAATCTTCACCAGTGATTCATCTGACAAAAGCATTAACGTCAAGAATATATAAACTACTCAAAAAACAAAGAAGCAAGAAAACAAATGACCTACTCAAAAGATGGAGTAAAGAGCTGAACAGAGACTTCACCAGTGAGGAATTAAAGATGCCTGAGAAACATCTTAAAAAGTGTTCAACATTGTTAATGATTAAAGAAATGCAAATTAAAACCACTGTAAGATATCATCTCACTCTGATATGACTGGCTAAGATCAAGAAAACAGAAGATGCCAAATGGTGGAGAGGTTGTGGGGAACGGGGAACACTCATTCTCTGCTGGTGGGAATGTAAACTTGTACAACCATTATGGAAAGCAGTGTGGAGAACCCTTAAAAGACTCAAAATATGCCTACCACCTGACCCAGTCATACCACTCCTGGGTATATACCCACAAGACTCATCCTACCGTAAAGGTACATGCACATCCATGTTTATTGCAGCTCTCTTCACAGTAGCAAAGAGCTGGAACCAACCCAAATGGCCCTCAACAGATGAGTGGATGACAAAAATGTGGTACATCCTCACAATGGATTACTACTCAGTGGTAAAGAAAGATGACATCATGAACTGTAGGTAAATGAATGGAACTCCAAACCATTATTCTAAGTGAAGTAACACAGTCCCAGGAAAACAAATGGTGAATGGTCTCCCTCATTTGTGGATGCTAACACCAAATCCCCAGTTGAAAGGCAAGCTGAACATTATTGTTATATTTCTGTTTATTGGAAAGCAACTATGTTGTTATAATGTAAATCTCTCAACGGGCTCTAGAATCCACCCACCACTTATTTTCAGACTCTGTAATTACTGTATATGGGGGGGGGAGTATGTATCCATATTTTAGAGTAATATCAAATTAAGGAGGAGAATGTGAATTCCCAAACATAAAAGAGAAAGATGCAGGACAGTTTTGGCAGAATAAATGATCTGGGGTGGGGGGGTAGAGGAAAGGGGAATATGCCTAAATTGAACAGAAAAAGGATGTCTGAAATACACCAAACACCAATAAAAGCATTAAAAAAAGATGATCATGTTCTTAAGTCTATGTGTTATATTACATTTGATTTGTGTACATTGAACCGAGCTTGAATGTCTGAGGTGAACAAATTTGGTTGTGGTGTATGATCTTAATGTTTTTAATTTCTGTTTGGAAGCGTTTTATTGAGAACTTTTGTGTCTATGTTCATCAGGGAAATTGTTTTAAAGCCTTTGTTTTGTCCTCATCTGGTTTTGCTGTCAGGGTAATACTGGCCTCACAGAGTGCTTTCTTTTCTATTTGGGGGAACAGTTTAAGATGTATTGGTGTCAACTCTGAATATCTGGCAGAATTCAGCAATGAATCTGTTTGGTCTTTGGCTTTTATTTTACTGAAAACCCTTGTAACATTCTCTTTACATCTCTAATTTTACTAATCTGTGTTTTCTCTGTTTCCTTTGGATAGGAGTTTGTCAGTTTATCTTTTCAAAGTTTTTTTTTTTTTTTGGTCTTTTTGAGACAGGGTCTCCCTGTAGTCCCAGCTGTCCTGGAACTCACTTTGTAGACCAGGCTGGCCTTGAACTCACAAAGATCCACCTGCCTCTGCCTCCCAAGTGCTAGGATTAAAGGCGTGCGCCACCATGCCCAGCTCAAAGAAATTTTTAATTCCAGGTATCATTTAATCTCCATTTTATAAACTTCTGCTGTTATCTTTATTTCTTGCCACCGTCTTTTGAGTTGGCTTGTCCTCATTTTCTAAGCTCTCAAGGTGCATCATTAGGTATTAGAAATCTGATATTTTTCATCTCAGTACTTACAACTGTACACTTTCTTCTTAAAACTGCATACCTGTGTCCCAACCGTTCTGATAAGTTATGCTATTATTTTCATTTGATTAAAGGAAATTTTAAATTTCCTCTGATTTCAGCAATGACTAACAATTCAAGGATGTATTTGTTCAGTTTCTAAGTATCTGTGGACTCTATTATCTCTATTGCTTTCTCTTTTTTTTGTGGTTCTTAGCCTCCGCCTTTAACGGCTGTGCTATCCTCACAGCACTCTATTGCTGATTTCTAAGTTTATCCCATTAAGGTATAAGATGCAAATAATTATTTTGATTTTTTGCACCTGACCTATAACATAATTGATTTTAGGGAAGTTTCGATTGGCTTCTGAGAATGTATATACTATATTTGTTGAATGGAGTACTATGCAGATATCTATTAACAACTGGTCTATGATATAGTTTAACTCTGAGGTTTCTTTGTTGACTTTTTGTTTGGATGATCTATGTAAAGATGAGGTGTACTCAAATTAGAAAGTTTAACATTCAGTGCATAAGTTTACAATTGTTCAATCCTTATGATCAATTTCATCTTTAGAATATCTAGTGGCCTTCTTTATCTTTTCTAATTTTTCTTTGAAATCTACTTGTGTCAGAATATCTGTGTCAGACTGCTTTTAAGCTTTAAATTACAAGGTGACTTTCATTCTTTTCACTCCAAGACTGTGGAGTCTTTGTCAGTGAAGTGTGCTTCTGGGAGATGAGATGTTTGGATCTTTGTTTTTAATCCAGTCATATTTTAAATGGCAGATTGTTGCAACTTACATTTAAGGTAATTACCAAAAGGGGTGTTCTAGTTTGTCTTCCATTGCTGGGACAAAACACTCTGACCGACACCAACTTGGGGAGGAAAGGGTTTATTCAGCTTACATCTCCTGGGTCACAGTTCATCACTTAGGGAGCCCAAGGCAGGAACTCAGGGCGGGAACCTGGAGGCAGGAGCTGAAGCACAGGCCATGGAGGAATGCTGTTCACTGGCTTGCTCCCATGGCCCATGCCCAGCCTGACCTCTTATATACTACACAACAACCTGCCCAGGGTGGCACCACCCATAGTGGGCTGGGCCCTCCCACACTGCTCAACAATCAAGACAATACTCCACAGACGTGGCCACAGGTCAGTCCAATGGAGCCAATTCCCCAGTTGAGGCTCCCTCAACCCAGGTGTGTCAAGTTAACACTAAAACTATCCAGCACAAGGGGTTTTCTAATTCCTGTTTTTTTTTGTTTTTTTTTTTTCTGATTGGCTGAATTTCTTGTTCTTTCTTTCCCTTATTAGTATTAGGAGCTTGCTAGTTTAGCGTGTTAGACATAATGTACTCTTCTCATGCAACATATTTAATGTGCTCTCATGACTGGGCCTTATTACTCCTCTGTATACAGTACTTGGAGCATTTTCTGTGGACTGGCTGGCTTGGTATCATGAATTGCCTTAGTTTGTGTTTCTTTTGAAATGTCCTTACTTCCCTGTCAATTTAAAGATACTTTTGCTGGAAAAGCAATTTTGGCTGGGCCGTTGTTCACTTTTAGGGTTTGAAATACATCATTCTTTACTTTCAGGGCTACTGCCGAGAGCCCTGATATGTTGTGTCTTTGAGGAATGGCATCTCTCATACAGTTTATTTTATATATTGCTTTTCTTCTTTTTTACATCTTTGATATGTCATGGAAAGGTTCTTTTCTGGTCACGTCTATGTAGGGTTTATAAATGCTTGTTTGGATGTCCATTTATTTTTCTGGATTTGGGGGATTTCCTGCCATAATTTCAGTGAATAGATTGTCTATGTACTTTACCTCAGGTCCTCCTACCCTGTGATTTCTTATGTCTGGTCTCTTGATCTCAGACTGTGAAATTTTTGGTCATGCTTTTCTTTGTATTACTGCCTTGATCTTATCCTGCCCCCAATATGATTTCTTCTGCTTGGTATTTTCTTGTTGCTTTCTACTGTTTTTTTTTTTTTTTTTTATACCGGACTGATTCATTTCCAGCATTTCTATTGGGTTCTTTTTCATATTTTCAATTTCCTCATATTGCTGAGCTTCTCATTCACTTTGCTAACTAGTACTGAATTTTCTTAATTCATCTCCTTGAGTGCTCTAAGCAGCCCTTGATCCTTTTAAAAGGAACCTCAAACTGTTTTTCTGTTATCTTAGCTATCTTATTAATGATCTTTAGCTTCCATTGTTGAGGAATTTTGACCTTACTGGAGGCGTCATTGTGGCTGGCTTTCCTCACGTTTTAAAAAATGTGCTTTACTGGGGCTGTAGAGATGGCTTAGCGGTTAAGAGCACTGACTACTCTTGCAGAGGACCTGGGTTCGATTCCCAGCACCCACATGGTGGCTAAGAACTGTCTTTAACTCTAGTTCCTGGGGAATCCAACACCCTCTTCTGACCTTCACAGCACTGCACGACATGGGTACCCCTACCTACATGTAGACAGTACATTCATACAGATAAAAAAATAAAATTGAAAAAATGTGCTTTATGCTTCTCCAGTGGAATGTGTAGTTCAGTTTTTCCTTTTCCACACCTTTTTATTTTCTGAGTTTTCCTGGTGGATTGTCTTCTCTTGGGATTATGTTCACCACTGTTATTTAGGAGAGGAGCCAACTTTGCAGCTGTGTGTTCCCTTCCCACCCACATCCTGGCTGCTTTTCACCAATAACCCATAGTTCCTGCCTGAGAAGACTTGTCTGTTGGTGACACTGTGCCAGGTTCAGCACACTTCTCATGCTCCTGTGTTGTCACTCACCTAGGGGCTCTTGAAGAATCTCAGCTTCAGGCTCCTGTTCTACTTGTACAACAGTCCCATAGCCAGTGCTGCTCCAGTTGTCTCCCCCTTCCCCTGGTTGCTTCTCTCCATCCTGCTCTGGTTTTTCTAATACTTTTTAGGATCTTCTTCTGAAGACCTCTTTATCCTTAAGATAAAGCTGCAGACAGTTCTTTGGTATAGTTTTTTTCCCTCCATTTATGACACTTGATCCTCAGTAGGTCCTTACTCTTAGCAGGTTCTCAATTTCCAGTTTATATCATTTTAAGGATGGCATTCTTTGTATTTCTTTTCTGTAGAAAAGAAAGGGGAGGTGAGGCAGGCAAGTACTCAAGTGCTCTATCCTGAAATTTGGTGCCTGTCTTTTTACCACAAAAGCAGGCTAGCATGGCATGCCATATTCTCACCTCTCCTTCAAAGAATGCCTCAAATATGCAATTTCATGTTAAACACCCAGACCTTAGCAAATGCTATTTTTACATTCCTTTCCCCACCTTGTTTTGATTTTTTTTCTAGCTATGACACTTCTTCCTATAAAATAATTCTATTGTAGACACATCTATAATGGAACCTCTATACCTCGGGCCCAAGGAGCATCTATTTTTTTTTCTGTCGTTATGTTTTTTGGTGTCTTACCGAGACTGTTTTCTCAAAAAAGACTGTTCTCTCAGCTTAGAACATGAATATTTATACTTACATTTTTGAAGAATCGTACAGCTTTAGCTTTTATATTTAAGACTTTGATTTGAGCTAATTTATGTGTAAGGTGTGAAGTAGGGTCTTGTCTTAGAACATCTGTGCTGTTATAACACAATACCTGAGACTCAGTTTAAGAAGACAGAAATTTGATGGGGCTGGAGAGATGGCCTAGTGGTTAGGAGTGCTGACCGCTCTAGCAGAGGACCCGGGTTCGGTCCCCAGAGCCCACATAGTGGCCGAGAGCCGTCTGAAACTCCAATTCCAGGAGAACTCCAGTTCCAGGGGAGTCCGACGCCCTCTTCTGACCTCCGCGGCGTTGCACGTCATGGGTGCACAGACTTGCATGCAGACAATACATTCATACACATATGGAAATAAAAAATTAAAAAAAAAGACATTTGGGTCGGAGAGATGGCCTAGCAGTTAAGAGCACCGACCGCTCTTGCAGAGGACCCGGGTTCGATCCCCAGCACACACATGGCGGCCGAGAACCATCTGAAACTCCAATTCCAGGAGAACTCCAGTTCCAGGGGAATCTGACCTCTGCGGCATTGCACGACATGGGTGCACAAACCTGCATGCATACAGTACATTGATACACATAAAAAAAAAAAAAAAGACAGAAATTTATTGTGGTTCTGGAGGCTGGGAAGTACACCAGCAAAGTGTCAACAAATCTGTATCTCTTTAAAGGCTGCTCTCTTCTAGAATGGTGGTTGTATTTTCTAAAGGAGAGGGATGCTGTGTCCTCTTCATGATGAAAGGGACAAAAGGGAAGAGAGTCCTTTGAGTTCAAGCTGTTTTAAATAGATGCTACTTCCATTCAGGAGGGCAAAACCCCTCTGAATCACCTTCCCAAGGCTGTAACTCAATCTAACTACTGCATCCAAAATTAAGTTTCAACATGAACTTGGAAGGTTTGAACCAGAGCATTCCTTTTTACGTAAATAAACCAGTTATTCCAGAATCATTTGTTGAAGAAAAAACTGTTCTTTTGCTTATTCAATGTTTTTGATACTCTTGTAAAAAACCACATATTTCTTAATTCCCAAATTCTACTCCATTGTTGTCTGTACATCTCTTCATTGTGGTTAAGAGTACTTTTATGCTGGGCGTGGTGGCACATGCCTAGCACTTGGGAGGCAGAGGCAGGCGGATCTCTGTGAGTTCAAGGCCAGCCTGGTCTACAGAGTGAGTTCCAGGACAGCTGGGACTACAGGGAGACCCTGTCTCAAAAAAAAAAAAAAAAAAAGAGTACTTTTATGAATTCCCTAATTGTTTATCAACTCTAGTAAACTGTCAGTTCCTCAAGGTCAGGAGCTATACCTTAATTCATTTTAATATTTTAAACCCAACATTCAGCAATCTTAAAGCATGTTCACTGAATAAAATTAACCAGAAGAATGAGAATAGAGACCACAAGAAAGGTGGTCCCTTTTGCCTACAGAGTACGTCACATGTTATAAGGTAGGTTTGAAATTCTGGTACCCCTTTCTCCAGTGGCTATATAACTATTCATTTTAACATTTAAAAGCATATTTTCACATAGAAACACAAGCACCTTAAAGTTGAGGGGTAAGTCATGAGCCCAAATGACAAATGGTTGTAATCAAAGGCCAGGTACACTTAGGTATACTTGTCTCAAATTCAGCATTCAGGAGGCAAAGCAGAGTTGAGTGAGGCAAGCATGGATTATGTGGTGACACCCTGTCTCAAAACAATCCCCCCTCAACAACAACAAAAGAATCTTAAGTGTTGTGTGATACTGCAACACTCACTGAGGTTAGGAGAAATCACTGTTAACCAGATAGCCAGTGAATATACAAACTCATATCTAGTGTTCTTGAAGAAAATTAATGATAAGGAACAAAAGCTTCTTCATAATGTCTGAGTACTTCATAACAAATATCTATGTTATCCTAGAGGTCATAAAAGACCTGAGAAAAATCAGCTTAATAAAGTTGTTAATTTTTTTTTTTTAAAGACAATACTTTGAGTTCAGTACCCAAAGACTTTTTCTGAAGAGGAAAAGGGCTTGAATTGTATGATTTGGGGATTTTGATTTTGCTCTGAAAGATGAACTATGCTACTAAAATAAAGCCCGGTAGCCTACTGTGTGTCAATACTATCACTAAAATTTTTTAAAAATATAACTCTTTTGTCACAGCAATTAAGAATTTATTAAGAATGCTTAAGTCAATGTTCAAACTTTGTTATTTAGTAATTAAAATACCAAATTCATACAACTGACCCTCTTAGAGGTTTAACGACTACACTTAAAGCTCTAATCTGATTGGCCAGAGGGATGTGAAGGGACAATTTTCTTTTTTAAATTGTTCCATGTCTGAGTGGTAGGGGGTACAAAAGTGGGGGCAGGAAGCAGGAGTGTGTCCTTCACCCCCAGCAAAGTGATCTCTTCTAAAGCCATAGACTGGCACATTCCAGAATGGGCTATTCTTCTGAGTCTGTTCAGAGTAGGAAGAGAAGTCAATTTGGTCAGGCAGCTCACTGATGTTGACCTCAAAGCGGTGCTGCACATCATTGAGGGTGTTGGCATCATTCTGGTCTGAGACAAATGTGATCGCCAAGCCTTGGTGCCAAAGCAGCCTGCTCTGGCCACTTGGTGCAGGTAGGTGTCAGAGTCCTGGGGCATGTCATAATAGAAGGCAATGTTCACAAGCTCAGTGTTCATACCTTGACCAAACAGGTCGGTAGCTACAAGAATTAGCCCCTGGAAACCTTTGAACTGCTGATAAGAAAGCCTCTCCTCCTGGGCCATGTCACGGTGGATGGCAATGGCTGGGAAGTTCTGCTCCACTAAGAGCTGGGCCAGGGCGATGCAGCACTGCACAGACCTCACAAAGACCACCACCTGGTTGAACTGTACACTAACTACTGGCCACTATTGATCTGGACCCAAACCACCAGGCACTCAGAGCAGCCAAGATGGAGACCAGACTCTAACCCTCTAGCCTGACACCTCTTCCCCCTAGACTTCATTCCCCCCTCAGCTCTAAAGCAGATAAAGAGAGAACAATGCCCCCTTCCCTTATAATCAAAAGGCTGGAATGTTAGGTCTGGGTTTCCTAGAATCTCAAGGGACACACAGATGTCTACTTCCTCCAGAGGCTGTCAATCTTATGACCTCTTCCCCTTTACCTGAGGCCCCGCCCAATGGGTTTAAAAGGGTTTGTCCCAGTCACCATGTTGCCAACTGCCATGCCCTGAAAATTCCTGGAGTAAGTATGTTCTCAGAGTGACAAAACAAAACAAAAACCCAACTTGAACAATTAACAAGGGGCTAGAATCTAGATTAACACAGAACAGGAGGAGTGGGCTGGAGAGATGGCCTAGTGGTTAAGAGCACCAGCTGCTCTTGCAGAGGACCTGAGTTCGATCCCCAGCACCCACATGGTGAATGAGAACAGTCTTTAACTCCAGTTCCAGGGGAATCTGACACCCTCTTCTGACCTCCGCGGCATTGCATGACATGGGTGCACAAACCTACATGCAATCAGTACACTCATACACATAAAAAAAATAAATAAAATTTAATAAAAAAAGAACAGGAGTTAGGAAACTAAAGCCAGGTATGAAATTCCTCTTTCTCAATCAGCCTAAATGTTGTTTTGCCGATGGTAAAGAAAACCTGGTTTCTGGGGCTAGAAAGATGGCTTGGCAGTTAAGAGCACCAACTGCTCTTGAAGAGGACCCAAGTTTGATTCCCAGCACCCACATAGTGGCTAAGAACTCTCTTTAAGCCAGGAGTAGTGGTGCATGCCTTTAATCCTAGCACTTGAGAATCAGAGGCAGGCAGATCTCTGTGAGTTCAAGGCCAGCCTGGTCTACATAGTGAGTTCCAGGCCAGCTGGGGCTATAAGGAAACCCTGCCTCAAAAAGACAAAAAAAAAAAAAAGAAAAAAAAAAGAAAACCTGGTTTCAAAGCTTAGATATGAAGTCTTACAAGAAAAATATACTATTAAAATACATAACTGTTATTAGTTTAAAGTTCTTGTATAAGAAATAGTTAAAAGAGAGCAAGGGCAGTACAGAATGTTAGGAAAATGGTTCTTGGAGTAAGAACAACATAGTTGAGATCAATAATTTCTTCATTTAGTAGCTTTGTGACAAGTTTAAGTATGCAGACTTCTACTACGGAATATTATCCATATAGTAGGTACACAATGATTAGTAAAATAGAATGTTATTATTTATTTATTTATTTATTTTGTCTTTTCGAGGCAGGGTCTCCCTTTAGTCCCAGCTGGCCTGGAGCTCACAATGTAGACCAGGCTGGCCTTGAACTCATAGAGATCCACCTGCCTCTGCCTCGCAAGTGCTGGGATTAAAGGCATGCACCACCATGCCCAGCAAGAGTATGTTATTTTTAAAAATTTCTTCCCTTCAGAATCTCATCACATCAAGTAATTCCACTTAATCAAAGATGCCAATGTTTTGATCAGAGTTCCTGACTTATAATGGTGTTTTTTGCAAACATGTTGGGTAATCATGGATTGTGGTTCCAAAGTAAAGTTTGTTTTCCTCCACAGAGGATATATATATATATATATATCTTATATATATATGAGACAGACAGACAGACATTTACACAACAGCTACCTGACTGGATATATCTATTTGGTATATGTAAATTGTTTTATGGCTTGATGGACCTGGAATTTAGTCATGACCTCACCAGGTGACTAGGAATAAATTATAGAAGTTTTCAATCAAAGCTTTATTTTCATTAAAATTCTAATTTTCTTAGTCATTTGCAATGCAAATAAGCCTGTTTGTCTCTAGTACATAGTCAAAGATATGGTTAGTACTGTTTTAGAGCATTTCACAGCAGATACTTAATACCTTTATTGTAGGAAAAAGAATGATCAATTTGTAATGCTTACAAACACCGAAAATGCCAATTTTGTTCTAAAACTCAAAACCCAAGGACATGGCCATCATATTACCAGGAAGTATAAGTCTTCAAGAAAAGAATACAAAAACAAGCAAGAATGCCAAGATCTTCTCCAACCACAATTATTTTTAATCTATGAAATAGTTTACTTACAAATTAAGTAGTTTTTATAGGAGTGACATTTATCATTGATGTGATGTTTGTTTAATGTGACTATAGTCATGAAGAAATTGGGCCTGTTATTTTTCCAGAAATTGCAAAAAGTACCATCATTAAGAAAGGGAAGAGAAGGACTTGTACCCATCATTTTGGGGCATGTAAGATGAGAGTGAAGTCTCACAGTTGGAAAATCTGTGGATATTGCTGGAGGAACTGGAGATGCTCTCTAGTAAGCGGGTAATCCCTCTTCCTCGAACACTGCTGTTTGGGCCTGAAATTTTCAACCCAGATGGGTAATAACCTAGGATGTTGAAGATATAATAAAAGAAATATAACAATATTATAATGTTACTGTAAAACAGACTTCAATTCACTGGTGCAAACTACTGCAGGCCTCATACTAACCTAGCATTTAAGAGACCACGAAGAAAACAGGCAAATGGTGGAACAAAAATGTTTCCTTTTGTTTTTAGGGCAAGAAACCCTAACTGAAATTTAAGTTCCCTGTAACTGACTTTTGAAGTTTCTCCTCTCCCAAAAGGCATGTTAAAACTATGAAACTATAGCTGCTACAAGAAAAAGCGGGTTTCTTATAAATGGTCTAAACAAAAGTCTGAGAACTAAGTTACACTCTATTAGTGACACACACACACACACACACACTCAAATTGTTTAAAGTGCTAATTCCTAACAAAATGCCCAATTCAACAAGCTAATCCTAATCTAGAAGAACTGTTAAGAATCATACCCTGAGAGATCTTTGTGAGGTTTAAGGCCATAACCTAAAAGTGTATTCTTGTAAAATTGAAGATGCTTACCAGTGGATGTGTTTGATCTTTGTTCCTGATTGTAAGAGCTGAAATGGCAGAATCCTGGACTCTCAACCCTGAGCTTCTGGTAAAGTAACAGGAAAATACCAGGAAATACACAAAAATTCAATAAAAAATTTACAAAAAATATTTACTAATTATTGAACAGACTATGTCAATTTCAAATTACCTACTAAAATTCAAACTAATATACCTAAATACTTTTCCAACATTTGGTCAACATTTTCTATAAAGGGGAAGAAACAGAGCAGACTTTGCAGAGAACTGAGAAATTGCATGGTTAACAAAAGGTATGCCTCTCTTGTTCTGTAAAAAGGTAATATTCCGGCATGTTTGTGATAGGAGTGATTCCAGGACAAGAACAGCAAAATGGGCAAAGATGCTTGCTGCCAAGGCTGGTGACCCTGAGTTCAATCCTTGGAACCCACTTGATTGAAGGAGAAAACCAACTCCTCCAAGGTTTCTGATCTCTACATATAAAATATGTAAATATTCTAAAAAAATTAAAAAATGATTCAGAACATTGGGAAACCCTGAGAATGTAAGAAAGAGTTGTCACTGCAGCTCTGCCTTGGTCAGTAAGAGAATGAGATCTAATACATAAATAGGCTGATTTCAAATAGGACTAGAGCCCAATTCATTCACCCCAGCAGACATACAAGCAGAGAAAAGATAGTAGCAGAAGGGTTATGTTGAAAATCTGTGATTATATCTATTTTCCTGGAAAAGTGGAAGCATCAGTTCTGTCCAGAGCAAAGGTGAAGAAGAGGTGATGGAAACTCAAAGGGAAAGAATGAGAAATTAGAGAAATGCCAACTTAAAAACAAAAAAGGGAAATGCCAACTGACAGGCACCATCAATGAGTCAATGAAGCTTGTCATAATTAAAGCTTAGTGGGACTAGCCAGATAAGTGTGTTTCTGTGACTGAACCCAGAGCCTTGTGCATGCCAAGCAAGCATACTCCCAGCCCTTATTTAAGTTTGAGACCAAATGGTTTCATTCAGCTTCCTTGGGTGCCCTCAAAATTGCTACTTGCCCAGGCTGGCTTTGAACTCACTATGTAACCCAGGCTGGCCTTGAACTTGTGATCATCCTCTTGAACTTGTGATCATCCTTCCTCAAGTCTCCCATGTGGCTGAAATTATAGCTGTTTGCCACCATATCTGACAGCATGGCAGTTTTGTTCTAGTCTCATTTAAATTCACAAAAATAAGAGCACAGGAGGTGAAGAGCTATATTTAATCAGGGTTAGCCTGTCACTGAGTAATGATGAAGATGACCAATGGCGTTCACAATGAGTGTAAGGCAGTAGAAAATATACATTAAAAACTACTAAGTTGGGATGGAGGAGAAGAGTGGGAATGGAGGTGGTAAAAAGAGTTTAACAAGAGGTTGCAGGGCTGGAGAGATGGCTCAGCGATTAAGAGCTCTCACTTCTCTTGCAGAGGACCAGGGTTTGATTCTCAGCACCCGCACTGCGGCTAAGAACTGTCTTTAAGCTGGGTGTAGTGGTGCATGCCTTTCATACCAGCACTCGGGGAGGCAGAGGCAGGTGGATCTCTGTGAGTTCAAGGCCAGCCTGGTCTACATAGCAAGCTCCAGGCCAGTTGGGACTAAGGGGAGATCCTGTCTCAAAAAGACAAAAAAGAAAAAAAAAAGAGGTTGCAACTTTATACATGAAATGGTGCTCTGGGATTGTGCAATGCAGTGGCTCTGTAAGGGAGCATGAAACTGTAGCTATAAATGAACTATGCGTCATGGCAAAAGCCAAAGAGCCCCTATACTGGGCTAGAGGGAGGTGACGGTAGTCAGAGAAGAGGCTGTTTGAAGTTAAGACTATGGAAACAGTACCACTGGAGTTTAGGATATGGTCACAGAGTGGGGATTTATATGGTATGAGACACTGAAGAAAGGTCAGTCAAGGAGCTGACAGATCAGGTAGCTGAAGAATTATGTAAAGGAAACATGAAAATAATTTTTATGGGAAAACTGCTCTTGGGTCAGTGTTTCTTTGAAAATAAGGAATGCCATTTGAGTATCTGCTGATTTCCTAGGGGCATTCTCAGGTACTATAGCCTGGACAGCCTGAGTTTCAAAACCTAGGGATTTTAAGGCGAAAGTATGAACAGGTCAGAAGCTAAAATCAAAGACAACTACTTCAAATGGAGATCAGTAACAAATGGGGGAAACAAATATGCTATCTTTTATAAATACCAATAGAGAAACAGTGTGCCTACAATGAAATCAGAAACAAAAAATAAATGGACTTTCCCCAAGAGGTTAGACATATCTAAGATTTTGCTGGTAACTAGGGTTTCCTTACCTGGTAACGCCCCGCATCCAATACAACCATTTTGGGTGTCACACTATTGCTGGTCTCATAATCTTGGAGTGGTACATGAGCTGCTGTGAGCTGGACTCCAAAGAGAGTGGCCAGAGAATTACTGATGCAGTATCTTTAAAAAAAAAACAAAGACAAATATCACTATAAGAATCTCTTATATTTCACCCTACAAGCATTTAATTTCACCCTATTAAACATTTTAGATTTTTGAACAAAGAAAGCATTTGAAAGGTGTTATCCTAAATTAGTGGAAAAAAAAAAAGAGATTCAGGAAGAAATAGAAACAGCAGAATTGAAACCATAAAAGTTATGGTTTCAATTCTGATTACCAGAATTTCAGATTTGCTACACGGAATTCAAATGAAGTTAAGAATTACAAGGAAGGAGAAGGGATCTGAGATCTCCTGAGGCCAGCGGAAGGAAGAGCAGGAGACAGGTAGGAACTGGGTGCCTCAGCAAGGCTGATTGTTGATCCCTTAATCCAGCTGTCTTTGGCTTGATTGGCTTTTCTGGCTGTGGGGTCGGAGTTATCCTCCCAGCTGGGATTAAAGGTGCTGTCTTTGGCTTGTCTGGCTTTTGTGGCTGTGGGGGCGGAGTTATCCTCCCAGCCGGTATTAAAGGTGGGGTTGTGTGACTCTTGAGATCTGAGATCTCCTGAGGCCAGCAGAAGGTACTGGGGCGAGGGCTGAAGAGGAGTGCCCCCCCCCCCAACTGGGATTATGAAGGCATCTGAAAGGAGGCAAGCAAAGCAAGCCTTCAACACAGTGAAGAGGCATCTAGGACTCACATTGGAATACAGGCAAGGAGAAGCCCATATGCCAGGAACATGAAGAAGAGACAACACAGGAAAGGGGCAGGATAATCCCACACCAAGCTCTACCAACCCTATGGAAGACTCCTGCAGTGCAATCCCTCTGGGGATGCCCCAGGAGACAGATATCAGGAACACAACTGGGAACATAAGATTATAAAGAACAAATCAAAGAACTAAGAAAAGAGAATGAAGAACTCAAGAAGGACATAGAGAGAACAACAAACTCCAGAAGGAAGTAGAAACACTGAAAAGATCCCATGCTGAAAAAGATAAGGAAACCAACCAGCGAAGCAAAGAGCTACAAGAAGAGATTGAGAAGCTCCAAAAAGAAGTAGAAATACTAAAGAAATCAGAAAGGGAAATGAAAAAGGAAATCAAACACTCATCCAATCAAGAGGAAAGGAGTGGAAAAAGCATCAGAAGCAGAATGGAGGAAGCAGAACAAAGAATATCAGACCTGGAAGATAACACAGAACAACTAAAAACCTCAAGGAAAGATTATGAAAAATTTTTGATCTTTTCATAATGTCCTTTTCACAGGAACTGTGGTACACTATGAAAAGATCAAACCTCCACATCATAGGACTAGAGGAAGGAGAAGAATCCTAAGAGAATGGTATTGATCAGATCTTCAACAGAATAATATATGAAAATTTCCCCAAACTAAAAAAGGACAAACCAATACAAATACAAGCAGCACATAGAACTCCAAACAGACAAGATCAGAAAAGAAAGTCTCTATGCCACATCACAGTTAAAATGCTAGACACCCAAAACAAAGACAAAATTCTTAAAGTGACAAGAGAAAAACAACAAGTGACCTATAAGGGGAAATCTATCAGAATTACAACTGACTTCTCAACGCAAACTATGAAAGCAAGAAGAACCTGGAACAAAGCATTCCCAGGGTTAAGGGACAATAGATGCCAACCCAGGTTACTATACCCAGCAAAAATGTCAATTATAGTTGAAGGAGAGAGAAAAACCTTCCATGACATAAACAAGTTGAAAGAATACATGTCCAGAAAACCAACACTTCAGAGAATACTTGAAGCAATTCAAAGGACAGAAGAAAGGAACAACCAACCCCAGGCACCTAGAAAGAGAAATGAATAAAAGCATAACTGCAGAAGTAGAAGCCTAAACCCAAACCGCAAATGGATAATAAGGCAAAAGGAAGCAACACAAACCTTAAATATTAATGGACTAAATTCACCAATCAAAAGACATAGACTGGGAGATTGGATTAGGAAACAGAACCCATATATATGCTGTCTACAAGAAATGCATCGTACCTTCCAGGACATGCACCACCTTAAAGTGAAAGGATGGAAAAAAAAATATTCCAAGCAAATGGTATCAAAAAGAAAGCAGGTGTTGCTATTTTAATATCAGACAAAATAGACTTCCAAGTAAAAGAAATCAGAAGAGACCAACTAAAAGAAATCAGAAGAAACAAATTGTTCCTTTGATAAAATATTCCATTTTATCAAAGGAACAATTCACCAGAAGATTTCACAATTATGAATGTATATATGGACCAAACTCTGGTGCTCCAAACTTTATAAAGACAATTCTCCAGGACCACAAGTCACAGACTAACCCCAGTACACTCATAGTAGGGGACTTCAATACCCCACTGAGCCCTTTGGATAGGTCAACAGGACAAAGAATAAACAGAGAGACATCTGAACTGAATGATATGATAAACCAAATGGACCTCACAGACCTCTACCGAATATTCTACCCTAATGCCAGAGAATACACTTTCTACTCAGCACCCCATGGAACATTCTCCAAAATTGACCACATGCTGGGACAAAGAAGAAAACTCCACAAATACAAAAAAGATTGAAATAATTTCATGTATTCTATCAGACGACAGTGCAATAAAGCTCAACATCAACACCAGGAGAAGCCCTATTATATACAAGAACACATGAAGACTAAACAACACACTCTTGAATAATGAATGGGTCAAGGAAGAGATAAAGAAAGAAATAAAAGCATTCCTGGAACTGAATGACAATGATAACACAACACAACAAAACCTATGGGATACCTTAAAAGCAGTCTGAAGAAGGAAGTTTATAGCCCTGGATGCCTACATTAGAAAAACAGAAAGAGTACAAGTGAACAATCTAACACTGCAGCTAAAAGCATTTGAGAGAAAACAACAGATGAACCTTAAACACAACAGACAGGAAGAAATAACAAAAATCAGAGCAGAAATCCATGAAATAGAAACAAAGAAAACAATACAAAAAAAAAAATCCTGAATCCAAAAGTTTGGTCTTTGAAAGAATGAAACACAAGATAACCAGACTTAGCCCAGTTAACCAAGAAAGAAGAGGAACAACATCCAAATCAATACAATCCATTGATGAAAAGGGAAATATCACAACAGACAATGAAAAATTCCAGAAAATCATATGGAATATTAACGAGAACCTATAGCTCCCAGCGTTGAACCTAGAAGAAATGGTTGAATTCTGAATACCCTGGGAATGCACCAAAGTCAACAAAGAAAGAGTCAACAGCTCCTACACAGGGACCCCATACACATGGAGAAATGGGAAGATGGTAATAAAGAAACCCTCCAACTAAAAAAAGCCCAGGCCCAGATGGTTATTCATGGCAGAATTTTAACACAGACATTTCAAAAGAGCCTACAACCATTGATATTGACTGTCTTCAGAATGATTACAATCAGCAGGGAATTCTCCCAAATTCCTTATATGAGAGCCCAGCATCACTCTTTCACCAAAACCAGGCAAAGATACAACTAAAAAGGAGAATTATAGACCCATCTCCCTAATGAACACGATCCGCAAAATTCTAAAACAGGATATGTTGAAATCGCATACAGACCATATCAAGAAGATCATCCATCATGACCAAGTGGATTCATAGCAGAGAGCAGGGGAATGGTTCAACAATTTGAAATCACTAAACACATCAATCAACATATAAATGGGAATAAAAGATAACCACGACGCATGCATCCTTATTGATGCTGAAAAAGCCTTTGACAAATCCAGCATCCCTTCATGCTTAAGTCCTAGAAGTGATTGGATTGGAGGGATCATTCCTCAAATGTAATCAAAGCCGTATACTCAGGAAACCCCACAGCCAATATCATCCTAAATGGGAGGAAATGACAGAAACATTCCCTTTAAAGAGGAACTGCGCAAGGCGGCCCCCCTGTCACACTCACCCTCCTTCCAATTAGCAGTGCTTGACACTTGCTAGAGTAATTAAGACAAAAAAAAAGGAAGTTAAAGGAGTTTGGGAAAAGAGGAAGGCAGCACCCTATGTTGCTGGAGGTGATTGACTGTTGTACTTAAGGGATACTAAAACTCCAGCAGAATACTCCTAGAAAGTGATTAACCAGCTTCAGCAAACGTGGCAGGATGGATAACAAAATATCCAAAAAAAAAAAAAAATCAAAGGCCTTTTTTTTTACACCAAGAAACAGCAACTGGAGAAGAATTCAAAGCAGATCTTGTCCCACTCACATGCCTCAAAAGACATATAAAATACCTAGGACAACCTAACCAAAGCACCAAAGATCTTCTATAACAAAATTTACAACCTTTAAAGAAAGAAATTGAAGAATGACCACAGAAGATGGAAAACTCCCATGCTCATGAGATGGGAAAATTAACATTTGTAAAAATGTGTTTCTACCGAAACTCTTGTATGATTTAATGCAATGCCAATTAAATCCCAACAGTTTCTTCACAGGCTTGGAACGAAGTGCTTAAATTCATTTGAAAAAAAAAAAAAAAAATGAAATACCAAAACAACCCTGAGTGAAAATGATGCTACACGGGGACTCTATCACCGACATCTCAACTTTACTAAACGGGCTTAGTCATAAAAACAGCCTGGTACTGGCACAAAAACAGACTGTTGACCATGGAACAAAACTGAAGATCCAACACCTGAGGACATCCAATTTCAGCGCCACCTCCATATTTGAACAAGGGGGCCAAGAAGACACAATGGAGAAAGACAGCATCTTCAGCAAAGTGGTGTCTGGCACAACTGCGATCACCACTTGTAGAAGTCAATGAAATTAAACCCCTCCTCTCGCCTGTACAAAAGTCAACTCCAGATGGAATCAAGCGACCTCATGTGAACCCCCAAATGTAAAGTGACTAGAAGAAAAAGTTGGCCAGCAGACTACAAGACATAGGTTGTAGGAAAAGACTCCATTATCAGACAGCAGCTGCACAAGGAAGTAAGGTCGTCAATGACACATGGGACCTCATTAAACTAAAAAGCTTCTGTAATCAAAAAGGAAGACAATCAAGGAAGTGAAGAGAACGAGTGGGAGGAGAACCTTCACTGCAGAATACATCTGACAAAGCACTGATCTCAGAATATATAAACTCAAAAAATCAAAGAAAAAGAAAACAAATGACCCACCTCAATGATGGAGCAAAGAACTGAAAACAGAAGACTTCACAAGTGAGGAGTTAGAGATGGCTGAGAAACACCTCAAAAATGTTCAACATACTAGTCTTAGGGAATGCAAGAATAAAAGACCACTTTAAGATATCCTCATTACTCCAACTAGCTGGCCTTGATCAAGAAACAAATGCTACCAAGTACTGGAGAGGTTGTGGGCAGGAGGAACACTCATCCACTCTGATGTAGTGGGCCAGTACCACTTGTAGCAATGTAAAGCAGCTATGGAGAATGCATTTGGAAGACTTGGAATAAACTTGCACACTGACCCAGTCCATACACACTCCTTCAGGCTGTACCATAACAAGACTACCCCACCGTAGAGATACACCATGCCTCGGCATATTTTTTCCAACTCTCTTCATAGCAAAGAGCTGGAACCAACCCAATGCCCCAACGATGAGTGGATAGAGAAAGATGTGGTACATCTTACACAATGGAGGTTCTTAGGTAGCAGTAAAGAAAGGACATCATGAGCTTTGCCATGAAAATGGCTGGAGACCTTAGAGTGACATTCATGCTGAGTGACGTAAACACAGTCCAGAAAAAACAAAGAAATGGTAATCCCTCATCTGTGGATGGTAGTAGCCACTTACCTCCAGTTGTTAGTATTTCCTGTGCAAATAGACACTTGAGCTTTGATGTCCACAGCAGTTGAGGAGAAAATGAATAAAATTGGAAAAAAACAAACAACAACAAAACAACAACAGAAGGACTGCATAAAAACTGCACTGAACAGTGAACTTTGCTAAAAACAGTCAACTTCCCATGGAGAATATTGAGAAAAGACTGAGAAAGAGAATGAACAGCATGTCTGGCAGAATGCATACTAACTGGTGGGGAGGGGATGGGGAAGGTGGGGGGGACACGGGTCTAGATTTGATAAAAAAATGTATGTATAAATAAATAAGAATAAAAATAAATTAAGGCTGGAGAGATGGCCTAGCGGTTAAGAGCGCCGACCGCTCTTACAGAGGACCCGGGTTCGATCCCCAGCACCCACATGGCGGCTGAGAACCGTCTGAAACTCCAATTCCAGGAGAACTCCAGTTCCAGGGGAATCCGAGACCCTCTTCTGACCTCTGCGGCATTGCACGACACAGGTGCGCAGACTTGCATGCAGGCAGTACATTCATACACATACAGAAAAAAAAAAACTTAAAAAAAAATAAAATAAAAAAAAAACAAGGAAGGAGAAGGTAGAAACAAATGAAACTACAACCATAAACAGCTAATCTTAGAGCTAACAACCATCTGTGTGTAAAGAACTACAAGAACACCAGATTTGGGGGATGTCCTAGTTAGTTTTAATTGTCAAATTTTAATTTTGCTTAGGGTTCTCTGAGGGGACACCTCAATGGAAGAACTGTCCATCTCTGGCCCTCTGGCTCTGTCTTAATCATTAGTGGATATAGGAGGACTGAGCCCACTGTGGCACCATTCCTCCATGGCTTGTAAGTTCAAGTTCCTGCTTGAGTTCCTGTGCTGACTTCCTTCAATGATAGATTGTGATCTGGAGATGTTAAGACAAATTCTTTCTTCCTCTAACTTGTCTGGTCATGGTGTTTGTCACAAAAACAGAAAACAAACCAGAACCGGGCTATAGTTATTTTGTTATAAAGAAGGGATGTCCTTAATGCTAGTAGGGAATTCATTGTCCTAATAGGGTCCATAAAGGAAAAAAAAAAAATCTCAAATACTTCTGAAGATTCACTCAAATTGCTCAGCAGCAATAAAGACAGAAGAGTAAGGCAACAAAGAATCCATCCTTTCTTCCATTGGAACTACAATAAGGAAGGTGAATGACATTTATCTCAGCTGGAGAAACAAGAGCAAGCCAAATTGGCACAGAGGACGCCACTGCAGAGTTCAGCATTAATGAAGGAACGCCTTCCCCCAACTTACGCAGTTTTCTTGCAAACAGCTAAAGCACAGAAGAGAATATCATTTTCTTCATGCCACTTGCACCTGTACAAAAAAGATGGCACTTTAATATCCTAACAATTGGCTGATGTAGCTTAGAGATAGAAAATCTTAGATTAAATCTCTAGTACTGGGGGGGGGGGTTCTAGGTATCACTATTTAAGGGTTTTTACATGCCAAATTTTAACTTACCTAAGATTATTTAATAAAACTAATATTATATTTACTTAATTTATCACATATGTGCACACACACTTGCACTGTGTGCATGTGGAGGTCAGAGGACAACTTACAGGATCAATTCTCACTCCACCACGTATGTTCCAAGGATCAAAATCAGGTCATCTGGCTTGTTGGGCAAACACCTTTATCTGGTGAGCCATCTTATCAGCCCTCAAAGATATTTAATATAGATTTAAATATAGAGTTTTAGGGGCTGGAGAGATGGCTCAGCAGTTAAGAGGATTTGCTGTTCTTCTGGAGGACCTGGTTTGGTTACCAACACCCACATGGCAGCTAATAATGATTTATAGCTCTGGTTCCAGAGGATATGATGGCCTTCTTCAGGCCTCCACAACACTGCATGCATGTGGCACACTTACATACATGCAGGGATAACTATCCTATGAATTAAAAATAATTGTCAAAGATAGTTTTGCACCAGGCACAGTTTTTGACTCTAGCATTTTCTGTGCTAGGCAGGCAGATTTCTGTGAGATCAAGGCCAGCCTTGTCTATATATTGAGTTCCAGGCCAGCTGTAGTTTATAGGGAGACCCTGTCTCAAAAAAAAACAGAGGGGGAAAAATTAAGAGTTTTGTTACCTCCTCCAGTATAAAGTCATGGTACTCAACAAATGACACATAACCATGTAGTTAAATTTCACCTTGAAATAAATGAGGGTTGCACAGGGCTGTAGTTACAGTAGTTACTACAGTTAACATGCACACATTCACTACTGTTTCCTATGTATTTATCTAGGAACTAAGGACATAGGACTGAATGAAACAAACAGTATGACAAAACTTATTTTCTAGTGGGGAATACAGACCAAAAAAAAACAGCCGGAGCTCTGAGAACATGAAGAGTTGCTGGTTTTGGTGGCTCCTGGGCTCTGAAGGCATCTAGGGCCTCAGGGTTTCAACTCTCTGAGGGTGTCTGTTGCCCACCCTGTGGAGAGATTTCTTGACCACCACAACTAAGGAAGGATACGATAGAAGACCAGTGGACATTACTCCTTTAGAACAAGGGAAATTAACTTTTTTTTGGTATTTTTGAGACAGGGTCTCCCTTTAGTTCCAGCTGGCCTGGAGCTTGCTATGTAGACCAGGCTGGCCTTGAACTCATGAAATCCACCTGCCTCTGCTTCCAAGTGCTGGGATTAAAGGTGTGCGTCACCATGCCCAGCAGGAAATTAACTTTTGATACTCATGCACTGGTACAGGACTTAGAAACTCGTGTATTTGGCAAAACACAAGCAGAAACAATTGTATCAGTATTCACTATTTTATCAAATGTCAGCCTGGATACTATATATAAGGAGATGGTCACTCAAGCTCAACAGGAAATAACAGTACAACAGCTAATGTCTCATTTGGACTCCATCAGAGAAGACATAGAGAAGAGTGAATTTGTAAATCTGAGAGCAGAGAATGAGAAAATGAAAACTGAATTAGATCAAGTTAAGCAGCAGCTAATACATGAAACCAGTTGAATCAGAGCAGATAATAAACTGGGACATCAACCTACAAAGGAGCAGAGTAAAAGACATATTTACAGATCAAAAAAAGCAACTTATGGAAGCAACCACTGAATTTACCAAAAAGGACACCCATACCTAAGTGTTATTTCAGAGACCAGTAGTAAAATTGACACAGAAATCACTTCTTTAAAAACACTGATGGAATCAAACTTGAGACAATTCGTTATCTTGCAGCCTCAGTGTTCACATACTTGGCAATAGCACTGAGGTTTTATAGGTTCTGGAAAAACTACTAATGCTCCTACCACTGCTGTTGATGGCTTAGAGCAGTACAACAGGACAGACTTTCTTCTAACACTGAACTGTAGCAGAAACTACTTCAAAGTATTCAAAGTACATCTGGACTAAAGTTTTTTTTTTTTTTTTGTATGGCTTTGTATGTTGAAAAGCTGTCATCCAAAGCCTGATTTGAGATAGAAAGGCATTTTGTCCTTATCCTTTTGACACTACAGAAATTGAAACATTTTTCTTATATTTGAGTAGCTTTATAAATGAAGATTTATTGTTATCTGCTGTAAATTTAAAAACAGTTCATAGTCCTTGTACTTAGTGTATTTAAATTTCCTGATTACTGCAGTTGAACTTTTATATAAAAGGCTATTATAACAAAAAAGTTGGAAAGTGATTAAAATAATTCATATGAATCAAGTTAGCATTACATATGCTGAAAGAACATACTCTCACTGAGAGTCACTATAAACATGTCTTTCCATGAAGTACAGAGTGCTGAGACTCAGGACAGCATTACTTACAGAATACTAAACTTAGCAAAAATCTTCATTTAAGACTACACAAAAACTGTACAATAAGTGTAAAACGTTATTTGAATCAAATGGCAGCTATTTAACTGAACTGTCTAAAATACATAAAATTGCCTCACATATTTCCAAAGAAAAGCAATCCAATATGGTTCATTAAACTCTGAAATGAAGCCTTAAAAACTAACAGACATTCTTAGATAACCACATAGAATTCAGTCTTGGTTTTTAGTTAATTTTGCTCTTTGTCAGAGTACCTACCCTCAAATACACATTTTCTGTTGGAGATCATATTTAAAATGAAGGTAAATCAATTTAAAATGTATTCAAGGGGCTAGAGAGACAGTTCAGGAGTTAAGGCCTCATACTTCTCTTGGAGAGTTCAATTCCAAACACCAAGATAAGGTGGCTCACAACTACCCTGAACTCCAGTTCCAGAAGATTCACACTCTCTTCCGGCCTCTGTGGACATCAGGACACACAAGCACAACTCCAATCCCACCACAACACACAGACATGATTAAAAAAGAAATCTTTTTTTAAAAAATAATGAAATATACTCAATGGTTAAAAACAAAATTTTGACCGGGGGTGGGGGGAACGTTTCTGCAGTTACACTATTAAAGTGGCATTGTTTGGCTTGTTCAATTTTACTCATACTTCTTGATTTCATTCCTTAAGATATCAATTCCACTAGAAATAGGAGTGTTTTTCCTATTTTATTCATATATAAATCTGTCAAAAATCAGATCTGTACTATATGCTTTCTTATGCATATACTTACCTGTATATTAAGCCAGTCATTCTCACTTCATTGCTCAAACTTAGCTCCAACTGTAACATCTCTCAAATGTGTTTCTTTTATGAAAATTGACTTTAAAATTCTTATGTTAAGCCACAAGTGTGAAGTACCACAACACCTTCTGGAAGCAATTTATAGCTTACTCCCCAAGCTACTGACAACTGTCTCCTTCACTCACATGATGTACATGAAGGCTATTTACCACCCTCCTCTTCTGTTCCAAAAGGCCTCAGTGATTATCTTTATCCCTATTTCAGGTTAGGACTCTTCCTTCCCAAGGTAATTTTGCCTTTAGAACTCTCATTGTCCTCTGGCTATTTACACACTCTAGTCAGACCAACTCAGCTCACTGGTTCTTCCTACATTTGTACCAGAAAGGTTCTCTCTTCAATCCATACTGCTGCCTAGCAAAACTCTACCTATCTTTCTAAAGGATCAGACAAAATATTTACTCCATGAAGTATTTCATAATTTTTAAACCCTTATGCTAAACTGATTTCTCTCATCTAACATTACTCTCTGAAACTTACCATAAAGTACACACACACACACACACACACACACACACACACACACACACAGTGTCTTCATATATCTTACTACTGTTACCATACAGGAGACTGAAGGCAAGGACCATGTCACTTTTTCCCACATTCCTCTCTAGAACCTACTCTAGTGCCTATGTATTATACAAAAGCTGCTCAAATTTGTTAAGAATAAAAAGCTCAAAATTGGACTAAGAAAAAAAATCCCCGAATCATGTCATAATATAAACCTGTACCTCTTACTACTATGGCTGAGGCTTCCGGTTTATGATAGTGATTTAAATACAGGCACATATTTCTTATCCCCTGAGGCCCCTTTAAACAATCACAGTAAAATAGATGCCCAAAATAATGAAGATACAAACAGGTCTCTGCAGAAGACAATCTGACATAATTGTGGTAAAAAAGAAAATGAATGAATGATGACTGAAGAAGTCACAGCCTTTGTGGCTCACATTAGAATAGGCATAGATGAAAAGAGCTATCTCACAGTTTGGTTAACAGAATCTAGAGTGTGTCGAGATGTCCAGGGTAGGCTGGATTTAAGGACATGTTCCTATCTTTCAAACAGACATGGCTGGCAAGATGGATTAGCGGGAACTTGCCATGCAAGCCTAGTGACCTGGGTTCAGCCCCCAAATTTCACAGTGGAAGGAAAGAATCCATTCCCCCTGTCCTCTGACCTCATGTACATACTATAGCACATGCTCATGCTAACACTTACACAGACATCATACACATATCTCTTTCATGCACATGCATACACAAACAGCAAACATTTAGAAAAGCAAATGAAGGTTATGAATTTCTGTTCAAAGAGCTGTCAATTCTCTAACTCCATACAAGGGAATAACTGTTGGGGCATAGAGAGGGACTGGGTTTGATTGGAAACCATTGTATGAGTTGTGCAAATGCTCAGTAAGAAAGTATGAAGATGCATCTACAAACAAAGCATCTTAATGCATCTTACAATGAAAAACACTCAAAGTTGCCGTTGGAGAATGCAGAAATAACTATTATGGCCTAAAGTTACACACTTTTAAGATTTTTTCATAGTGATCATACAATTTCAGCCTTCCAGTATTTTGGGCAATATATCACTTAAAGATTTTAGGAAACAGCATTTTGTTTCTGAAAACTTTTACCTTTTCTGGTAAGTTGAAGAAAAGGTCAAGATGGAAATATGCAGAAAGAATGCAGTGATTTGGAAGAAAAACAGTATACAACACTGGAGTTCTGCTTTTATTAAAACAAGGTGCTGCTTTTCCAACTTTATTAAAGTCACAGAGGATAATATTGGAAAAAAGACACCAAATGCTTCTGAATGTGAAATTTCAGAAATACTCTGGCCACTAGCTGGGGTAATTAATAAGTCTATCCTAACACAGCATCTAAACCTTTGCAGATTAACAAGAGTAAAAATAACAAAAAACAGTAGACAAAATTCTGCGGTGATAGCAAAACTAGAATAGAAATCTCTAACTCAATTATAAATAGAAAAGTTCAAATTTCAAGGGAGCAATTTCTCAGTCTCTCACCCCAAGTCTGTGTGTCAACTATGGAGTTCAGAAAAAAAATGTAGATAGGGAAATGAAATGGACAGCCCAAGGTTAAATTAAAATCATTCCCACAAAAAGACAACTCCACATAAATACTGAAATAAAAGACTTGGAAGATCAAAGCACTGACGACAGGAAGGAGCCTGTGCTGGGGAACAGAGGAAGCCAGAAGAGCCCTTTAGAAACTGGGTGGTAGTGATAGGGAGCTGGAGGAATAAATTTAGGATCTTAGAGGACAAAACATGACAAATGAGCCACCCTGACCCAAATTCATTTTTTTTTTTTTTTTTTTTTTTTTTTTTTTTTTTTTTTTTTGGTGTTTTCGAGACAGGGTCTACCTGTAGTCCCAGCTGTCCTGGAACTCACTCTGTAGACCAGGCTGGCCTTGAACTCACAAAGATCCGCCTGCCTCTGCCTCCCAAGTGCTAGGATTAAAGGCGTGTGCTACCACGCCCGGCTTTTATTAAGGAATCTGTAATTGCTACAATCCTGGCAGAAGAGGGAGCTCTTGAACTAAGAGTCAAACTTCTCAAAATTACTACCCAGGAGACACCAAGGAAAACTGTCTTCACCCATAAAAAGCTATCAGGATACAATGAAAATAGAGAGTAAGAATCCAAACACTGTAGCTTCCACACAGCACCCCAAAAACACGTGAAGGAGAAGAGAATTCTAACGTAACATTCCATATGGAATTAAATCTCATAGAAGAATGCAAGGATTTAGAAACAACCCTGATTAAGAAAACTTCAGAACTAGAGAATAATAAAAGTGAGAAATAAAAGTTGACTAAACTCAGAGGAAAGAAATCAAAAGCAGAAAGTCATGAAGAAATAAATTACAAAATTTCCCAAAGAAATATAGATTCATTTTGAAAGTTAAAAAGAGCAACCAGGGGCTGGAGAGATGACCTAGCGGTTAAGAGCACCTACTGCTCTTGCAGAGGACCCAGGTTCTATCCCCAGCACCCACATGGTGGCTGAGAACCGTCTTTAACTCCAGTTCCAGGGGAATCCGACACCCTCTTCTGACATCCATGGCATTGTACGACACGGGTGCACAAACCTACAAGCAGACAGTACATTCACACACATACAAAAATAAATTAATAAAAAAAATAAAAAGAGCAACCAAAGAAACAAAGCAACAATGAGAATAAATGATTAAAGAGGAAAGAGTAAGAGATTAAGATGTGGGATATGCAAGATTCCCTTAATAAACATTAACAGGAAAAGAAAATTAACTTATAATCTAAGAAAACTCACAGAACCCAAATTCTACTTATTGAAATGATTCAGCAAACACCTTAGAAATTAGACCTGCGGTAACAGAGAAACTAGTAAAATAAAAGATGAAAAAATATTGAGTTTTACTTGAAGTAAACCATGTCTTCCAGGCCTCTGGGAACTTGCTCCTCTCAACTTGCAGCAATGCCATCAACATGCACAAAATCCATGCCGACTCAATCAGACAAAAAGCGCAGAATTGCAGAAATGAGCAGTAGGCCCCAACCTTAGCTGAACTATTGGCAACTGATTATTGCTGGGTGACAGAGGGAGAGTTGATCATCTTTAATGGAGTGACTCTAGATAGGCTGGCTAGACTCCAGTTGATAAACTTGACCAAGGGTCATGTGGGTACAAAAGCTTGACTTGACAGGGTTTAACATATGTACCAGAATAGATGAAATCTGGTGGGGAGGGCTAGGGGGATTAGGATAGGGGAGGGGTACAAATATGATTAAGATGTATTCTATGAAATGCATAAAAACTAAATAAAAATATACATTTAGGGGCTGGAGAGATAGCTTAGCTGTTAATAATGCTGGCTGCTCTTACAGAGGACCTGGGTTCAATTCCCAGCACCCACATGGAAGCTAACCACCATATGTAATATGTATGTACACAGTTAAAATTAATTGGTTGATTTAATTTTATCTTGGTCTTTTTTATATGTGTTTCACCTTAAAGATCTCTTCTCACAGAATTCTTGATCACATGTGGTCTGAGCTCTGGCGCCATCAGCCTGCCTGCTGTGCATGCGTACCAGCTGCTGGACTGAGCACATGGTATCTAAATCATGCCCTTTAAATTTTGATTTTAGGTAACATTCTTTTGATTTCAGCATTTTGGAAACAAGATAGATGGATTTCTAGGAGAGTTTACAGGCCTTGGAGTTCTAACAAAACAAACTTGGCTCTGATAAATTGTGTTTTTAAAGGACCATTAGTAAAAACATGAATTGATATTTTGGTTCAATTTAAATGAGAAATTTTTTGAAAAAAACTGTTTTATGTTTCTTTAAGCCCATCTTCAAGCCGTGTGAGTGAGTGAATGCGAGTTCTTGCTCTTAATTCATTATAATCCTACAGGTTTAAATCTAATTAGGAACTGACTAAATAAGAATAGATTCAACTAGACCCCTTAGTGTTAAATAAAATTTTAAAAAAAATTGTTATTTCTGTATGTGTATCAATGTACTGTCTGCATGCAGGTCTGTGCAATGCCGCGGAGGTCAGAAGAGGGTCTCGGATTCCCCTGGAGCTGGAGTTCTCCTGGAATTGGAGTTTCAGACGGTTCTCAGCCGCCATGTGGGTGCTGGGGATCGAACCCGGGTCCTCTGCAAGAGCGGTCGGCGCTCTTAACCGCTAGGCCATCTCTCCAGCCCAGTGTTAACAATTTTTAATTGGGTTTATAGTATGCATATTATTCAGTTTAATGATAAATTGTTGATTACTGTTAGTATTTGTTATTAATAGTTATTGTTATTGAATATAATTATTAATAATAATTGATAAAATTCAGTCTAATAAATTGTTAATTGTTATTGGCTATTATTGACAATTATTCATAATGATTGTTGTGACTAATAATGGTTAATTACTAATAATAATGGTTATACTTGTTATTATTGTGATTATGGATAATTATTATTCTTCCAAAGTCCTTAATAATAAGACAAGATGGATCAGTTCAATACTACAAACAACTTTGGCCTGTGTACTTTTGGGAATCCTCAATCTTTAGATTTGTAAATAGCATAGGGACAGTTAGGCTTAGCAGATGGACAGCTTAGGGGTAGTTAACCAGAAGAGATAGGATAGGGAAAGAATAGTAACAGCTGAGGGGTAGTTAACCAGAAGAGATAGGATAGGGAAAGAATAGTAACAGCTTAGGGGTAGTTAACCAGAAGAGACAGGATAGGGAAAGAATAGTAGACTTTAGGGATAGTTCATTAAAGGCAAATGGTTGGGAATGGGCCTAAGAGGTGGCATGTGGATCTCAGCTGTTTTGTGCATTACTAGGATGTTTATTCTAATGATGTAAAAATAACCCTATAACAAATTATAAAAATTTCATGTTTCTCATTGAACATCAAACAATATGGCTTTCCTCTCTTTCAGGTCAACCTAACAAATCTTTCATATGTATGTATGTGTGTGTATGTATGTATATGCATGCACACGTGTGTATGGATGTGTGTACTTGTGTTCTAAGTATATTTTAATGTTAAAAGCCATGATACCAGTGAAAACAATGCCTCTGAGTTGGAACATGGCCCTTCCTTCTCAAGAGGCAAATTGATATTAAACAGCCAAAACATAATTCAATTTCAACAAAGGTTATGGGTTATCTATTAAAAATTTTAAAATAATGGATCTACACTGCCACCTACTGGTTACGCCCTTTCAACAGCTAAAACAAAGATGCAACCAGGTTTTCATTATTAAAGTGTTAATAAGTTTTTGGGTCTTTGGGAATAAAAAATAAGAAAAATAAGAAAAATAATATAAAAATTAAAAATTTAGAAAAAAAATGTGAATTTCCATTATCATTGCAGAATTCGTGGCTGCCATTTTAATTATTGCATGCACACAGGCTATGACAAGCCTGCATTTCATTTAGATGGCCAGTGGGTAGCTGGTGTTGAGGCCTGCATTTCATTTGGGTGGCCAGTTGGTTGGAAAAAGGCTCCCTTTGCAGACCACCAACCTGGGTAGCTGGTGTGAAATTCCTGTCCTGGCTTTGGGCAGGTGGAAAGTCACGGCCAAGAGTGGGAAACGTGTCCTGTCCCAGGCTAAGGACCTGAGTAGGAAGTTAACTCTCTGGTCGGGTTACAGGAGTAACCAACTGACATTTGCGCCTAGGGATCAGTTCCTCAGTTCCCCACAGTATCCACAAAGTGGGCACTGTGTCCTCCTTCCCTTAGCAGGACTGCACTGCACCTGCTTGTGACAAAGGAAGCTTCCTAGAAGCTCCCACACACACACAAAAAAAATCAAGATGGTAATGATGGTAACAACTTCTCATGGGGCATATCTAGCCAGTCTTTAACTAATGGGCATAAGAACTGTAAAAGAAAATTTTATTAAGAGCTAGATATTGAAAAATTTTTACAGCAGGTTTTCATGCCAGGCCTGGAGAAGGCCAAGAGCTTGGAGGAAGACAGTTATTAAAATCCACTTGGTAAGGTGTGAAGTTTAAAATGATATATTCAAAAATAACATTTATATAGAGAAATATTTCAGTAGAGATTTATACAGAAATAAAAAATAAACCATATAAGTTAATGGACATGATTTCTCTGAAGTCATAGTCTAGTCATATAGTTTTAAAGAACAAAGTGTATATTGGGTAAAATTTATTTGGCAGGCATTCAACTTTGCCCAAGCTTTGTCTACATATTATAGGATATTAGTAGACTTAGTAAAAGACTTAGTAAAAATGTCTGTATTAAATTTGGTTGAATGTTTTGGTGAAAATGGTAATACATTTGAACTAATTGGGAATATAAAATGTTAACTTTTATTTGTAATCTGTATTGAATTTCCAACAATAACTTTGGGGTTAAGGTACACAAATGATCTGTATATTTTTCTGTGTTATATAGTATCACCTTGTAACATTTTTCCTTTACTTGTAGGACAATTTAAAGAAATTAAGTTTAAGTTAACTTCCCCAATAAATAGCATACAGTCAATGATAAACAATTTGGGTGAATTTGATGAAAACTTACGCCTTGGCTCCTGTTTATGGGTATGTGTAATACAACTTAGGCATCTATAGGTCAAAACATAAAAATTTAAAAAACAAAAAGAGGGAGGTGGTATAATATTCCTTCTGGGATACAAATGAAAAATTCTGTATTCAAAACCTTTTGATAAATTTTCAATTTTGAGATCTTGAATCTAACAATGGGAGGAGATTTGTATGTTCCCACAGGTAAAAACACCAATCTAAATGCTTTCGGCTGTGCAGGATGGACTGGAAAATGCCAGCAGAGAGGCTGACCCATCTGAACATTAAAGAAAAAGGAACCTCAGATTGCCTAAGTCACAGACACTGAGCATCTCTCTGAATTCTATTTGGGATAACTGTTTATAATGTGCCCTAATGAAGTTTACCTTCCAGATGCTGAGAAACCTTCCTACCTCTCCCCTTTATAGGAAAAAGAAAAACATGATGGTACTGAAGTCATTCCCTAACTGTAAATTAGAGCCAACTGTTATAGTGGTAATTTCTTATAAAACAGGTATAACAAAAAAAAAAAAAAAAAAAAAAGCCGGGCGTGGTGGCGCATGCCTTTAATCCTAGCACTTGGGAGGCAGAGGCAGGAGGATCTTTGTGAGTTCAAGGCCAGCCTGGTCTACTACAGTGTGAGTTCCAGGACAGCTGGGACTACAGGGAGACCCTGTCTCAAAAAGACCAAAACAAAACAAAACAAAACAAAACAAAAAACAGGTATAATTACCTTCTTTAATTGACTGATAGACATAGGAACTGGTGAAAGGATAATTCTCTATTTGGAGCCAAATACAATAGTAAAGTCTTTATAAGCTGTGTAATTAAGCAATACAGGAGAGCTCTGATATCAGCAATGGATTATTCTGCCTAGGAGATGTTGGCTAGGGGATTTAAGCCCCCCCCCCAAAAAAAAATGATTAAGGCCTTTTGCCTATATGTGGGATATCTGCAAGGAGAAAGGTAAGTCCCTGTTGTTGAAGACCTGGTGTAAGCATGGAAAAATGTTTTGAGACGTCACTTGCTAATGTACAGTTGGCCTCTGAAATGCCAGAGAGCATTACCAAAGGCCACTAAAGCAATAAAGCAAATACTGGTCTCCTTGAGTCAAGCAAGACTCCTCCATCAGTGTCAGCTATACCTCAACTGCTTGGAGATACTGTGCAACAGTGGCAGCCATGTGTCTATATATATCCCAAATCTAATTGGCTGTTAACTCTCTCCTTGGAGGAATAATCCATGGCTGATGCCACAAGCTTACATCCTCTAGTGGTTAGGAGATGATATAAGCCACAGTAAGAACTTACCCCTTATAGAAAAGCCACAGTTTGTGGATTAGCTACCATCCGAACATCTGTGTCTATGCTCACAGCTTAGCTTGCCATAATAATTAGTACTGTTTAAATGTCTGTACATCTAATTGCTTGTGCTTTGTTAGTAGGATTAAAAGGGTACCCTGGATAAGCTGTCAATTCATGAAGGGAAACAACCTGAACAGACTAGAGTCCAAAATGACATCTCCAGAGAAAATAGACTGTTTTGCTTCTCATCCACTTGTGCCCCTTTCCCAAAGCCTAGGGAACAAACTGCGGAAGAGGAGGCGTGGTAGAATGTAAGGGCTGTGGAGAGATTGGGGTGAGTTGTGAGACTACAGCAATATAGACTGGACTCTTATTTGATCAACATGCTTGTGCATACGAGCTTCTTCAATTGAACTATGGGAACCTTGGGTTGTTCAAAATTTGGACATAGATACTTGCTAATTGGTTTTACATGAATGTTACTTACATTCATTGCTTACGCTTGACAATTGGTTCACTTTATGGTTGGGGTTTTTTGATATTAATTGGCCTTAGTGTGAAAATAAAGTTTCAGGTCTGACCTGTCCCCCACACTGTCTAGCACTCAAAACAGGCTTGAGCAGCTGGCTATTCAAAACCCTGGTACCTTTGGGTTGTTAGCCTCACCCATGGGCTCCCCTGCCTCTCAGAAAAATTAAAAAAATAAAATTAAAAGGGTGAGATGTGGGAAAACTTAGTTAAGATGGGTAGCATTCTAAACCAATAGGACCTCCCTGGTCACACCCATGGGGTGGGATATAGTGACGAAAAGGTTTAGGGTTTGGCTTTGAGAATTGTCATGCTGGATATTTAAGCAGACATCTTGCTCTGCATTTGGACCTCAACATGCGTCCACGTGGAGTGCTTTCCTGAGCATGTTTCCCACATGGATCGTCCTGGGATTAGATGGGCCCCGCTACAAATCTTGGCGGCCTACCCACAGTTAAGAGCATGGGCAGCTCTTGCAGAGGACCAAAGTTCAATTTCCCGCACCCACCTGGTAGCTAACAACCATCTGAAACTCCAGTTCCAGGGATTTGATGCCCTCCCCTCTTGTGCCCTCCATGGGCATTGCACAACCTGAGTGCACCTTGCATATGTGCAGGCAATACATTCATACACATAAAAATACAAATAAAATATTAAAAGAACTTGGTGGAATTGAGGTTGAACCCAGGGCTTTATATAGTCTTTATACAGTCACTCAGAAGGTATCACGGAGTTATCACTATTTACAAAGAAATAACTTGTAGTAAATTTTCAAAGAAGAAATCTGACAGATACCATCTTAGACAAGTGACCAATTCTCATTAACAGGAATGGAACAAATGGACATTACATGCTTTCAGGTGTGACATGAGAAGACATGGCATCATTTTTGTGGTAGTCATCTTTAAAATGCATAACCTTTATCTAATCATCAGGAAATACAGAAAAAAAAAACACAAACTGAGAATTTTATAAACTGGACCACACTCCTCAAAGAAACGTCAAGATCACCAAAGTCAGACTAAGGAGCTCCAGGGACAGGGGCACATGCAGTTTGGAGGCTGAGGCAGTAGAATGAGTTCTAAGCCAGCATGGGCTACAGAGTGACTCTGACTAAAAACAAAACAAAACAAAACAAAACCCTCAAATACTCCAGGCCAAAGGAACCTAAGAGACATGATGACCAAGTGCAACATATGATGGAGGACTGGACTCTAGGTCCTCCATCTATAAAAGGTATTATTAAACAACTAGCCAAAAACTTGGATAACAGTACAGTGCTAATGGCCAAATCCTGATTTTTGTACTTGTACTAAAATTGTAAGAAATGTTATTCTTAGGAAATGTTGATGTCACTAGGTAATAGCAGTATGACTAATTTACTCTCAGTGGCTTAGAAAAAGAGTGTATATAGAGACAAATTAGGATGAAAACATGTCAATATGTTAACAATTAAGAAATCTAAGAGGGTTGTGTTTTTTATTACTTTTTAACTTTTTAGTAAATCTAAGCTGTCCCCAAAATACAAAATAAATATTTTTGTTAATTTATTGCATGTATTACTTTCTAAGTACATTGAAACAATAAAATTTAAAATAAAGTCTGCCTAAATAAATCTAAAACATCTTTCATCAATACAAAAATTCTAATCAGTAAAGAATAGTCTATCTTGGCAGTTCTTTTTGATTTTAGTACAGAATGTGTTTCTATCAATTATCTTATGTTCTAAAAAATACAATATAAAAACAGTATTTATAAAATACTTTCTAGGTGCTGAAGAGATGGCTCAGCAATTAAGAGCACTTGCTGTTCTTGAAGAGAAGCCGGCTCTGGTTCCCAGAATCCACATAATGTCTAACAATCTTCATTAACTCTAGTTCCAAGGGATCTGATGCCCTCTTCTGGCTTTTGTGGGCACTGAATACATGTGGTGGCCTCCATTCAGGAAAACACTCATCCACATAAAAAAAAATAAAAAACAAGGCCTGGGCATGGTGGCACACATCTTCAATTACAGCATGGAGGAGGCAGAGGCAGGCAGATTACTGAGATTGAGGCCAGCCTAGTCTAGATAGTGAGTTCCAGGCCAGATGCAGGCTACAGGGAGACCATGTTTCCCCAAATAAAAAAAATTTAAATATTTTAAAAATGTTTCTAGGATTGGAAAGATGGCTCAGCAGTTAAAAGTACCAACTACTCTTGCAGAGGACTTGGGTTCTGGGTCCAGCACCCACATGGTGGCTCACAACCATCTGTATCTCCAGTTCCAGGAGATCTGATGCTCTCTTTTGGCCTCCACTGGCACCAGGCACACACATGGCACGTGTGCGCACACACATGTAAATGGAGAGAGAGGCAAAATACTCATCTACATAAAATACTTCACAAGGATTAATAGGAAATTATTTCATAAAAGGTGAAAACAAGTCCTAGCATATCAGTATCCATACCTTGTGTTGCTAGAATAGTCCCACATGGCCACATCAAGGAGGCTTCGAACCCAGGTCTTAGAGGGCTCCTTGAGGAATTTTTGCTGGTAGATCCCCACCACAAGGTCCTCTACAGTGAGAAGTTCTAGATCTTGCCTGATTTCTTCCATTAGTAAATAGAAAGATACATACAATTAGTGGACTGGGAACACAGAACGTGTATGTCAAAATGGAGGCAGATAATACACTCCTGGGTTTTACTCACTTGATGCCCTCTCCATACGCTTCAAACACCAGTTGACTCTGGCTCTATCATCAGACTGGAGAAGAAAAAGATTACTTGCATTTTTCTCCTACTTTGATGTTTTAAATTAACACTGTCCTTTCAAATGGGGATGTGTTGGGGGGGGGAAGATACAACTAATTGAGAACTATAAAAAAGAATAGCACACATTAGAAAACACTACTGCAATTATTAACTGGTTATAGTTATAAAGCAGCATTAAAACATTTTATGAAAATCAAGTGAGAGACCAGAACAATGAAGAAATCAATGTCCAGAAAGAAAGACAGGTGACTTGGCTGTTTGTGTTAGTACTTATAAAATGCAACAAGGTTAAGACCCAATTCTTGCCTCCTATGCTAGAAGAATTTAAATAAAGCAAAGAACAGTCTATTACAAAAAGAGGCTAAAGGACTGTCACAAAAGCTGTTCTGAATAAAAAGGTTTTTTTCAAAAATTATTTTATGGGTGTGAGTATACTGTCTGCATGTATGTTAACTGTACCCATGTCATACAATGCCCAAGGTAGTCAGAAGAGGGCATCAGATCTTCTGGAACTGAAGTTACAAATCATTGTTAGCCAGCATGTGAGTACTGGGAATTGAACCTGGGCCTGTGCAAGAGCAGTCAGTGCTCTTAACTGCTGAGCATCTCTTCAGCTCCATAAAAAGTTATCTCGCATGGAATTATTTGTATACAAAATGTGGCACCTTCTTCAGGGTAAAAAGTATTTCAGAAGGGGAATCAAAAAAGTATGTCTACCCAAGTAGAATCATGTTCAACTTTGTAGCCTCTAAAATTATGAATTTAAAAGAAAATACTAATTGCACTAAAAATTCAGAATGAGTGTTGTGACACACACAGCTAATACTTAGGCAAAAATTCTTTTAGTATGCTTTTCAAATCTTCTGGTGGTAATCTAAATGGATACCTTAAAATAGCTCCTTTGCTGGAAATTACCTTGCAGTAGATAGGTGGCCAGTTCCCTGGGTTTGGATGAATAAATTTATAAAGGTTCTGTAACACAGTTGCTTGGTCATGCCCGAATTCAAAGTTTGAAATAGGAATCTTGTGACTAGAATCACCTGAAGGAAATAAAAAGCAGAGTTTAATCACTGAGCCAGGTAAATCCTCTGGTGTAAGTATGGAACTAGGGGGTGAAGGAAGAAGAGCAACAGGTGACTCATTGAGCCTAATTGAACTTAACTGAACCTAATGAGAGCCTGGCTCTCACTAGGTACTTTAAGAATTTTAACCCATGATCTATGGTCATTGTAGGAGGTGGGAAATACATACTTAAATTAAGACCACTATTGGAATTGTTAAGTGGGTGCACTTACATACATGCAGGCAATACACTCATACACATAAAATAAAAATATTTAAAAGGACTACAGAAAAGCAATTGCAACATAACATAGTAAGGTAAAAAAGAACAGTGGAGTCATGACCATGCCTGCAGTGTTTGTACTATTCCTATGACACTCTTCAAAAATATTTTGGTAATAGGGCTGGAGGACTTAATAGTAATAATGACCATTTTTTTCTTTTTCTTTCATTTTCCCATTTTCATGTGAGAGTGTGCGTGTTTATGAGCATATGTGTATGAGTGTGCAAGCACATGTATGCAGATGGATCACTGAGTTCCAGGCCAGCCTGCTCTACATGATGAGTTCCAGGCCAGCTGGGGCTACAGGGAGACCCTGTCTCAAAAAGATAAGTTAAAAAAAAAAGACTGATAGTTACCCCCCCCCAATCTTTAGTAGGCCAATAAAAGCAAAAAGACACACAATAGAAGTATGATCTGATAGAGGACACTGCATATTGAAGGAAATTATTATTTAATAAATGATGCCAATAGAAAATTTTGTAGCCATGGAGAAAGACTGCTACTAGCACTAGCAATGTGCTGTTTATGACTGGTGGGTATACTGGTGTTCATAATACTCTTTATACTGTAACTGTTAAATTCTTTTGTATAACACTTCATTTGGAAAAGCTCTGATGGACCTTTCATACAGAAAGCTAAAAGCTTTGCTTCTTTTTTTTTTTTTTTTTTTTTTTTTTTTTGAGACAGGGTCTTCCTGGAGCACCAGCTGTCCTGGAACTTGCTCTGTAGACCAGGCTGGCCTTGAACTCACAAAGATCCGCCTGCCTCTGCTTCTTTTAAAGCAGACCTTCTTTAGAGAAAAATCATTAGTCAATTGAATGAACAGAAGTAGAACTCTTCTGGCTGAAGTAGGGAAGAGCCAGGACCTTTAAAAACAATTTTATGGGCTGGAGAGATGGCTCAGTGGTTAAAAGCGCCAACTGCTCTTGCAGAGGACCCAGGTTTGATTCCCAGCATCCACATGATGGCTGAGTAAGCTGGGCACAGTGGTGCGTACAGTGGCGCGCACAGTGGCGCGGGCCTTTAATCCTAGCACTCAGGGAGGCAGAGACAGGCGTCTTTGAGTTCAAGGCCAGCCTGGTCTACAGAGTGAGTTCCAGGCCAGCTGGGGCTATAGGGAGACCCTGTCTCAAAAAGACCAAAAAAATTTATGTATATGAGTATAGTCCCTGCATATAAGTGCACCTCTGTCATGCAGTCCCCATGGAGGTCAGAAGTGAATGTTGGATCCCCTGGAACTGGAGTTATAGACGGCTGTTAGCTGCCATGTGGGTCCTGGGAACCAAACCCAGGAAGAGCCAGTACCTCTTATAGCTACACTCAGAATCTGAAGCACTTTTTCTGAGGAACATAACTGGGAGAAGAATCATCAATGAACTCCATACCAAAATTCCTTTCAATCTGAAAATCTTTGATATGATAAACTATATTGCCCTTGAAACTGTCACTTGATTTCACTTATACTATCTGAACGATAGATAACACAAGCCATTTGAAAGTGTATCTATGAGGGAAATGTGTGGCAGTCAAGAGTGACTTTTGGTTGTCGGGCATGGTGGTGCACGCCTTTAACCCTAGCACTCAGGAGGCACAGGCAGGTGGATCTTTGTGAGTTCGAGACCAGCCTGGTCTACAGAGTGAGTTCCAGGACAGCTGGGACTACAGTGAGACCCTGTCTCAAAAAGACCAAAAAAAAA